>MJUT01053983.1:0-15942 GCA_002080005.1 Gigantidas platifrons | reverse complement strand
AATTTATTGGTTAGTAGAATTTGAGGACGTTACACAGTTTAACTATCTGAGAGTGGAGACTCTCACTCTCACTCCGACCTGGGAGGATTTTGTCGGACGATTTTAAGAGTGACACCCTCTCAAAGTCCGACGAAACTCTCTGTCCGACGTGAGAGTATGAGCGTCGTAACACTTGGAGTGTACTGTATATACAATATAAATATTATAGCATAAAATAACTCTTGTACTTAATTTTATTTATTATCAGTTCATTGTTACTTTTAACTATAAAGTCATAGTTGCATCATAAAAGCTCAATATATACATGTATGTATCATGTGACATACATTATTTTATTCAGTTGATGGTGCGTTAAACACCACAACCCTAACCCTTTAGTTGATGATAAATTTAAATGGTGCAATCCCCCCTTTTTTTTAACAAGTACACCCAAATGTTTGTCTATTTTTTTTTTACTTTCATAATTTGATCTACATCATTTACTAACTTGAATCTTTCTGAAAACTGTAATAAATATTTACGTATTGTTAGAAGGCACTCTCCAACATGGCCCACAACCAGACTCATTCTTGACAAACCCAGGAGGACAAGGCACACACACTGTAATATAAATATAATTTACTTTAGTGATAGCAGTATCTACATGTACAGATCAACATTATGTGATAACATTTGTGAGTGACCTGAGGCAGGTCTGTGGTTTTCTCAGGGTCCTCCCATTTCCTCCACCGATAAAACTATAGCTATTGTTGAAAGTGGTGTTAAAACACCATAACTCCTCATGCTCTACAGCTAAATATATATCTATACTGTGCAACATACTTTATGTTGGATATCAGCATATTTCAGTCATGTCCACCACTTCTAGGTAAATATGGCACATAGAGGATAAACAAATAACAAAATTGACCCTTTCAATTAAATTTAAACCATTTTCTAAAAACAACTATAACAAGTTCTTAACGGAGCAAGTTCAAAAGTATTAATGACCCTTAGTTTCTGAATGACAAGATGCCATCTTTTATTGTTTTATGAAAACTTCCTAGTGTTCATAAATGGGAATGAGAGCTTGCTAGTGTTGAGAAATGGGAATGAGAGCTTGCTAGTGTTGGGAAATGGGAATGAGAACTTGCTAGTGTTGGGAAATGGGAATGAGAGCTTTCTAGTGTTGGGAAATGGGAATGAGAACTTGCTAGTGTTGGGAAATGGAAATGAGAACTTACCACCTGAGTTGTTCAGATGTAAACCTGGACCACAACCATCTTTTTGTTTGTGCCTGTAGAAGTCACATATACATGGATCTCCAAAGTAACAGTTGTTTAAATCACATTTACATCCTCTTCCATGAAGACAGTTTATCTTATCTTTATCTACCTTATCATATGTTATATCTGAAAGAAGAAGGATACAAAGTTCTTCTCATAAAGACATATGATCTTTCTGTTACCTAGATTCACCTGGTCTTAATTAAGTAATATATGTCTGAGAAAGGATAACATATTTTGTCTTAAATCCATACAAAATACATTTTTTGTATTAGAAAAAGAGTAAAATTATATTTGTATTTCAAAGATCAATTGTAGCTACATCCTGATTTTTTGAAAGATCTGAATACCATAAAAAATACCATACAATTGTTTGAAGACAGTCTTAAATTTTCAATTTATGACTTCTGATGACCCCATTGAGATCTTCAAACTTGTTTTATACTAAATAAATTGGTTTATTTAGATTATGACTGCCAAATGAAAGAGGACAAATGGTCGACAAAAGACTACCGGTACACAGAAAACTAATTTTGCAACACATATGCCACCACAAACAGAGGGTGAACTCACGTGCTCTGGAAGAGTATGCAGTTCCTGCTCCATTAGTGGCACCTGTCACATTACTCTTGATCGACACATGTATGATATGGAGACCATGTTGGAAACCAATATACGTTAAAAAAAACAAAAACAAATACATGTAACATAAATAAAACATGAACACACTACAATTACAAAACAAATGATGGTGTATTGACCAACAGAATGTCGTGTTTACATGGAAATCACAATATGGAATTAAAAACAAAAGACATGTAATTGTACAAAATGAATAACGCAAACCCAACTAAAAACCTGGGGTGAACTCAGATTCTCCGTAAGGATAAATCGTTCTTTGTTCCACCTGTGGTACCCATCGTGTTACTATTTTTAATATTCATGAAAGAGCCTTTAAGAGGACAGGATTGGGACTATGACAAATGAGAAATATCCCTAATCATCTATTACATACATGTATGTACTTGTGAGTATTTGGTAACAATTAATGAGGTCATGATTGCAACGCATTCTCTATCCAGATTTGTCGTTCCTGCTATGCTACACAACATCTCTGTCAACGTTCATTTTACAAGATTCTTATGAAATTTAGAAACAGTAAAAAAAATCTACTTAAAATTGTTTTAATTATTGTAAATATTAATTGTAAATCACTCATTTCAAATCAACTCTCTCTCTCTCTCTCTCTCTTACTTCTTGGAGGACTATTTTGCGGAGGTAAAAATTAAAAAGTTAAATACGATCACAAATCATTTTTAAGAGAGAATTGATTTGAAATGAGTGATTTATTTTCATCTTTATTGGTATTTACAATAATTAAAAGAATTTTAAGTACATTTTTTACTGTTTCTAAATTTTACAAAAATCTTGTAAAATGGGCATTGACAGCGATGTTGTGTAGCGTAGCAGGAACGACAACTCTGGAGAGAATGGATGGCAACGGTAAAACTTATGAAGATTAACTTCAACTTAACAAAGTTAACTTGGAACCTCTTTTTCAGTAGCTTCCTTGTTGGCACTTAGTGCTAAACTTTAATAAATTAAACACTTTTTCTACAGAATAAATTAGGCACTTTTTCTACAGAATAAATTAGGCACTTTTTCTACAGAATAATTATTTTTTCAGCAAGCAATGACTAGCGCAAGATCTCTTTATTTAACAGTCTTTGTGCTAACCCACTTGTCCGAAGCCAGAGATAAGTAAAACTGGATTTGGACAAGTGAAAATTATGAACGAATTTGTTTGAATAAATAGAAAATTTTTCTAAAGTTGGCTTTTGGGCAAAGACTGTTCAGTATAAAACATCAACAAACATTAACCTTGACCAGTGCAGGATCTTTTCTCGCCATTTATAATGAGTGGTTTAAAACACTTGAGTTGTGCTGTATCTCCGTCTACTGATGAAATATAGTCTGGTTGTACAAAGTCTGGTCCACTTGTATTTGGGTCATCATAACATGGCTGACACAATTCTTGAGTATATTGAGAACCACATGGTAATATCTCATGGCCTATATGCAAAAATATAGTTACAATAACATATATGTATTCTAAATATATTCTTATTTTACATACAATTGTATAATCTGATTGTTTTATAAACAAGTATGTTTTATTTCTAAGGGCCTTATTGGTGTCTTATGTTAATTGATAATACAATTTGTTCACGCCACGACATACAGTAGCTAAAATATTGCTAAAGTTGGCATTAAACACCCACCAATCAATCAACTTATAAAATGTTCAACAGAATGGATTTCAAGTAGAAGATTAGGCCAAGAAAAAATATGTGCTTCCACTAACACTCTTAAAAAAAAATCAAGGGGGGCAAAAGTTTTTAATTTTCCACAAAAAAAAACAATTATAACTACATATGTATTCTAGGTTTACATAAGAGTTTATCCAAAATTTGCAATCAAAACATTAAAGTAGGCTCTAAAAATTACGATCTATAGGTTAGCAGAAGCATAGATTTGTTTTGCCTTAAAATGTGATAACAGCTACACAACAGAGGCATGATAAACATGGTTGCCTACTACATGTATGTATATATCTTTAATGGCTAAATCAGGTCATGTACATTTTGTACATGACACATACACTTCAACAAAGGATTAGCGTGTACCTTTACACATTTTTACTCAATTTAATCATGTTTATAAATTATAGGTAAATTAAGTCATTACTATTTTTGATCATATTTCATTAAGAACTAAATCAAGACTACAAAAAAAACCATATTTGAAGCTGCAAACTGATCCGAAGTACAAAATAAATGTATTGGTTATTACAGTATGAGGGGTTTGTCATGCTCTTGATGTAGTTGGATTTATAACTACCTCTGCAATCAGTGCCTATCACCACTAACGTTGTGAGTTTGAATCCTGCTCATGGTGACGTGTACTCGAACCAACATTATGTGATAAAAGTTTGCCAGTTACTTGCGGTGGTTTTCTCCAGTTACTTCAGTTTCCTCCACCAATAAAACTTACCCCCACGATATAACTGAAAAATTGTTGAAAGTCAGTGGCGTCAAACACCATAACTCTAAATCTAGTATGATAAAAAAGGGAATGAAACCGACATTTCGAAATTGTAAAATTAGCAGTCAATTTTCCCCTTACCATACTAACCAACTATAACAAGGTGCACCAGTAAAACCAAACGTTACTTAAACCAGAATCATGATTACACCGAATATTAAATAAAGTTTGCATGTAGGAAATCTTTGGTTAATTTAATCTGTATAAACTGATGATCTGGCTATTCTGAACACAATAGTTAGTACAAAGGAATTGACCTCTAGACATGTTTCACTGTAACTAGTCTTCATGCTAACCCACTTGCCCAAAACCTGGGACAAGTGAAAATTATGAAAGAATTTGTTTGAATAAATAGAAAATTTTTCTAAATTTGGCTTTTGGACAAGTGAAAAAAAATTAAGGCATATATTTTCACTATTAGGAAAAAATCTACGACCTCACCAGACACAATCAGATATGTCTTAAAACATGTAATAAACTACTACGCTTCCATTTATTTGATATTTTTTTTTTTTATTTGTAAAACTTACCAGGTCCACAGTCATAGTATGGCTTACAATGTTTTAGCTCTCCATTTATAACTCTAATAACATAATAATTATCTGCTCCATAACAAGTGATCAGCTGAAAAACAAAAATATTGTACATAAAAAAAAAGTTTGAAAATACCAAAGGGGCAATTAGAATCTGTATATCGATATTTAGGAGATAACTGTATTGTATTTGAAAATTTCACGGCATCAATTGGAAATTTGATGGTCACAAATTGAGTTTACTGGCAACGCGTTAGCGGAGCCAGTAAACAGATATTTGTGATTATTAAATCGACAATTGATGCCGCGTGAAATTTCAAATACAATACAGTTATCTCCATTCTAATGTAATCATGTGTAAGATAGACCTACATACATCATATATGTATATTTCCGTATTATTGACAAGATGACATAAGCGGTAATCAGCTAAAATAAAAATTTCATGCTACATGTATTTCAACGTGGAATTGGTGAAAATTACACCATTAAATCGACAATTGATGCCGTGAAATATCAAATACAATTCAGTTATCTCCATTTAAATGTAATCATGTGTATTGCTACATTGTTGACAAGATGACGTAAGCGGCAATCGGCTAAAATATCTCATGATTTTCAACAGTGGAAATTGATACCATGAAAATTACAGCATTGTCCAATCACAAACCAGGGATATTAAACGACTACATTAGAATGATTATTCTATTGTGCATGCTCATCATGACAGAAAACACATTTGATTTATATTGACAGAAAAAAATAATCAATTATATACCTAACAAAATATAGGACTTTAAAACCAATGTGCTATTATATTTTTAACAATCAAAAATGTTTATTAATATGCTTACTGTTTATTTTCTTCTTATTGATTAACATTGTAATTATGTGTACTTTAGGGGGCCTATCATCACTGAAGTTGTGAGTTCGAATGCCACTCAGATGTAGGGTGTAGTCAATACAACATTATGTGATAAAGTTTGTCAGTGACTTGCGACAGGTTGGTGGTTTTCTTCGGGTTTCCTCCACCAATAAAACTGACTGCCCCAATATAACTGAAATATTGTTGAAAGTAGCTTTAAACATCACAACTCTAACCCTAATTCTATTAAAGTAAGAGCACTCTACTAGTACTGTATATAACTTTACTAACAAAGTACATTAAAACCTCCACATTACAACCACAGGTGCATGGGGCATGGATTTCGTTTCCTCCTCCCCCCTTTTCTCTACTACCCCCCCTTTTTTTTTAAATTTCATATTCACTCCTTTTTCAAAATTTTCATAATAATTCGTTTTTCTTCATTTGACAATATCATCGTTTTTCTTCATTTGACAATATCAGTAGACGTCATACATCATGAATAATACGTGTATTCTGTGTCCACAGTTTTTCGACTGAAATACAGTATATATGATAGAAGGTAAGCAACTTATTTTCATATTTCGCACCATATCGCTCACCTCGGTTGGGAAACCCCCGTATTTATTACACTTTATTCCTTGTCTACATATGGCAATGTCGTATCAAACTCTTTCTAAGATACTTAACTAATTGCCCATGTTCGAAATTCAGTCGGTACATCGATCTTTTCCAAGAAATCTCACCGAGAATAGCGAAGCAGCTTCGTTTCTAGGTCAGACTTAATCATCTTAGACGGAAGTAGTGCAAGAACGATAACCCTGGGTTTTTTACGAATGGAATACGGACCTGCAATGCGCTGTACTCAGAATATTTTTCCTGGAATTTTTTGGCAGAAAATATAAACACGTAAAACTGCTGAAAAATGGCACAACGACCATCTGAATATGAAAACATTGAAATAATTTCATGGTAAATAACTGTTAACACATACAAAGAATTTCTCTGGGAGAAATTCAAACTGAGAAATAGATATGATTGAATAGTTAGAACTGAAGTCAAAATTTCAATGAAAAAGAAATATTCAGCTTGCCTCTACTTCAAATTATTAAAATCATACCAAAACAAATACATATACAGCTAATAAATAAATAAAAAAAACAAAAAACAAAGGAAGAAGAAGCTGAGAACAGCTATAGAATAGGACTATGGCATTTTACCCCCTTCCTCAATAAAAGGGCTCCAAACTGATAAAAATGTTTAAGGAAGCCCGAGGGGGCTATTTCTTTTTTATTTCATGTCACTGATTTAATAAAAACAATAATCTGTCTTACAGGGGTAATAAATAACTTGTGTAAGGCAACAACCATTTTCTTATCTGGGGGGGGGGGCTGGGATTTTCATTGTGCTCTAAAAAAAAAATTTCAGAACCTTCCTCAGTCAAAATATTTTTATCTCATGCAAAGGAAAGCAAAAATTGTTTTCCTATTATGTAGAACAGAAATACATTTTTCCATAAAAAAAATTTCTAGCCAGTGACAGCATAATTTTTTTTCCAGCTACAATGCAAAATCTGAATTTTTTTTCGGTCAGCTAGGGCATTAAAATATTTTTTTCAAAAAAAATCCCAGGTCCCCTGACAGAAAACTGTTGAAATCCAGATATAGAGATGCCGGTTTAATGTAATTGCTGCCATTTTGTTTTCCGGTAGATCACTGGTCCTTAAAATTGCTTCTTTTGTGACCTTTATTCTCCTTTAAGTATTGCATTTTATTTTCAAATAAAATTGATTATATATTTAATCAAGTAAGAATTTTGATAAAATGTATATAAATTTGAGTAACTTACCGGTGTATTTATGTATTCGGTGAGTTTTGCGTAGCGTACAGTGGTTTTTTTGACTTCGCGGCACGGTTTTTTTGGTGGAGATGCCCTTTTCGGATATAAAAAGAAATATGTCGCCGACGTCATACAGTAATAAAATTAGTATCCAATGAAAATTCAGACACTCATTTACTGCAAATTGGAAGTCTTTTTTCGTTTCCGGTAGAAACTGACCTTCAGACGCCAGTTTGAAAACTTTGAGGACTCCGATTTATAAGATAAGTATTGATTCCGCAGAAAAGACCGCGATATTCAAATTCTACGGTGTCTTATTAGCCTAATCTCATAAAAATGCTAAAGATATTAATTGAGTGACATATTTCTTTTCAGTAAACTAAAAATCTGATCTGAACGTAAGTTGATGAATGACGACATTTCAACAACAACGTCAACAGTTATCGAGACGTCTTGGAACCATTTGTCAGCGAGTGAAATTAATCAAGATGTAGATCTAGTGTTTAATCTTCTCACGGATGAGAGATATAGTGACGGTTAGTGTACAAATTAATCTGATCCAATAATTTTGAAAGGGAAGGAGAAAGCAACAATAAAAAAAGGGGGGGGGGTTACTTTTTAAAACTATCAATCTCTCAGTTTGTTAATACGGTGAACAATGAAATAGCACATTGTTTGTGCATGAAAATGATTTGAATTTCAGAACAACTTGAACAAGATAAGTAACAAGTAAAAAATAAAGCTATTTATAGGCAGGCGAGAGTGCCGGTTCATGTTTTTATAAATGGACCTGCCCAACAATCTCTCCATTCTTTCTCTCTTTATTTTTATTTATCTCCTTTCGGTCTGGGATATAATGGGAAGGGGGTATGAATAAATCCATAAAATCTAGGGGAAGTGCTGCCAAAATTTTTGTGTGTGGGGGTGGAGGGTATGAACAAAAATCTAATGAAGGGGGGAAGGGGGTCTACCCTGGTCCTGACACAATAATACATTATAAGGGAAGTAGGTCATTTTCAGTAGTTTATTCACCATGTTCCATTTGTGTCTGAAATGATTTAACTGGTGTAAGGGAGCAAGAATTGGGAGGAGAGTGGATGCTTCCTTCTTTGCTTATTATCCTTGCTATTTTATATCATGGTTTTAGTTCAAAGGGTGGATGCTGTATCATTTTATTTTGCTTTTGTAATGTAACATGTAAATGTCGTAACATATTTCTGGTAGTCAATGTCGTGTTGACAAAATATGAAACTAAAACAGCAACAATTTAATAAATTTTTGTCTCTGTTGTTGTTGATCATCATCGATAGCCCACGGCTATGATATACTCTTCACTCATCACATGTGGGTCAACTGATAGAGAAATTTTTGTAGTCATAAATTATTCATCTCAAATCTGCTGTCTCTGTTGTATTTTTGAGGATGTGAATTATTTGCATTTGTATGACATACATTTTGCTGGACCAGAAAATTATGATTTTGCATAGTAAAAAAAAACATGGTTTTATATAATTTTTTTTTAATTCTTGTGACATACCTACCGCCAATTGTTAGATTTTAGTAATGTTATATTGCTATAACAACTTCTAAATGCTGAATAAAAAAAACCCCAAAGTTTACAGAGATGTCGTAAAACTATACATGTATTTAAAACCAAATCACAAACAGAAAGGACATTTTTTTGTGTTAGACACAGAATCAATTTAATGTATTATTTAATATTTACTTACTCTTCCATATGGTTTTTGTGAATAAGTGAAAGAAAATAAATCAGGAAAGATGCATAAAAAACATCTACATTTACATTTCACAATATTNTAACTTTGCAACTACTGGTCCGATTTTTACAAATGAGGGCTTAAAATTTCTCTCTTTGTGAGTTCTAATTGATAAACAAGAAATATATAAGTTTTAACATTGATGGAAATTGTCCTGGCATCTCTACCAGATAAAAAAAAATCTATTTTACCGTATAAGTGGTTAGTTTCGTGGGTATCTAATTTTTGCTTTCTTCGCAAGGATGTTAAATGTGCGAAAAATTAAGTCCCCAAAATATTATTTCACATTCAAATAGTATCACATAAATAGCCATTGCGCGAAATTTTGTGGCATAAATAAATGCATCCCATTTCAAAACATTTTCGCCAAATTTTGCTCCCGCGAAATTAACCACTTATACGGTATTTGTTTTTCATTTGACAAGAAAATAAAATATTTCGTAGGAATAAGCCCCCACCAAAAGATTTGAACGGTTGGTCCCTTATGATGTAAAAAAAAAAAGGGGGTGTAACTCTAACTACTCTGCTGTACCAAATTTTTACAGTGCTGGCACACAGAAGTACAAATATGAAACTATGCGACAGTCGGAATCATTTTATACCAAATCTGAGTAAACCAGTTACTACTGCTTATAGTGGAGAAACAGAAAATACCAATTTTGAATTTTTTGGTTTGACCTATAAAAGGAGAACTCAGTGTTGGTCCTTGAGACTGGACATTGGCAGTCGGAGGCAATATTTATGTACATGTACATATACATATGCAATAATGATATTTTATTTGAGGGCCTCCAAAATAAAATAATATATCAGTCAAACAAAAATGACGAAGCATTTTTTTTTCCATTTAATACAATTTGTATCAATTTTTCTTAGGTTAACTGCCAATATTAAAGAGGACAGAACAGGAAAAATATCATTTCGGGACATCAGGTCCAAAATGGGAAAAAGCATATCACCTGTTGGTCTTGGAAGGTTGATGGTTAAATCATACCCAGAAGTTAAGTCCAAACAAGAACGTTTAAAATCAGAATGGAATAAAAGGGAGAGTGTATTTCATGGTGTGAAATGGAAAGTAGAAGACAATGCATGTCCCTTCGAATTTCTGGATATATTGAAATACACTTAAACGTGTGTTCTTATTCACAAGACACATGAAGAAATTATAGTAGGCATGTTTACAGGGGATATTCTAAATGGCAATAGATTAGTTGCAGAAATCAAGTTTAGAATTGACTTGAAATGGTCTGTTTGTGTTTGTGGCAAAGCAATTGACATAGAAAAAATAGGCCTGACCAATAAATTTTTAATTACGAAAGGTAGTTTTACAAGGTTACATCAGGGGATGTCATAGGTTTCTAAAAAAATACCAGAAAAAATATTTGCAGCACATCTGGGTTTTTCATTGCAGGTATATATATTCCATTCGTAAAAAACCCAGGGTTATCGTTCTTGCACTACTTCCGTCTAAGATGATTAAGTCTGACCTAGAAACGAAGCTGCTTCGCTATTCTCGGTGAGATTTCTTGGAAAAGATCGACGTACCGACTGAAATTCGAACATGGGCAATTAGTTAAGTATCTTAGAAAGAGTTTGATACGACATTGCCATATGTAGACAAGGAATAAAGTGTAATAAACACGGGGGGGTTTCCCAACCGAGGTGAGCGATATGGCGCGAAATATGAAAATAAGTTGCTTACCTTCTATCATATATACTGTATTTCAGTCGAAAAACTGTGGACACAGAATACACGTATTATTCGTGATGTATGACGTCTACTGATATTGTCAAATGAAGAAAAACGAATTATGATGAAAATTTTGAAAAAGGAATGAATATGAAATTTTTTTTTTAAAAGGGTGACGTACATGCACATTTTTGCATAAGAATTTTATTGTCCAATAGAGGGCCCACAAGGGGCAAAGTCATTACAGTGATTCATAAACAATAACATTAACAATTATAAATATTATACGTTACAATGAACAAAACTTTCCATAAAATATACTAAATACTTATACTACATTTGTAATAATAATTATAATTAAGTGCCGTCGACGATGACATTGTTGGCCACATCAGACATCAATGGTTAATTTACATGTACATGTAGTGTTATGGTCAAGTCCTCCCGTGTCCTAAGCACATGGACAAGTACTGTAAGGTAGTTGTACAAATGCAGAGGAAACCCAAGGGCTGGTGCAAATAGGACTATAACACATTCGTACACATGTTATACATGCGAAATAACTACATTAATTGCATCAATTAAAACAAATGAATTCCATGCAATCAAAGAGGAGTCCCTACAATATTTAGTATTTATATATTACCTGTAAGATAACAAGAAACAAATGTAGTAAAATCATCTTGATATCATTGTTGTCATGGTTTCATGTCGCATGATAATCTGTAAAAAGAAATGGTATATATATAATATTACTAACTTCAATTTACATTTTTACCTGATACAGCCGTTACTTTGTCATCAGTATTATCATTATTAAAATGCATTTTTTTGTGAGATTTTTTCTCTCTCCTTTTTCCAGAAAAAAAAAAGATCCTTTGCTATCAAATCGATCAAATTGTATGTAAGTTTTTATGTGTGTACCACATGATCAATTTTGAGACGTTTTTAGCTATAGTTCATTTCTCATTGTCAGCTTTTATAAAGATGTTGAATAATTTTTCCAATTATTGACATCGAGAAACTGATTATTATAGCTAAAAACGTCTCGAAATTGATCACATGGTACACACATAAAAAATGGCATACAATTTGATCTAAATTTTGGATTTATGGATATTATGTATCTTTAACTACTTAAAACAGTAAGAGATTATTATTATTTTTGCACAATTGAACTAGAAAATATGTCTATATATCCTCTCGTCCGTTAAAATCGGTCACCATTTTGGAATGCGCTGTCATGTGAGTTTAGATGTTGATCAGTCGATGACGTCATTTAGCCTTCAAACTGCGTTCAGAAATAGATATTCGAAATACTTTCACTTTGATCAAGACAGTAATGAGATTTAAACAGATAAGATAAGATACAAATGTATCTATAGATGTTGGTGCCATTTTACTACTACCATTTTGACTGAATAATCAAAGTCAAATATTTCCAGAAAAACACAGTCCGTAGTAGATAATTTGCATATCCTGTTTGCTTACATTCCACTGCGCATCTTGACCTATATTTACAACTCTATTAGGCAACGGCTATCGTATTGTTTTCGCTTTGAAATTAAGTAATTCCTTAGACAATTTTCAGATCTTTAGCGGGACTTTGTCGGGAATAAATATCCTTTAATATCAATTACATGGAATTGGACATGGATAAAATTTTACGTGTAAACAGAGATATTATCTGCTGAAAACAAGTGACAATAAACACAATTTAATGAAAAAATGGGGAAATATAGAAAACGCAAATTAAGCTTGGGCGCCATAACAAAACATATGCAAACAAAAAAGGTCAGCGAGTCGACATTTCTTCATCAAATTGAGCGATGTTTTGGCAATTTTTATTTGGCTCAAGTGCCCAAGTAACTATGGCATTTATCTTTGATATAAATACCAATTTGAATGAGAATTATAAGGAAATGTCTTAACTGACCGATTTAGGTCACAGGTGGACACACAGTATGAAAGCTTTCCTGCACTTGATCTGACACAATCTGTCCATGACAAGATATGCACCGAGGTCCGAGGGGCCAAATTTTTAATTTCCAGAATATCTTTGATAAGGTTTGTGACGAGTTAGGATGAAGATACAGACAGAAACTTTCTTTGGAAGCCTAATCTCAACGAGATTAGATCAACTTCAGATAAACATTCCATACATGAATACAACTTAAAATATACTGGGTTTACCTCATTCCGATGGTCTTACGAAAACACACCTTGTAAAATATACGATACCTATCGTTTGAATGAATCTGTATTCATACAAACATATTATGCTATGAACTAATAAAAAATAATAATATTCCTTTAAAACAGGAGTTTTAACCTTGTGTTCAACTTATCGATTGTTGACAGTTCCCCGATGGGACCTTTTTTGACCTTAACCTCGTTTCGATGTACTGGGAATTCCCTGTTATGGAGAGGCATTGGGGCTAATATGCTTGACTGCTTTGGCGGGTTATTTATATCAGATATATTTGAACCAAATAAAAGAATTTTTTATTATTTTAAAAATTCTGTATAGCACACTTAGATGGAAAAAAGATATCAGGGTTTCCGCTGGCGTGTGCCATTTGTGCATTTGGCGATAAAATATTTACTTTGGCTCAAAAATGTGGCGCAAAAGATTTCGAATGTTCATCGTCTGTTGTGGCGGTCATTTTCTAGTTCGTTACTTCGGAACGCTATTCGGGATTAAATTCGATTATAAAGGCCTAGCCCATGGTTAAATGAATATAACACAATGGCTGCCATGGATTATTTCTTAATTATATATAATAAAACGGAAAAAGCATACCTGAAATGCAAGCATTTCCAAAAAGTAGTTGATGTAAACAAAGCGTGTCGTCAGTGAAACGTGACCTGCATCCTCTGACCGGCGACTGTGTAAACGAAGGTATGCAAAGCACAAAAAGAAAATACCTCGGAACGAGGTATAACACGGAATGAGGTGAAGACAGTATATAAGATGAACAACGCATTCCTGAACATCAGTCTGCGACGTTAGCAACTAGTCCGATGCCCCAGACTAGTAAACTGATATTCGGACTAGTAATTTTCCCCTACCACTAGCCCAATCAGACTAGTAAAACATTTTACTCCCCTACCTTGTTCTCTATGATTTTGACAAAAAAGATAAAATTTCGAAAAAGCTACAAATGTAATAAACGTCTATCATACAGATTTTATTTGTAAACAAATATGAATAAACTGTTAGCCTTTAGTAGTTTAATGCCGGGGTAACCAGTCTGAAACCACAGTGTTCCGGTATTCCGATCTGTCTTATTACCAAAGCAATATGTTTCAACATGGACATGTATTAATATTACCAATGTAGTCAAAATCGTGGTGGATTGCCATTGATAGATAGTAAAAGAACTATTAAACTTTACTAATGAGGATATCTTAAGAGATTCAGTTATCTTTTTTCAAACGAAAGTGTTTTTTATTTTTCGTTCTTTATCTCCCATTCTGCACGTGGCGGTGTACTTTGGTCTTCCCGGTCTTAAGATTTATTGTAGTAACAATGCTTCGGTGGACTGAAGGGGCCAATTAGCCTGGCAATGTTGTTAAGAGGAAACGTACTGCTGATGATGTTATTGAACAAAAGCGATCATAGTTTTTCTTATCAAACTGAAGAACTTTTTAAAAGATTATGAGGAATAAGACTGAAAAATAAAATATATTAACCAATTTAGTGTGTGTTTTAAATTTTTGGACTAGTAAAATTATGTTCGGACTAGTAAAACCTAGTGCTTCACTAGCCCAAAGGACTAGTGGCTAAAATTGTTTTTGGTGCAGACTGGAACATCAAATAAAATATGACAAGATTAGCTTGAAAGCATTTTTTTTCTGAAATCTCTATGCACGACATATTGGATAGGAGGAAGTGACCAACCAGAGGCATCTCCACGAACTTTTTAAAATATTAAAAACAAAAGAAATTGAAAAGTTGTAAACTCTATCACAGCGCAGACTACGCACAAGATTAGTTATGATGTATAAAATCTCATACCATCTTGTTGCTATTCCATCCGACACTTTAATATTTGCAGACTCTAGAACCAGAAAAAATCACCAGCTCACATACAGGTATATCTACTCATCAAAAGATTCATACCGGCATTCATTCTTTCCTTATACAATACCGCAGTGGAACCAACTCCCTGCTTCACTCGTTCAGGCCCCATCTATCGATAACTTCTGAGATCAGCTAACTCTAGCTATTCTCTGTACACTCATCTAAACAATAAACCTTACATGTACATAGTTTTAATCACGTCATCTTCCTCAAGCACTTTGTATTATCAATATTTTCCACTTTGGCTATACTATAGTATGTAAATAAAATTCTTGTCCACGCATGCAACAGTATGTAATCATCAATCAATTGATGGTATATTGTATAACAAAAGAAGAAGAAAGAAGGCCTACTCCCTTTTCAACAGTTCAATGTGAAAAAATACATAGAACATGTGTTCCCTTATATAAGATTAGATTCGTGAAAGAAAAAAATAAAGCAATTATATGTAATTATTGACTAAAAACACTTACAAACACTTAAAAACATCATCGAAAACTTTACAGAAACATGTTGTGCGTAATGGGTCAAGGCCTCCGTCTCCTTTACCCAGGGGATTATAGGATAGGGGAAGGAAACACGTTATACGATCTGCGGAAGATTTTCGTTCGAGGGTTTTCGAATTTTTCATTGTGTATACAATAATTATTCCTTGTAGGGTGGTGCATTCGGTATATCTCTTCCAACTGAGAAATCACGCGAGAAACGGCGCTTGTAGATCTCATTGGTCAACTACTTGGTTAATTTTGTACGGATGACGGAATAAGAACTTTGAACTGA
>MJUT01053981.1:5469-32460 GCA_002080005.1 Gigantidas platifrons | reverse complement strand
GTTTTCATCTGAAGACAGTTCTTGTGATACCATTTTTCACAGCCTGTGCAAGCTATTGAGCGAATTGTTCGTGACCATTTACATGATTTACCACATATTTCGCACGGGTATTTAACAGATCTGCGAGTTATAGGTCCAGGGTTTGGGTGGCAATCTGATGCATTTGATGTGAGTAGGGCAAAAATATATAATAGGTGTGATCTAGAACCCTTCTTTGGGGCAGTAATTATGAAGTGTCTTCTCTGTGACCATGCACTGATATTGATTAATTTTGGATCAATACGTGGGTATTTACATTGCAAGTTATCTGATGACTGAGATGGTATGTCATGAAATGTTTCTATATTAATTAGTAGGTTAATAAGTGTCAGTATGACAATACTTGAGATGTGTAACTTCATGATGTGCAAAATGTAAACAAAGCAATTTCCGGTTGTGACGTCACTCAGTGGTGGGAAATGTCAAATAAACTTCAGAATCTAAAATTCTTTCATTTGTTGTTTGTGTATGGATTTTGATAAAAATCGGTGTTTCAGTTTCCTTCTACATTCCTCTGAATGGTTACAGCAATTAATCATCAAATTATTCACTAGAGATGTCTTGATTTTGGTATTTTATCGCTACAGAAATTTGACACTACGACCCTCCGTCACGTGATATCGCTTTATCTTTAGTTTTCTGTGTAGTGTTTTGTCTTCTTCTTCTTCTTCTTCTCGCCGTAAACTTGTCCGACCAAATTCTCAGAGACTGATGATCCGATCTTTACAAAACTTCACAGGAAGGTGGATCCCCATCTCAAGAGGTGCACTCAGGTATTGGAATTTTCCATGGAAACCGTGAACATATGTCAAAATATTTGATCTCACTTATATCGGAAACTGCCAGAGGGATTTCCACAAGACTTGGCATTAAGTACGGTTGGTAGAATATTCTGACCAAAAAAAATCTCGAGCGAATGGCCGCCATTTTCAAAATGGCCACCGACAAAATCGGCAAAATTTCAATGTTCTCTGATTTCAATGAAAATTGATATCTAGGGTTATTTTGAAGTGAGGAATTGATTGGTAATGATGAAATTTGCATTCAGGGTCATTTTTACGATGCCACCGTTTCCAAAATGGCCGCCAACAAAAATCGGCAAATTGTTAATGGTCTCCGATTTCAATGAAAATTGATATCTAGGAGTATTTTGAAGTGAGGAATTGGTTGGTAATGATGAAATTTGTCTTCAGTGTCATTTTTATGAGGCCACCATTTTCAAAATGGCTGCCAACAAAATCGTCAAATTGTCAATGGTCTCCGATTTCAATGAAAATTGATATCTAGGAGTATTTTGAAGTGAGGAATTGCTTGGTAATGATGAAACTTGCATCCACATGCCCGAATTCTGATATGGGGGTCGTTTGGGGACTTCTGTGTTTGCATCCAAACACAATCAAACCTTGTTATTCTTATTCTTATTATTCTTCTTCTTCTTTTTTCTTTCTTCCGCCAAAAGTTTGTCCGACACATTTCTTGGCGACTAATGAACGGAAATCAATGAAACTTCACAGGAATGTTAAGCACTATGAGTAGTTGTGCAGACTACTTTCGGAATTTTCAAAATGGCTGCCGTTGCCATGGAAACGGCCAAAATGCTTAAATTGAAATACACAAAAAGGATCATAGCAGGTTACTCGCCAAACAGAAATTGATGAAACTTGATAAGAACAACATCCACATCTAGTGGAACGAAACAAGCAAAAAAATATCGGAATCCGTTGGACAAACTGCCGCAGTTGCCATGGAAACGAAAAAGGGGGAATTTTGTTTTTATTAATTTCATCAAACTTCATGAAACTTTGTAGGAATATACACCTTTTTTTGGAGGGGGTTGACAAAATTCAAAATGGCGGCCGTTGCCATGGTAACAAAGGTACAAAATGGCCGCCAAATACAAAAATCCTCCGATTTGGGCGAAATTTGGTTTCCAAGTAGATTATGATGTTGCGAATTGATATTCATCGTTGGTTTGCTATGGCTGCCATTTGAATCCAAAGTGGCCGCCAAAATACAAAAATCCTCCGATTTGGACGAAATTTGGCTTCCAAGTAGATTATGATGTTGCGAATTGATATCCATCGTTGGTTTGCTATGGCGGCCATTTTGAATCCAAAGTGGCCGCAAAAATACAAAAATCCTCCGATTTGGGCGAAATTTGGTTTTCAAGTACATTTTGATGTTTGGAATTGATATCCATGGTTTGGGAGCCATATTATGATCCTTCAGATCATATCATATATTGTGTATTGTTCGTTTGGGGGACATTTGTAACGCTCTGCGTTACAGTGACCAATATTTGTCCTTTTGTGTCTTTCTTTTGGCCATTGTATTATATGTCCTTCGATTTACGACTTCTGATTACACCTTTGGTACATGTATATTCAAACTTTTCCAAAGTGGAATGTGAGCAATTGCCACCGCTCCGCCTCCGTTTATTAGCTTTGTGTGTGGGTTATTTATACTGTTCATTCTCATTTTGTCCCAGACGAAGAACCTAATGATTCTACTTCGATAAATCCTAATATTCTAGATAAAATAAGTTGAAAGCATCCCTTAGAACGTACCAGCTGTTTAGTTCGAGGTATCTAAGGAAACAATATCTAATGTAATGTGCTTGGCACGTTTCAGGAATAACTCTCAACCATAGGGATTTGTTTTTATGTCACATACAAAACTTTAAAAGAATATTACTCCTCTACTATACTAATCCAACAATTTTTTTTTTTAATTATATGACATAAAAACAACAAGTCCCTTTGCTCTCATCATAGACAAATTATTGGGAGGTCAAATAATTATATCTAGTTTGGGGGGGGGGGCAGTAAACCAAAGAGTCTAACCAAGATCGATTAATGTTGTCTATTCCTGAAGGAAATTAACCTTAGTTTTACTCAATTAAATTATTTAGGAACCGTACATCTTAAACATAGGTATAGCATTGATCGATAACGCGTCATCAATTTGTGGAATGTGTATCACGTGATACGCAAATAGGAAAATGTAGTACAAACAATGGCAGCATCCTAGAAAATCTACACGATTTTAAAAATATTTTTAAATATTCAGGCAAAATAAAAATACAAGTGTTCTGTCCAGAAGTGATACGATCCCTTTCTCTTTCAAAAATATCAAGTGGGTAACATATTTTCCCCTTTTATATCATTCTTTATTCATATATATAGCACTAGTAACTGCCAAATTCTGTTTTCGTTTCCTGAAATATTCTCTTTTCAAATAACTAGAAACTAAACTTTTTGTCACTTATTGACAAGCATGTAAGTATATATACATCAAAGGACATATTATTTCATAATCCTTTTGGCAATTTAAGAATATTGCTTCATGCTGTTGTTACAATCTCCCGGGAATTTCAGACATCATCGTGACTTACGGGTAATCCGAACTTCCGATAATTGATAATTGATGATAATATATCGGAATTCATATTCTCTTACAAAAAAGAATAAATTACAATACCGATTTTTATTTCGTTAAAAAAAACAATATACGTTTTAGAGATGGAAATCGGCACTTTTTCATGCAATCAAATCACGACAATATTTTGTCATACCTGAAACGGTGTTAATGTTGCTGGTACTGGGTCCGGGTGTTCACTGTTGATCCTTAGGACCTTGCCATCCTGCAAAATGTTTGGAACAAATATACGTCCATCGTATGACTTTTTCCACCGTAAAAAGTTCACGACCACATGCCCGAATCCAACGTTAACATTTATCCTTTGGTTTCGCTTTGGTTTGGGAAACGGAATCCAAAAGACACCTTTCATCTGAATAACTACAGTATGTTGCCAAAAGTATTGCAACATATAAAAAAAATCCCTATATAATCAACCAAAACCATATTTTTTCAAAAAAATATTGTGAAGTCATTTCTGGATAGATTTTAACAAATTTTACACCAAAACATTCAGAATTGTTTATATTTTGATTGTTTATTTGCTCATTATGTTTATATGAGTGGTTTTTATTTGTACATAATATAAACAGGATTGTTAATTTTTAGGGTTTATTTTTAGCTGAAATATATAGGAAAATCAAAGTAAATTTTTATTTGTAATGGTTAAATGTGTACTATCGCATGTTTCGTAGGAACAGTGTCTTGTAGCGTCGTGGGATTTCTTTTTTTTTTCTCTGACAAAGGTCTGTTTTTCTCTCAATTCTGCATTATCGCCATTGAAATATGTAGTACAGACTGGCATTGTTTGTACTACATTCTGAAACCGAATCTGAAAGATAATTAGGGGAATCTATTTTTAGCGCTTATCAGTAACTGTCGATCTCTGCTATATCTAATAAGCCATGTTATTGCCAATGCACTGGCTATTGGGTGGCTGATACCATCGGCCTTAACAAGCAGAGATATTGACTTACCTGAGTTCAGGATAAATTCGTCTGCACATAACCACCTTTGATTCTAGAATCATATGCACGTTTTTGGAAGCAATGTCCCTTTAAAAACAGGTAAAAGGATTCCCTTTCAACGAACATAACCTATATTTTATAACATAATTTGTTCAAAATTATGCTGTAACAGCTTGTGAATTTTCTATTTGCTATAAAATTATCCTCTGATTTTTTGCAAGCTAGGTTCAAATATCTACAAAATATGAGAAAATTATACACAAATTCGTTGTTCTTTCCATTGCTCTTGCATAACTGAGTACCATTTTGCCTGACGTAAGGGAGATAATTCGGATGAAAAAGTAATAAATCGTATCTCAGTTTAGAATCAAATCGGTAATGTACAAAAGGTCTATTGAGGAAAAGGGGGGGTCCGGAATTCGAGTGCCTGTGGTGAATATCAGGGGCGACTATTGGAAATATCAAGTATATACAACGATGTCTTCCACACAATGAAAAGATATTAAATCCAATTGGAAATATCTATAATGAACTATAGACATAAATGGACAAAATATCTGGTCAGAGTGAACTACAATGAATAGAAAAAGCTGACTGAACAAAATGACAAATAGTTTTAGTTTCTTGTATATCAATAGGATTTAACAAGCGCCTGAGAGTGGACAAGGTCCTGTCAGCATGAACATGATTTGTATCACAATAATCATAATTGATATTCAAATTTGAAAATAGAGATTTACGAAGAGAGTAATATAACATAAAATGTTCTGCATCCTCAATTTTATTACAGCTTGAAAATAATCTTAAGTTTCTTGAGATTTTTGGTCTATTGTATCTTCCTTTTTCTATAAATAATGTATGACCACTAATTCTCAATTTAGTAAGGTGTTTGACAAATGATTATTTGCAAATTATTATTTAAATATGGTTAAATCTTAAATTCTTCATAACATTTAGCAAATGTTTGTAGTTTTGAATCAGTATCTGGTTTCATATAATTTTTCAATTGATCTTTTATGAATTGTTCATAATGGTTTGTTATAAATTTGGGGATTTTTTCTTTCCTGAAAAATTTGTAAGGTTGACATTTATCTTTTTTGCGGAATTAGATATAAATGAATACCAAGTCTATTGTCCACTGTTAAAAAGACCTTTATCCACCTCAAAGGTTCAAATGTTTCTTTTACTAATCTAGTAGATGGAATTAGTTCTTTTAATCTGGAGTAATATTTGAATATTAATGAAGTAAAACAGCTTATTATTGGTAATCTTCCTAGTTCACATTTAGATGCAAAATTAGAAGCTTTTATATTATTATGTATCTTTCAAATTGGATTTTCTTGACAGAAAACGAGGAAATGTACACGTAATTTACAAAATACTTCCCTATCAATATCTTTTCAGAAGAAAACAATTAGTTTGTTACAAAGAAATGTACATAGATTTATAACTAAGGCATGTTGGATTTTGTAACTTTATTATTACTCAATGGATTTCACTTCCTCATATGATTTTTGTGCCTGTCTGAAGCCAAAACATTGAATTTTCTTCAACATCATATGTCGTTGTCTTTTTTGTGTTCAGTGAGTGAAGGTGAGAGGTGATTGTTCAGTGAGTGCAGGTGAGAGGTGATTGTTCAGTGAGTGAAGGTGAGAGGTGATTGTTCAGTGAGTGAAGGTGAGAGGTGATTGTTCAGTGAGTGAAGGTGAGAGGTGATTGTTCAGTGAGTGAAGGTGAGAGGTGATTGTTCAGTGAGTGAAGGTGAGAGGTGATTGTTCAGTGAGTGAAGGTGAGAGGTGATTGTTCAGTGAGTGAAGGTGAGAAGTGATTGTTCCTTTTGTTGATGTCAATGGAATTATTGACTATCACTGTTTAAACTGACTGTTCATGACTACATTTGGAGGACATTAAACAGCAAGAAAAGATCAAGTAACACGAACCCACTAAGAACCGGGGGTGAACTCAGGGGGTTCTGAAGGGTCCTTTTGGTGTTCTTGATCCCAAAACAGACATTTACACTATTTGGCTTACAAATCTTTCGACTTTTGGCGCACCTGATGAAGGTTATAACAGAAACGTGTCGTGTGCACTCTATTAGATATCTGTGGTTTTATTACTATATCTTAGCAATAATACTCATATTTTGTTTTAAAAAAAAAATAAACGAACAACACCAACAAACCTTAGTAATTGACGTTGTTTTATCTTTTCTAACTATACTATAACACATTCATTCTCACAATCCAGGAAAACACATAATGGAAGAATGTTCAACACTTGGTCATCAATTATGTCCATTTTTGCATACGATACTACTTTGAGTGACTCATCTACACTGTGCTAGTAAATTTTTGGTTTCATAAACTTAAGCTTGAAGATGAGAATATTATAATGGTTCAGAGCTTGAATTAGGTCTGTCCAAGGTTTTTGTTTCTGTTTGATCGTCCTCCTCTTAGACTACAAATGAACTTATGAAGATTATAGAAATATGAACCCAAACCCTCTTTGTTTACTGTTAAAGGAAAACGCCATATGGTTTTAACAAGTTACCGTGAAAATTTAAATGACAGTAAATAAAAGACATTTTGTGTTAATGAATATTGAAAATAGTATACCGTAAGGTAGAATTTGGTCATTGAAGTTGCATGTAGCACCAAATAACGGTGATCGCCATTTTTCGTAAATGGGTAGCAAGAAGAGAATCAACCATGAATGCAGCAAGGAGTATTATGATCTACATGAGCTACAGGAACAATTTTCAGAGAAACACCATGTAGAAATAAAATTTTTGAAGTTGCCAAAAGTTGAAAGATTTCGTGCATGATTGGGCAGGGAGTTCCAAAGCTTTGCTGCTTCATAGCTGAAACTCTTCTTACCATACCTTGTTGCTCTTGGTCTTGGCAATTCCACTGTAAGTTTGTATCTGAAAGAATAAGAGTTCTCTTTTAAAGTTATGAGGTTATGTAAAAATTCAGGGCTGGATTTATTAACTATTTTGTATGTCTCTAATGACATGGTTCTCATTTGTCTGATTTTTAGTGATGGTAGTTTTGATTGTTCAAGCAGTGTGTCATATGAGCTGGTGTTGTCGTCGTAGATGAAATGTAATGCTCTTTCCTGCAGTTTTTCTATTTTGTTGGTGTTTCGTTCACTGCAGAAGTGCCAGGTCA
Source organism: Gigantidas platifrons (assembly GCA_002080005.1). NCBI lineage: Eukaryota > Metazoa > Mollusca > Bivalvia > Mytilida > Modiolidae > Gigantidas > Gigantidas platifrons. Next base: position 24,866 of record MJUT01053981.1, on the reverse strand, counting down.
AGGGGCAATAACTCAGGTTGGACATAATGAAGGAGTGATATATAGTCATTTTTGCAAGTTTGTTCAGATATTGTCCTATCCTTCTTAAAACATTTAATTGTTGTGCAGCTTTTTTACATATAGTTGCAATGTGTGTATTGAAGTTAAGTTTGAAATCGATGGTTACTCCAAGTAGTTTTACCTGGTCGTCACAACTGATGTTACAGCCATTTAAATTTTATTATACAATCCTTGATTTGACACACAAAGAAAACAATAATTAACCTTCTAGACGAGTTTAAGGCATATTGTATGATTAGAGAGTTGTTTCTGTAATAGATCTGTCCTAGAAACATGCAAAAACGCCTCGTTTAAAACGGAAGTCGGTAGTCTAAGCAGTGGCGGATTCAAAAAGGGGGGGGGCTTTATGCCCCACCCCCCTCCGGTCGAGTAAGTCAAGCACATATATTAACATACGCTTTTCAAGGCTATTTAACGTCACGATAAGACTTTTAATCGAATGGTTTCGATGTGTGTGATGAAAGTAAAACAAAATACAAATTAATTAAGTAATTTTGCAAAATCAAAATTTATTTGAAGTTTTTATGAATGTATTGCCAAAATACCAATTAATCAGGTATATATATTGCCCTTATATAAACATGTCTAGTGTCATAATTTCATATATAGGTACATGTATAACCACCAACACCTGTAAATTGAGGCCCTTTGAAGGAAATTCTTTTTTAAATAACATTTATTTTTGCAAATAAAATTAAAGGTAATTGTTGCTGTATTTAAAAAACAAAATACATGAGTTTCCGTTTTGAAAATATATGAATACAACATATTTTAAACTGTAAATGAAAATATAAATACATTATAAAATAATTAAAATTACAAATGATCCCGAGCAACGAGGCATGCATTCTCGACCTTCAGCTAGAAGTATATTCTCAGCAGCAGCAGTCAAGGGGGCATGACGTATATCCACTGCCGCCGCCGCCGCTCCCGCCGCAGATGTGGGTATCCAGCTGTTGAATTTCGAGGGCCATCCCATCCATTTCACCATCGTCGTAGAACTTTTTCGATGCTCCTCGATCGTCCACCACGAAGTATTCCACGGTCCAGCGCTCGTCGTACTCTCGATCGAAAGGTTGGGACGAGATCCGCACGGTGTCTCCCTTGTACGCGGGTTCGTTTTCTTCCGAGTCTCCATTCAGCCGTACTGTAGTTTCCACAATCGGGCTTCGTCTCTTTTGGTCACTCCTCGTAATCATCTTATGGAACGAGGACAACTTCCGTTGGAGCTCTGCATCACGGACGTCGATCTGATGACGGGACATGTAACGGTTTGATCGTCTTGATGGCTCGCTCTACGCATGAACTCTTCATTTCGTCTTAGGTAACCACTTTTTCTTGTTTCAGCAGGCACTGCACGTCTCTGTTCTCGGTGCCTTTGTCGGTTCTCAGTCTGGCTGGATTCCTTCCGCTGCGACAAAACGTCTCCAGCGCTGCGTCGGCGGCGGCAGTGGATATACGTCATGCCTCCTTGACTGCTGCTGCTGGGAATATTCTTCTAGTTGAAGGTCGAGAATGCATGCCTCGTTGTTCGGGGTCATGCTTCCTTCTGATGTGTCTTGTCAAAATCAGAAACTGTGTATCTATATAACCCACCCCCCCCCCTCCCCCCTTTTCCCCTTTTAGTCTTACAACATACTTTTAAAGCATGTGTCTTTATCATAGAATGTATTATACGTAATAAATGATCCGAACGAAATTGTGACGTTGTGTTATGCTCAGAGTTATTTCCCTTTGAATACGCCTTAACCATATACCGGTACTTGTTTAGGATATATTAATTTGGACCAGTTTTCAATCCTTCAGACCGCCACTATATAGCTGAAATACTGCTGAAAGTGGCGTTAAGCCCCATTCAATCAATCAATCAATCCTTCAGTGGTACATCCCCGTAAAAAGTATGGTTGTTACCCCTCCTCCCCCGGGGTCCCTAATTACCAGTGTAAGAACGCTTTGAATATTTCCATTGGCAATCCAGAAGGTTGCAGTTCCACAATCATAAAGATCTGTTGCTTTGCAGAGATGCAATTTTTTCATCATTATTGATTTTATGATACATTACTAGTAATTGGTTTTCATATTTGTCATGACATTGAAATGAACATCCAAGATATACTCCAGTTAATAATAAAATAACAGAATACTATTAAATTGATGATATAAGACAAACTATGTGATGAAAACGTCTTTTCAATATGTTGATGCGGTGAAAACTGCAATCGTTTTTATAAATGCTGTAAAAAAAAACTGCTAGTTGTAAAATGTTTCTCATCTAGAAAGTATGTTTGTTAACTTGAAATCAGGAGCGTAACAACAATGGTAGCAAAAAAGCACGGGCCTACACATATTTTTGCAACAACAACAACAAAAATTGCAAAGAAAAATGTGCTTGCTTCATTTGCATTTGTGCATGCGCGCTTGCTGCCAAAGGTTCCATACTGTCAATGTAGGCTAGTAGCATGCTCTGAATGAAGTGCGGAAGCACGATTGTGTTTCTCCGTTTGTGGTCTCGTCAATTAAATGCTTCTATAGTAGAGCTCTTTTTGGAGAAGTGACAATTACTGCAAAAAGCTTTTTTGCAACATAAATACGAGTCAAAGAAAACTTGACACGTTTTTTAAAGCTAAATTCTGACACTCAACAGCCCACTCCTGATAAAAACAAGGGTGCTCTTGACATAAATGTGTCAGAAACAATCTCAGAACGTCCTTCTAGTGTCGCCAGTGCTAGTGGGATAAGCAAGGGACCATCGTATATTGACGCTGCAGGCATCACCTTGAGCAATTTGTCACACATGGATAGATTAAGCCTGCTAGAAGCTGAGTGGATTGATGCTCACACATTTACATTTCCAAGCAGGTAACAGTCTAGTTACAATAATGCAACCCTCACTTCGATTTTTTAAGATATAAGTAACTGCTATATTTATACGTACAATACATTTCTATATCAATACAAGAAACCTTTCACCTAAAAAATCAAATATAGACAGTAATTTGTAATTTGATTTAATCCTGAACTTCATCAATTTTAAAAGCTTGCTGGACATTTCATTTGATTAAAGTATCAAATATGTATTTATAGATTAAAATGACCGAAAATAATGAAAAACCAATGAAAAATGAACGTCTTTCAAGCATTGGCATCTTGCACATTCACCGGAGCAAAAATGTTAACATTGAGGATATCATAGACGAATTAGCTGGAGTGCCAACAGGAGATTGGCTTTCGTTTTTAACGATGATTCCTAAACTTTTCCAGATTGAAATAATACAATTGTATCATCGATAAAAATATGTTTTAGTAGGGCCTTAACTTAATGAATACCTACTCAAATATGTGGCCAATCTAATTAAAATTAGATCTCTCACTTTGCTCTTGTTTATTTATATTTCGCGCGTGTGAGATCTAACGCAAGCCTGTAGACATCGCATTCTGGTGATCTAGGGTCAAGCAAAATATGGTCCATTCAAATGATCGCTTACAAGATCTTGAAAGTGGATATATGCAAGGGACGTAACTCTGGGTGCTAATGAATTATGCAAGATATCCATTCGGAATTTTTCCAATGTTATCTATATCGACTATGTCGGAGCCCGATTGTTCCGACAACTGCTTACATTTCCGGAGACAAGAAGACGTCTTCAGGTGAAAATTCATAATTTACGGCACATATCAATGGCATTTAGAAGCCCTCTCACGCCTAGGCGTATTTATTACAAATTAAATATATGTGTGCTTATTATGTGTGATATCAGAGAACGATTTTGATTGGCTGTTCTGAGGGTCATTACCTTTATTTGCATCTCATTACATATGCTTGACCCTAGGTCACTAGAATGCGATGTCTACAGGCTTGCGTTAGATCTCACACGCGCGAAATATAAATAAACAAGAGCAAAGTGAGAGATCTAATTTTAATTAGATTGATATGTGGCATAACTATATAGCTATCAATGAGACCACTACCACCCCTTAACTCAAATTTAAAAAGTAAACAACTACAGGTAAATGATTTTCCTGATAATTGTCAAATACCAGTGGCATGTTTTATTTTTAAAACATCGGGTCTCTGTTCATCTATTTTTACTGCAGTTTTTAAACAATTTTTTTTTCTAATCCTCCTCTTTATAGTTGAAAGACGACGTAAATATTGTTGATTGAGTTTTCGTAATTTCCACAAAAAAAAAAAAAACCACCAGGGCTCTGCCCTGGACTAGCTGGGCACCTTCAGCGGTTCCCAGACCCCTTCCCGATCTTGCCTACACATGCATTTATACTTTGTTACGCCCCTGGAAATGTATTGGGATGTTATATATAATGTATTTCTATATTTTTAATCAGGTTTGAAAAGGAAATGTATAAATCAGCCTTGGCATAAGATACATTAGAACAATCATTGACCATGATGGTGATCGAACACTCAATTCAGAAGATATCAAAGATCAATGAATAGTAATTAACTACCATGAGTAAGTAGATTAATGAAAATGAAAGATCCATATTATAAGTTAGACCGAATAACTTCCGTAAATACAGTGCGCTCCCGGTTTTGTTTTGTTTCGTTTCATTTCGTTTTGTTTTGTTTTTGTTTTTGCTTTTTTGGGGGGGGTGGCTTTTTTGTGTGTGAATAATTATAAAAATACAAATAAAAAATAATTTGCTGCAAAGAGCTTGAAAAGATCTTAATTATATGTGACAACAGACACCCAAGCCACATCGTTTGTATTTCAAAGACATACCAAATGACCAGCATATCATCATCATCGTCATTGTTAAGATATAAAAACTATTGCTTCTGACAGAAAGACGGGGACCAAAAAGACTGATAAATGATACTCTGATGTCTTACCAGATTCGCTATCGCTTTATAATTGTTGTTTAAGAATCCTGATGATGATTGTTGTGGTTTTACCTGCATACTTCTTTGAAGTGTTTGTCTCACAGAAAACCATGCAAAATCTCAAAAAATGTAACAAAGCTAATTTCAGTAAGAAAAAAAGTTATACATTTTCTAAATATTTGATGCCTAGTATTTTGAAATATATCATACATATTTCCTATATATTTTCATTTTTCTTGTAAAATGAGGATTTTCATTTTAGCCCTTAACCATTGCAAAAATCCTTCAAAATTGATAAAAAAAAAATGCCCCTATTTTGACGGTTTATTATTGTTAATATATATCTCAGAAGTAAAAAATCACATTGTTTCCTCAAAGTACAATGTTTAAAGACAATGATCACCAAAAACAATTTTTGAAAAAAAACCTTATGAAAATTTTTAAGGCTATCACAAAATATGCTATATAGACAAATTTTCAAAATCAGTAAAATTCCTTAATTTTGATGCACAATATTGGAGTTGGGGGAGATTTCTTTGACTTGAAATGACCATTTTTAAACAGACCAATCTCAAAACTAAAATATATAAAAAATCTGCCCTTGGCAAATAATTTGCAAAAAAGTTCTTGCACCCAAAAGTATGGTCATGTGTGCAATTTTAGCTTAAAAGGCATTGTTTAAAATATATGCAAATTTTTGCAATAAATTATTAGTGATTCTTATTAAAGGTGATTTGTGTGTTTATTGTAAATAAATTACATATGATATATCATTTTAATTCCCTTTTTCAATCCGAACTTTAAAGTTGAGCAAGAAAATACACATGTCTATCGGATAGAGAGGGAGTGACGGAGTAACCTCCCTTTTCGGAAGTCTTCACTTCTAAGATTATAAAATTAGAAATGGCAGCCTCCAGTGGATAAACCAACACCGTGTTATTTTTCTAACTTTTGCAACGTGCCATGCAGTTCATACATTATACATACATATATTCCAATGTAAAGCTGATGCAGCTTTCCTTATCGTTGGACTGAATTTTGAAATCATCTGAAAAAATACGTAGAAAGGCACTGCCTGAGGCCCTTTTTATCTTGTACATAGCGGAATTGTCACCATCGACGATTCATTGTGATTGAATCTCAAGATATACCAGAAACAGTGAATACTTTGGAACTAGACGGAGGAGAGCCAAAGTTTTATGTGTATATTCAAAGCACAACAATGGAAAGACCAGATCTAGAGAGAACCATGGAGCAAGTCCTTCCTTATGCAAAGATAGTCCGAGATTCCTCTGTCCTCTTTAGAACTTGCTGTTGTCGTTGAACGTCAGAGCGCTTGCCATAAACAAAACAGCGGATTTTCCTAACACACTCGAGAGAGGCACATTTCCACGTTTTGTGACTATCGGATTTTATTGTCTATCCAAAATCCTTATATAAATCGCTTCACCGATCATTTTTCTATTAATTCATAACCATCTTACCCTCAGAAATTGGTGTTACACTCCATTACAGCACAATTTCCCCAGACCATATGATTTCGTCATTTTGAACGCTGACATTTTGAAATATTTGTCACATGACTTCGAGAGAACTACTATTACCACAATGTATCATGGAAGATGATTTGCATATATGATCTGACCTTGTCCAACATAGGGGGAAACGTAAGACATGCTCTTTCCGAAGCCCGCGGAAAACACTGCCAAATGAATCTTTTCTATCCAACATATTTTGTATTATTTCCTTCTGCTCTGATTTGAGCTGTAGATGGAACTGTTTGTCCTGCAGAATACGCTTTATATCGTCTTGTATGTTTGTTTACTTATGCTAATTTGGCACACTGCATTTAGTATTTCCCATCATGCAATGCATTGCTGTCATCTTTCAGTTAGTATCGCGAGATCACATTAAAAAAATGGCAGTGAAATGACCAAATCATCGGGTGTAAGGAAAAAACGTACTGTAATCGAGTGTAACACCACTCTCTGAGCGTAAGATGGTTATGAATGAATAGAAAAATGATTGGTGAAGCGATATATACTAGGGTTTTGGATAGAAAATAAAATCTGATAGCCACAAAACGTGGAAATGTGCTACAGTTGAGATGCGGAGGAAAATCCGCTGTTTTGTTTATGGCAAGCGCTCTGACGTTCAACAACAACAGCAAGTTCTAAATAGTTGTCGAACGGCAGAGGAATCTCGGACTAATGCAAAGAGTATTGCCTGAAAACAAGACAAACTATTCAAGTTGGTTCTGGTAAGCTAAATACCTCAAGAGAAAAACATTTCTAAGTGGTTATTGCTATAAGTCCATTCAGTGAACAAACTTGTTAAGAGACTAACTATTCAATTTGAGAAAAGAGGGCTATGTTTTTTTTACAAATACTAAACAACTATTTTGGTGTAGGAGGTGAAGAAAAAAAATATTTTGTTGCAAAGCGTCAATCATTTTTAACTCCAGGGTAAAAAGTTTAAAACCATAGCCCCCCTTAAGTTATACATGTATATAAGTTGAATGCTTGGTCCCTTAGTTTGGTCTGTGAAATACAGCTTTACATTATTATTGTGCAACAATAAATTCCATCCCACTGTACAATATATCTGTTCAATAACTTCCAAACCTCAACTGAATCTTGATTGATTTGAAATTTTGTTATGTTGTAATCAACAATAAAGGAGGACATGTCAAACTTGAATTTTGGGTTTTAAAGTTAGAGGATCCAGAGGACGGGGCATTTGTATCACATTGACACATTTCTGTTATTTTGGATAATGTTATTTCAGCCGTTGAATTATGCCTTTTCAAGCTTATAAAAAATAAGGCCTACTGGCTATTTTGAGTGCAAATGTACATGTAGACTAGTGAAACTGAGACAGTTTGTTGTATAGAGCAAGGATAAAATTATTTATTTTCATAGAAATCTGGAGTAATATTTGATATATATCCATTTCCGAAAAATATAGAATGAATTAAAGCAAGCTTTAGAAACATGTAGTAACTACTTCCCTACATATTTTGGCTTGAGTATAGTGTATTTTAATCTCATTGAGATTAGATTTCCAAAGAAATTTTCTCCTCCAGAAGGCAGCCAATTAAAAAAAAAAATGGGTTTATTTTTTCGTCAACAGATTTACTTGACAACAAAGGCATAATTAAAGAAACTAGCAACTCATTAAGAAACCACTTAACATTAACTTCCAACACTGAAGAATAAGGTTGACAAATGCAAATTATACATGTACTGTATATATCGTATATATCACTTTTATTTTCCAGAAGCATTATTACAAGTAAAGAAATTGATGGAAAAAACATATGTGAAACTGAACAAAATATATCTGAAAAACAGGGAAAAGGCCAAATTATGTTGCACTTGCCAATGAAGTTCAAAAATCATGCGATGAATAGGGAGAACACGTTTTTAAGAAGTTGGAGCGGTTGAATCCAAGTCAGATAAAAAGTTACATGGCATCTTTCCTAAGTAAGCCGAAGACAAAATCAGAAACTTCTTCGAGTACTCTACAAGTTCAGTTTAAAGAAATTCCCAATGAAGATGTCGGTCAAGATGAAACTCTATCAGAGGTTATTACAGTGCTAGAAACTAATGATTATAATTCCAATATAGAAAATATTGTGGAAGAAGTGTACACTGCTGTGATCATGTAAATTAGCCATGATATGCAGGGATTCTAATCTATTTTCATTTTTTCAAATTAAAGTTAACTATGAACACTTCAAGCTTTGCATAGTGGTTAGACACAATATTTTAAATGTTCACCTGTAAATAAGCATGATATATGTTCAACCTCTTGTTTTTATTTCATTTCATATTGATGGGATATCCTTTTTCTGATAATTAGAATATCAACTTGCCAATTTCTTGGCCTATTTACCGAAATGCACAAATCTAACACATTTAAACTTGTAATCTGTGATTATTTAAGAGTATAAGAGAAGGTTTTAGATACAGATCCATGTTTAATTTGATAGAACAACCTCAGAAAAATAAACGTATTATTGAGAAGAAGTTTCACTACCGTAAATTGGGATATTTTGGCAGTTTTCTGTCAAAATATGGATGCTTTCCAAAAGATGTTTGCTTTATTTTGGTACATTTATCAACATTGGTACTGTCAACTAATAAATCTTGTTGTTTAGGTTTAAAAAACTGCAGTATTGACTTAGACGACATTTTGATTCAAATGGCTACGAGCCTACGAATTCTACTTATTTTAAATTTACCAGATGATCCTGATATCTACTCACAACTTTCGAAGGAAACATAAATACTTGAGTTGTGAATACTATTGATAATTTTAAGATTGACTAGTTTGAGTTTGATCAATATCGTACTAGAACATTTTGTAATATTGGTATTTTTTTATTTTAGTGGACGTTATTTTTTGGCATGTTTAATTTTGGCACTTTCAAGAGAGGCACCAAATAAACCAAAATAAAACTACGGCCATAATATCCCAATTTACGGTATCTCATGTAGGATATGATGGACAGAGCCAAAAAAAATCGGCTTATTTTAACACAATCACATATATATTGTTTTATTATTATTTAGGAGCTGGCTGCAAATTCATATGCTTATTGTAATGGCATTTGTTTTCTTCACTTTTTTTTTGACAATAGGGTTAACTTAATTTCAATTATTATTTCATTATTCAAACATAAGCTTCATATCACAGAAATGATTCAATCCCATACAATAGTATATTTCAGTATGGGAGCATTATAATCATTGCTGTCAGCACTTTGATTAAGATTTATTTTGGAGTGCACTGTCAAAAAATAAATCAATAGATTATTCTGAAGCTTCTTTGAAAGTTTGATGATCAAATTGACTTAAGAATTTTAACCCTAAAACAATAGGTTATTGTGGGGAAAACAAATTGTATATTTTTTAATAAAGGAAATGGTAGCTTTAGATGGAAAATTAAGCAACAGATCTGGATATTTTTCATTAAACACTTTAAAAGTATAAAATAGAAAATCGGGATCACAGACCCTATTCTAAAAAATTTGAGAAAATGTGTTTTTCCTCTACAAATTACCTCCCCTTATAAACTATGAAATTTCAATAAGTATGAAATACCTCATACAAACTAAAAAGAGTTTACTTATTTTATCTAATTTATCACCAATAAATCTGAGATCATTTTGAAAACAAAATTTTAATTAAATTCAATTTTAGCCAGATGCACAAAATGGATGCTCCGTCCCACCCACCCCCCAAAACCACAATGTACCTTAATTTTATATCTTCATTAAACTCTTTTTTATACCTCTGGAATACTATACATAACTTCTGTATTGATATTTTGGAACTTATTGAGCATTAACACTGCTGTACTGTTTTTTAGCTCACCTGACCCAAAGGGTCATGTCAGCTATTGCCATCACTTGGCGTCCATCGTCCGTCCGTTAACTTTTTCATATTTTAATCTACTCCTCTGGAACAACTGGGCCAAATGGAACCAAACTTGGCAAAAAACATCTGTATAAGGTCCTCTATAAAATTTCTTCATTTCGTCCCATTCCGCCAACAAATATGGCTGACAAGGGCAATTCTTGTTTCTGATTGGCTAATGTTAAAAAAATCTTCTCCTCTGAAACTGCTTGGCCAAATGGAGCCAAACTTGGCAGGAAGCATCTATGTAAGATCCTCTATAAAACTTCTTCATTTGGTTCCATTCGGCCAACAAACATGGCCACTGTTACTAAAAATAGAACATATGGTAAAATTGCAGGTTTTTGGGTAATAACTCAAAAACTGTTAATAATATCAAAAATCTGACATGGGGTAAAAATGATCAGCACAGCTAGATCTACCTACCCTGCAATTTTGAAGTAAATCTGATTACTCATCTTGGAGTTATTGCCCTTTTTTCATCAAATTTTTAAAAATTTTCGTCCTTTATTTCAAAAACTATAAGAGATGGATGTTAAGTTTAAACTGCAAACATGTTCAGTATGTCAAGATCTATCGACCAAGATGGTCCCCACAGCCGAACTTAGCTTAACATAGAACCCTATGGGAAATTCACATAAAAATCTTCTTGTCTGGAATCAGTTGCTCAATTGGAACCAAACTTTGATAAAATATTCATTGGATGGTCCTCTTCCAAAATTGTGTCTGGTGGTCCTGCCCTCTGACCAAGATGGCTGCACAGCTGAACTTAGTTTAACATAGGACCCTATGGGAAATTCACATAAAAACCATCTTGTCTGGAACCAGTAGCTCAATTAGAACCAAACTTTGATGGAATAGTCATTCGATGGTCCTTTTCCAAATGATGTCCTGCAGTCACACTCTCACACCAAGATGGCGCACCACAGTGCAGTTGCGTTGTTATTGAAAGCAGCTTTGATCCAGGTGAGCGATTACAGGCTCCTGGGAGCCTCTGGTTTCATTTCTAAGAGATTCCAATTCATGCTTTTTTGTTTCTAAATTTTCAATTGAGTTTTCAGTAACATTTTTTTCAAGGGTAGCAATTTCTTCTTAAAGATCTCTAAAAATCTCTGTTCCTTCATTTTTTTCATATAGCTTGCAAATGAAATTGTTTTTCCTCGTATTTCTAATAGTAACATTTCCAAAAACAGTTGAACATTAATAGTAAGTTGCAGTTCATTATCATCAATTTCTTGAATTTTATCCCTATTATAGATTAATGCTGCATATTGTTTTTTCAGATCAATGATTTTTCCCCTTACAATTTTGCTGTAATCCTTTTCGTATAATAGTGAGTTGTTAAACTTCCACAAGCCCCTACCTTTATTGAAGGGTTTAAGCACAAGGCTTAAAATAATCATTGAATGATCTGATCTGTAACTTCGATCAATGGTACAATTTTCTAAATTAGTGAGCATACTTTCTGTAAAAATGAAAAAATCCAATCTAGCCTGTCTAAATGGATTTTTTTTCCTCCAAGTATAACGATAACTATCTGGATAAAGTTGCCTATATGGGTCTATTAGACTTCTTTCTTCTATTAATCCTAAAACCTTCTCTCTCGACTTTGGGTTATTTACATGCAGATAGTTACAGTAATCTAACTCTGGACATAATACAAGATTGAAATTGAGATTAGATTTCCAAAGAAATTGTATACGGTGATAAAAATCATAAATGAAATGTAATGTACCGTATATCACTAATCATGACAGTATATTTTCCGGTTATTTTAGAGTTATTTACCTTATTTACTTGTCCTCCCTCCGGCCATTTTTGTTTGTTTACATGACAACCGTCATGATCTTATGGTAGCTAGTCGATTCGTACCATGTCCATTTCGTAATATCCATTTCGTACCATGTGAAAACCCATTTCGTACCATGACCGTTTCGTACCATGTCCGTTTCGTACCATATGGGATTTCCCATGTAAAAAATTTTGTTACTTATTTGGTTTTTTTCATTACCATTTCGTACCATATGGGATTTTCAGTGTAAAATAATTTGTATTTTTTGTCATGACCATTTCGTACCATATGGGATTTTCAATGTAAAATTTTTTGTTACTTATTTTTTTATTTCATGACCATTTCGTACCATATGGGATTTTCAGTGTAAAATAATTTGTATTTTTTGTTACTTATTTGTTTTTTCAGGACCATTTCGTACCATATGGGATTTTCAATGTTAAATTTTTTGTTACTTAATTTTTTTATTTTTTTTTACCATTTCGTACCATATGGGATTTTCAGTGTAAAATAATTTGTATTTTTTGTTACTTATTTTTTTTTTTCAGGACCATTTCGTACCATATGGGATTTTCAATGTAAAATTTTTTGCTACTTGATTTTTTTTTATTTCATTACCATTTCGTACCATATGGGAATTTCAGTGTAAAATAATTTGTATTTTTTTGTCAGGACCATTTCGTAAAATATGGTATGTTCTTATAACATTCATTCTCCCTTAAACAATTGACATGGAAGTACTTTCTGTAGATAGATATAGTTTTTCTTATATCTACATGAAAATGTTCCGGGATTGAATTCTATCTCTTATGAACTTGATAGCAAGTTAGATATTTTTATGAAATTGTTTATCATCTTGTCAGCCAAAATCAGCTAAATGGGACCACATAGATATGAAATCTTCAAAAAATCAGTTTTCACTGAAAACAAAATCTCCATGAAAACATTTAAGAATATTTTATGAATAATATTAAGTTTTAATTTGTCATAGTAAGGTAGTTCACGTAACGTAATTCACTTTTAAACATTGTAAATACTTATCTTGTTAAAAGCATGAGATAACAAGAATATTTTTATGTACTAATAATCGGAACATAAACATTCTTCTGTCATAGGGATGATTTTATTATTCTTGTGATCTAAGTATCAGTAATATTTTTTTAGCCCACTTTTCTTGGTTTGCCTATGTGAAATTGTATGCTATATTGCACTTTGTGTTGCATTTTCGTGTTAAGGGGGTTCAATTCTTTTCATTTAGGCCTTTTGTCTTATATGCACACACCAATACTGGTTAGGAAAACCCATTTTCAACGGCGGTAACGTAATTCACAAAGAAGTAATGGACACTTTACAAGACAAAACAAATTCTTGACATAACAAATACGCATACCTTGCTTTTTTTAAGCAAATAAAAGTATTTAAGTATGACTCCACCTAAGGATCATGCAGTGGGTGATTTATTGATAGTTGCAAAATTGGAGTTTATATGGTTCATATGTTGCATTTTGATGGAAAACTCATAAAAATAATAAAAGAACGCATGTATTGACTTTGGTTGCTATGGTAACAACTACATCATAAAACCCCTTTTATTTTAGTCTTAAAATCACTAAATTTGCATTTTTGCCACTCAGATTTCTCAAAATATATTATAAAAATTCGTAATATAATTACATACTAGTGATGTTGAAGACTTCTTCTAAAAATTAAGGCAGATGAACAGAAAGTACAAGTTTGCCAATTACTGTCACCATGGCAACCAAACAGCCTCATTTCACATCTTCAAAAAAACGCAAAAAATCAGGATTTTCATTATCTATTATCTCTTGTGAACAGGGTGCTTGGTGAATGAGGCTTGTTTGTATCCGTTCAATAGACACTTGTCTACAACATATCAAAAATAATCGTTTGTAGCCTCTTTTAGATTTTTTGGAAAAAAGTGTTTTTTGTCCCATACTTTTGATTTTTCAACAAATACTATACAACTACATTTTTACAAAATATTTCTACTTCTCTAAAATGTATTTACTGACATTATCATTTTCACATAACTTATAACCAAACTAACTACTAAATAAACTTTTAACCTTAAATTATGTGAATGGTTGCCATGGAAACAAAAATAAAACATTTCAAAATCTTAAAATTTTCTTTTGTCCACACAAATATCCATATTACTGATTTTATAACTAACTGCCAAGTCTTAAACTGATAACAATGAAAATTTAAATACAAATGTAATGTTTGTGGTTTCCATGGAAACAAAAACACAGAGTTTGATAAAGTGCAATTCGAACACAACATAAATTGTTTTCTAGCATTAATTTCTCAATCATTTTTAAAATCAAATCTGCTAATTTTCCAATCATAAATTATTTCAGGTAGTATGCCATTATGGTACTAGAATATTTATTGTACAATTCTAGTACTATACATTTATTGTATACAGTGGGCCCGGGTGGCTCAATGAATTAGTTCGCTGGATATACAAGCCTATCACCAATAGGCGTGGGTTCGGACCCGGCTTTGTAAATTACAAAAAAGGGTGCACTCGACACACAGCCGCAAGTGATAAAAGTTTACCAGTTGCTTACCCTCTCCAACTTCCTCCACCAATAAAACTGGTTGCCATGACATGGCTGAAATATTGTTAAAAGTGGCGTTAAAACACCAAAAATCAAATCAAATCATTTATTGTACAATTCTAGTACTATACATTTATTGTACAATTCTAGTACTATAGATTTATTGTATAATTCTAGTACTATACATTTATTGTACAATACTAGTACTATTATTTTAAGTTACTTTTTAGATACTTAAGATTTGTTGTAGTAATATTTTACTATAAACTTATATGTAATACAAATATGGGGTGCTTGTGCTGATTACATTATAACTTATATTAAAAATATAAACCTAAAAAAATGATTAAGTAAGTTGCCATTGTTTGAAGAGCAGCAGGCCAAATTTACGTGCTTATTTCAAGAACGCCAGGGATTTACAATCCTATGACTTTTTACAATGTGCCAGAGGGTTGTATCCTGTTTTTCAAATCATATTACATGTATGCAAATGACCGCTCTTTTTAACATTATAAATTCCTATAATGTAATCAGTCTATTTGTTCATAGAAACAAGTACATGTACATGTTTGTTTTCCATCTTTGACATCTACATTGTAGCTTGTTCATTTAAAAACATTTCTATAACATCACATGAAATTTTCTTCACGACAGGATAATCTGATTTGTTAACAGATCAACATAAGAAAATATACAGTGGTTACACCAAATAGTATTGACCTTTCATGCAAAAAAAAAAAAAAATTTGTACATGGTCGCTAGACTGTAAAAATGAGATCAAAGTAATGCCATAAGCTTGTTTGGTTGTCCTAGGTATAAAGACAGCTCCTATAAATAATGCCAGTAATACCTACATGTACATGTATGTCTTGCCAGTCTAGAACAAAATATTTAGATTATTCAGAGTTCACAGAATTCATAGCATGAACAACTTATGTCATCTGAATAGCTGATTCTAGATCTCCATCTTCTACTGTTTGTAAATTAAACCAAAAACCATACAATTGGTATTTAATTTGTTGCTTCTGTGCTAAGCACGCACCATTAAGAAGAAAGAGCAAAGACCGGTTGGCTCGGAATCAGGATAATGTGTCAGAGTGGGACAACATGTCTTTCCACAGACTGTTGCTTCAATGAACTAATACTATAACTAGAGGCTCAGATGAGCCTGTATCGCTCACCCGACATAACTAAGTCCTCTTAATAATGTCTGCATGCCGAATACATCTAAGTTACTATTCAAATCCCATAGGGTTCTATGTTAAAACTATGTCTGCTCATGGCAGCCATCTTGGATGGAGGTTGTGGTCACCGGACACAATTTTAAAAGTATACATCCATGCCATGTTTGCTTTAAATTGACTGACTGGTTTCATAGGAGAAGACTTTTAAACAATTTTCCCATAGGGTCCTATGTTAAAACTATGTCCGCTGACGGCGGCCATCTTGGATGGAAGTTGGGTTCACAGGACATACTTTTGAAAGTTGACCACCTAAGCCAAGGACCATTCATGCCATGTTTGCTTTAGATTGACTTGCTGGTTTCAGAGAAGAAGACTTTTAAACATTTTTTTCATAGGGTCCTATGTTAAAACTAAGTCGAGTCATGGCGGCCATCTTGAATTTCCGATCAGCAAACGATTCACAAGTTTAGTACAGGATCACCCAATGATCATTCCTGTAAAGTCACAATTCAATTGGCCTAGTGGTTTCTAACAAGAAGATTTTAAAAATTTTGACCAATCAGAACACATTATTGGCCCTGGCAGCCATGTTGAATTTCCGATCTACACCAAAAACACAAATCTGGTAGAGGACCATCCAATGAACATCTATGTTAAGTTTGGTTGAAAAGCTAACGGACGGACGGACGACGGACGCCTACCCATGACAAAAGCTCACATGGCCTTTGGCCAGGTGAGCTAAAAATGCAACTAAACGGACATCATCTCATTGAAAATTAACTTGTTCTCGCCATGGTATAACTGAAAATTGCTGAGTTTGAGTTACAATTCTTGTAAATAACAATCACTCACTCTACTGTTTGTATCTTTGGGTTTCAAGACGGTAGAGAAAGTCTTGAAAAAAATGCAATCTGAATTAGTGAATATGAAGCTTAAGGAGATAGTGTCACTTTAGACAAAAATTATATAGAAAATAGGATTTTTTTAATGATAATATACTATAGATGAATTACATTTATCATTTAGCAAAAAATTCCACCTCCCTTGTAGCAATTCTTCACCTTCTTTAATACTGACAAATGACCAAAAACTCTAGTCTCCTATTGTTCTTTTTACAAAATAAATAAATGTGTAGTACATCTGGGTTGTGCGTAGGAAAATGTGCCTTGTATTGCATTTACAAGTTGGTCAGATGTCACAATTTCATTTCCTATGGTATCCTTATTTACATTTTCTGTTTTTTTCTTGACTTTATCCCTTTTTTTTATGGCAAAATGAATGATTCATGAACGACAAGTCCTAGTGATGATGGAGTTGGACATATTTTCTTGACATCATCTTCTGTGTATAAAATACCATCTCCAATTTCACAAGATTTCCAAGCAATGATGTGTTTATCCCTACAAGACATTAAAAGATGTTTTGAGTTTTAATAAACATTAACTTTTGCATTTAAAAAATGTTATAGGGTTTTCTGAGCATCCATCCTTTTTCTATGTAAAGTTTTGTACAGACTCATGAAGAATGACTATCTAGCTGTTAAAGTAACTGTTGTATCACAGTATGTCCTTATTTTCTTTGCGGTGACATCCAAATATCTTTGATAATGTAGCTGAAATATTGTTGAAAGTGGCACTAAACACCAAAATTATATTTTGTTTTTAAATTGTGGAATTTGTATTTAAACAAAACATTATACAGTAGTCAATCCAATCTTGTAAATTTGCTATATTTTTCAGAAATTATTTTTATTATGTAAATCTAACCAAATTTTACTTTAAGGAAAACTTTATCTTGTGATTACAAATGTATATAAAAAATGTATAAGAATAAAATGATTGTAAACATACTATTTCAACAGGTAGTAAAACACCATAATCCACCAAGATTATCTGGCTATGGAACGGAGTCCTCTAAATGTCTTTAATTTCCTGTATGTTGATGATGAGTGCCACTTTTACTCTGTCGAAAGTCTACCACGAGTTTGCAATCATAATGATGTACAAAATCATTCAAATGTATTTATGTGCATACTGTTACAAGATGCAGATTCGTTGTAAAAAGCACTACTCTACCAATGTAAAAAGTTTCATCCAATCGATGCCGTCAATACCATGTACTGATGTAGGTCCCTCAGCCCATGTATACTTGGATCATATCATTCCTATCACGACGATATTCCAAAGTTGGTAATTCCAGTAAAAAGTACGGAGTCTGTCCTCAAATGACAATATTTTTGACACAAGTCACAACACTCAACAGTCAACACAACTAATCTCGTTGAGATTAGACTACCGAAGAAAGCTTCTACTCTATACTTCCAGGATTATATTTTGCATGAGTAACAACAAAATTTCTCAATCTTCTTCTTCTTTATCTTGAACCCCCTGTTAGTCTGTAGGAGAACCATACGTCAGTATGTAGAACAGGTGTTCCGTTTATGTACAGTGCTCGTATTCCCTCCACCATTCGAATTTGATTGTGCACATATATACAGTGAAGTCCTATCCACACACACTTAGCATAACAATCCTTTTATATACAGTTAAGATTTTACAATTTGTCAAATTTTAGAGTACAACAGTCCATATATTTAGGTGATACTTGAGCAAAACCGGAAGTGATAACAATATACGGACAGAATGAAAAAAACCCAGAAAAAATATTAATCAATTAATTTCATCATCAAAATGTATTGCTTTTATAACCAATTAAAAATAAAAATAGGTGATTAAAGATTTTTACTCCAAAGGTTTAGCTTACAACCTGAAATAAGTCAAATGTTATTCATTTTGAAGTTCAACAAGAGTTATCTTTCTTGGAATTGTGATTATAGCGGTTAATTTAAAACTAAAATAACAAAAAAATGATACTAGGCTACAAATGAAAAAAATTGATATTTTGTAGAGGAGATCCTATATTTTTCATTGTGCTATATAGTTTATTACAAATCGCCTGTTCACAGGAGATAATGTGTTCTGATATCCAACCTTTTTACATACTTTGATAGTAAAAAAAATGTGACCATTCTGTTTTTAATTTGGGTATAATAGCAAAAATAACACAAATAAACACTTGTCCTTGAATATACATTTATTTTTATTCAAAATGTGTCATATAACAAAATATTGAGAGAATTGGTGACATAAGGTAAATCACTTTTTCTTGATTTTGCATGATCCTTACGTGGAGCCATACTTAAACAGAAAGAAAAAAATACCCGAAAAATAATCCTTTTCATGCATCTTCATGCAAAAAACATCCAATATCGTGGGAACATTTTCAAAAGGACACTGCATTTGTACTGCTACTTAAAATTTTATAAAAAAAAAAAAAATTCCCAGAGAATCCCACCATATTTGGTATTTTAATTGGAAACATATGGCTACTTTATCAAATTCATCAACAGCTTCTCATCTAAAAATTATATGTTTTGAGTGTGAAAATGCATTGGACATGTATTTGTCTGTTGGTCCCACTTAACTGATTTTGGCTGTTGTATGCAGATAA
>MJUT01053957.1:45954-57133 GCA_002080005.1 Gigantidas platifrons | reverse complement strand
TTCTGACAGTCTGGTATTTTGTCTGTTCTGACAGTCTGGTATTTTGTCTGTTCTGACAGTCCAATATTTTGTCTGTTCTGACAGTCTGGTATTTTGTCTGTTCTGCCAGTCTGGTATTTTGTCTGTTCTGACAGTCTGGTATTTGTCTGTTCTGACAGCCTGGTATTTTGTCTATTCTGACAGTCTGGTATTTTGCCTTTTCTGACAGTCTGGTTTTTGTTTGTTCTGACAGTTTGGTATTTTGTCTGTTCTGGCCGTCTGGTATTTTGTCTGTTCTGACAGTCTGGTATTTGTCTGTTCTGACAGTCTGGTATTTTGTCTGTTCTGCCAGTCTGGTATTTTGTCTGTTCTGACAGTCTGGTATTTTGTCTGTTCTGACAGTCCAGTATTGTGTCTGTTCTGACAGTCTGGTATTTTGTCTGTTATGCCAATCTGGTATTTTGTCTGTTCTGACAGTCTGGTATTTGTCTGTTATTTTGTCTGTTCTGCCAGTCTGGTATTTTTTTCTGTTCTGACCGTCTGGTATTTTGTTTGTTCTGACAGTCTGGTATTAGGTCTGTTCTGACAGTATGGTATTTTGTCTGTTCTGACAGTCTGGTATTTTGTCTGTTCTGACAGTCCAGTATTGTGTCTGTTCTGACATTCTGGTATTTTGTCTGTTCTGCCAATCTGGTATTTTGTCTGTTCTGACAGTCTGGTATTTATCTGTTCTGACAGTCCAGTATTGTGTCTGTTATGACAGTCTGGTATTTTGTCTGTTCTGCCAATCTGGTATTTTTTCTGTTCTGACAGTCTGGTATTTGTCTGTTCTGACAGTCTGGTATTTTGACTGTTCTGCCAGTCTGGAATTTTTTTCTGTTCTGACAGTCTGGTATTTGTCTGTTCTGGCAGTCTGGTATTTTATATGTTCTGACAGTCTGGTATTTGTCTGTTCTGACAGTCTGGTATTTTATCTGTTCTGACAGTCTGGTATTTGTCTGTTCTGACAGTCTGGTATTTTGTCTGTTCTGACAGTCTGGTATTTTGTCTGTTCTGACAGTCCAGTATTTTGTCTGTTCTGCCAGTCTGGTATTTTTTCTGTTCTGCCAGTCTGGTATTTTGTCTTTTCTGACAGTCTGGTATTTGTCTGTTCTGACAGTCTGGTATTTTGTCTGTTCTGACAGTCTGGTATTTTGTCTGTTCTGACAGTTTGGTATTTTGTCTGTTCTGACAGTCTGGTATTTTGTCTGTTCTGACAGTCTGGTATTTGTCTGTTCTGACAGTCTGGTATTTTTTGTTTTTCATTTGATAAGAAAATAATTCATCAAACATGTTAGTATTTAATGAAAAATATCAATTGAGTATATCTTCCTAATTGTGAAATTTTGGAGGTTTGGTCCCATTTAGGCTCCTTTCCATACAAAATAGCGCAAAGGTCACACAGTAAATTCGGTATTTTTCTATTTGTTTTTGGAAAAAGAGTTTGAAGATTCTAAAGGGGTAATCAGAATCTGTAAATCGAAGGACAGACAATACAATGGCCAAATAAAACTGATAAAAGGACTACGATCTACAAAACACTACACATAAAATTTAAGATCTAGTAAAACGAACCCCACAATGTAGTGCTTTTTAATTTTTGGTTTTTCATTTCATTACAGTATTACATTAATGATCAGAATTATAACTGTTGTGTTTTAAAACATTCACATTTATTTTTGTTGTCCATCTTTTTAATTTTTGGTTTTTCATTTCATTACAGTATTACATTAATGATCAGAATTATAACTGTTGTGTTTTAAAACATTCACATTTATTTTGTGTCACATCTTTTTAATTTTTGGTTTTTCATTTCATTACAGTATTATATTAATGATCAAAATTATAACTGTTGTGTTTTAAAACATTCACATTTATTTTATTGCCCATCTTTTTAATTTTAGGTTTTTTATTTTATTACAGTATTACATTAATGATCAGAATTATAACTGTTGTGTTTTAAAATATTCACATTTAATTTGTTGTCCATCTTTTTAAATTTTTTTTAAATTTTATAACAGTATTACATTAATGATCAGAATTATAACTGTTGTGTTTTAAAACATTCACATTTATTTTGTTTCACATCTTTTTAGTTTTCTCTGTTGTGTTATTTGTTTTCTTTGTCTCCACCATCAATAATCACATCCTTAATAATGACAGTTATAAACATCAACACGGTTTCCATGTTCATTTGACACAAATAATGTCTTATAATCTCTACTGAAACATCCCTGTCTCTACAAGTTAGTACTATTTAGTAGTTATGTTTATCATTGAATCAATAATCACATCCTTAATCCTTAATATTGACAGTTATAAATATCAACACGTTTTCCAGCTTCATTGGACACAAATAATTTCTTATAATCTCTACTGAAACAAATTGTTCGTGGATCTTTAATACCATCCTCTTGTTTCAGGACAATATCACTGTTCTGTCCATCAGGAGACAGGCGCACAATATTGTTCGAGCTACTTCCTGCCACGTAAACGTTTCCTGGTCGGTCAGTATCAATACCTTCTATAGATTCTAAGTCTGAGGAAGTAAAGGTAAATACGTCTGATCCATCTTTCTTTATACAGTTGACTGTCATATAGCCTGTAAAATATATATTGTTGTCTCTGTGATGGATGTAGTCTATATTCTGAATAATCTGCATAATAATAAAGTAACGTCCGTGAGAATCTAAGATGTACATCTTATAAATATAATTACGATCATCATACCCACTGACGTAAACGTTGTCATCTACCCACGTAACTCCAAGGCAACCCGACATTGCATGGACACTTATCTTCTTTTGTGCAGTAAAGTTGTCTACGAACTGAATACCTTCCAACGGCAACGCAACAGCAATTCTACCAGACTTTCGGTGGTAGGAAATATCCCATGCCACTCCCCCTAATCTGCATTCTTTGATGTATTTACCATCCTGACTGTACATTCGAAGAAATGATCTATCTGCCAGTATCAGGTTATCATCCTTATCAACAACTATACCAGTTACTCTATCAAATGTTCTGTCTATTCTGTTACCATATGTGAACGATTTTGGAGTTTTAGACTGGACAGATACTTCTTGGGCTTCCAGATGTTTTAAAGGTTTAAATCTAACTGTGCATGGTGTTGTCTGTAACCGTATCGTACCTAAAGTTTTTATATCAGATAACAAGTGTTCTTGTTGTTCATAGACTAAGCTGACATCCGGGTGATTAGTTATCATCTCCTCTAAATGGGCGTGTTCTTTACTAAGTATTGGCAACAACTGGTGGAGAAGGAGAAACACGTGTTGATTGGAGCCATTCTTTGTCAAGAAGTCAAGTTGTTGTAAATGTTTCTCGATCAGTGAAACTGAATTGTTTACCTCGTGTTCTTCTTTTTCCATTTGACCAATATAATCCTGACTGACTGTTTGCAGCTCTAACAGAGCAGATTTTTCCAGTTCATCAAGCTTCTTTATTACGGACGCTTTGAATGTTGATATGTTTCTCACCATGGCTTTCTCCTCTATTTTCATCCTGTCTTTATTTTCCTGTCTGCTCTGTGCAACTTTTTTCAATGTTAACTGGACATACTTCATGCCGTCTGAGATATCGTGTAAAAGGGCGGATTTTTTGGCATTCTCAGATGCCTTTGCAAGTGGCATGACTCTATCACAGGAGCGGTGCTCTTCCGGTATGCAGTTTCCACAGCAACTAATCTGATGTTGGGTACAGAAAAAGTCCATAATATAGTCTGGATGTCTTGAACATTTTGTCTGTGTTTTCAGTGCCTCAGCAGGTAATGTTGATATGACATCAATGTCGATGACATGATGGTTGGTAGATGCTTTGCTGCCTTTGTGTGCTTTTACACAATTCATGCATAGAGCATCTTCACAATCTACACACCATCCGGTGGCAGAGGAACTTTCATCGACCCTGGAACATGGACCACAACGGGTATTTAACGACATATCTGAAATTAAAAAAAATATATCGACCGTTACTTTAAATCTAAATACGGAAAATGGAAAACTCACAACACTTACAGTTTTTGTTAGGGTGATAACTGCAGGGAATACCTGTAACATACCTATGACAACACGTACAGTATTTGCTAGAAAGATAACTGTAGTGAATACCTGTACCAGATCTATGACAACACTTACAGTATTGATAGGGTGATAACTGTAGTGAGTACCTGTAACAGATCTATGACAACACTTACAGTATTGATAGGGTGATAACTGTAGTGAATACCTGTAACATACCTATGACAACATTTACATTATTTGTTAGGATGATAACTGTAAAAAATACTTGCAACATACCAATGACCTATGCAATAATGTGCTAGGGTGATAACTGTAATGAATACCTGTAACAGATCTATGACAACACTTTTTCTATAGATTAGGGGCAGTTTACGGTTTTATGTCTTCAAAACTAGGTTGATAACTACAGGGAATACCTGTAACAGACCCATTACGCCACTTACAGTATTTGCTAGGGTGATAACTGTGGGGAATACCTGTACCAGACCTATGACAACACTTACTGTACCGGTATGTGTTAGGGTGATAACTGCCAGGGAATACCTGTAACATACCTATGACAACACTTACAGTATTTGTTAGAGTGATAACTGTAATGAATACCTGCAGCATACCTATGACAAGATTTACGTAATAGTTATACACTGAGGTATAGGTGTTTCTGGATTAGAAACACCGTAAACCGAAGTGCATAGCTAACTTACTCCCCATGTTATTCTAAATACACGAAATATTCATTACAAAATGTCATAAAAAACAAAAACAATAAACATAGAAACATTAAATTTCATAAATCGATACATTTCTGTGGTTTCCCCATTGGGTACCTCTTCTATAAAGATAGATTGAACGACTGGGTTGTATTAAAGATTAAACAGATTGATTGGTTAATAATGAGAGATGTTATTCGATATACATTTGATCTTCAGGAATGATAGACGTGTTATATTAAACTGAACTTTTTGTAGAGAATGGATATTAACCATATTGTCACAAATATTACTCAGAACTGCTAAATAAAATAAGTAAGAATATGTGTTGAATATGACAAAGTATTTTTCTTCCAATAAACTGTTCAGTTTCTAAGTGCGCATTTAACAGGTCAATGTTTTTTGTTTTGTTTTGTTTTGTTTTTTTTTTTCAGAATAAAAAAAAGGTAATAACAGTCTCATTTTCGACAATTTTCACATAATCTTAATAACTTTTTCGAAAAAAAGGGGGAGCCCCCCCCCCGGATCCACCAATGTTAATCTTTTGAAAGGGTGCCAACATATAGTATATTTTCTTTTTACAATGCTTTCCCGACCAAGTTTTTTTTACGATTTTTTATTATTATTTAGTTTTTTTTAACGATTGCTTGAATTTTTTTCAGACTATACTTCATTAACAAGATCTTTATGTTTTCTTTTTCAGTTTTTCAATATCCAGTTTTCGTGTTATTTTCAGCTGAGTGGTAATTAATTACTTCATTGTTGTAGGCACAATAGGCCGTGCTCACAGGGTGTGAAGACAATGGTTTCCAGAAACCCCTGTCGTCACACCCTGTGAACACAGGCTATTGTTCTTATAACAGTACAGTAATTCATAGAAAGGCAGTTTCAGAGATAGAAAGCGTATGGTTTAACAATAGACATGGGGTGTAACTGTAGTTATCACCCCAACAAATACTGTAAGTGTTGTCATAGGTCTGTTTACAGGTATTCACTGTCGTTATCACCCTAAAAAATACTGTAAGTGTTGTCATAGGTATGTTAGAGGCATTCAGTACAGTTATCACCCTAACAAATACTGGAAATCTTGTCATAGGTATGTAACAGGTATTAAGTACAGCTATAAATCACCCTAACACATACTGGAATATCTGTAACAGACTTATGACAACACTTACAGTATTTGTTAGGGTGATAACTGTAGGGAATACCTGTAAAATACCTATGACAACACTTACAGTATTTGTTAAGGTGATAACTACAGGGAATACCTGTAAAATACCTATGACAACACATACAGTATTTGTTAGGGTGATAACTGTAATGCATACCTGTAACAGATCTATGGCAACACTTACAATATTGATAGGGTGATAGCTGTAGTGAATACCTGTAACATACCTATGACAACACATACAGTATTTGTTAGGGTGATAACTGTAATGCATACCTGTAACAGATCTATGGCAACACTTACAATATTGATAGGGTGATAGCTGTAGTGAATACCTGTATCATACCTATGACAACACTTACAGTATGTGTTAGGGTGATAACTGTAGTGAATACTTGCAACATACCAATGACCTATGCAATAAGGGGGCGACCATTTGATTCTGAGTTGACGGGGCAGGCGGATTTTGTAAATAAATATTGTGGAATGTGCGTTTTCCAGAAATGGATATGATGGACTGTATTCTATTATGAGCGAGGAGGTAGATAAAAAGCCAAGAGTTACCAAGCAGAAAAAAATATTGAGAGATTAGCAATTACTTTTCTAGACTGTAAATAACAGCGTGATTAATTTAATGAATTTTATCTAAAGTTGTACTATTTTATCTTATTTATATTGACATGATTGACAGCGACCCCGAATATGAATTTGGTATATGATTAAACCCTTTCCCGTCCATCCCCCTATGTTACGTTTGCACTTTTGTTTCAGCAGAACGTAATATTTTCACTGATTTAGACACCGTCATGTAAAGAGTAACGTCAATTTTTGCATTTTTCTATAGATTAGGGGAAGTTTACCGTTTTATTTCTTGAAAACTAGGTTGATAACTACAGGGAATACCTGTAACAGACCCATTACGCCACTTACAGTATTTGCTAGGGTGATAACTGTGGGGAATACCTGTACCAGACCTATGACAACACTTACTGTACCGGTATGTGTTAGGGTGATAACTGCCCGGGAATACCTGTACCAGACCCATGGCGACACTTACAGTATTTGCTAGGGTGATAACTGTAGGGAATACCTGTACCAGACCTATGACAACACTTACTGTACTGGTATGTGTTAGGGTGATAACTGCCCGGGAATACCTGTACCAGACCCATGACGACACTTATAGTATTTGCTAGTGTGATAACTGTAGGGAATACCTGTACCAGACCTATGATAACACTTACTGTACCGGTATGTGTTAGGGTGATAACTGCCCGGGAATACCTGTACCAGACCCATGACGACACTTACAGTATTTGTTATGATGATAACTGTAAGGAATACCCGTAACATACCTATGACAACACTTACAGTATTTGTTAGGGTGATAACTGTAGGGACCTATGACAACACCTACAGTATTTGTTAGGGTGATAACTGTAGGGACCTATGACAACACTTACAGTATTTGTTAGGGTGATAACTGGGACCTATGACAACACCTACAGTATTTGTTAGGGTGATAACTACATGGACCTATGACAACACCTACAGTATTTGTTAGGGTGATAACTGGGACCTATGACAACACCTACAGTATTTGTTAGGGTGATAACTGTAGGGACCTATGACAACACCTACTGTATTTGCCATTGTGGGTCAATACAACATTTAATACCTCCTTGATGTTGCTGATTGAGTAAGAAGTAGGTACATATTCCTCTGAGTTTAATTAGTTGAACAAAAACACAACAAATGTCTGTTTATTGGAGGACGACAAGCTGCCTCGAGAAGCAACAATGTTTTTATTAATATAGTAATTGTAGAATGTTGATTTTTCTATTTGGAAATAAGGAAGTAAAATAATTATGTTGTTATATTTATATCGTGTTGATATCTATCGTGACCTACCTATGTTGAATATAATTTTTTTGTTGAAAAATTTTTTTTTTTTCTGCCATTCGGACATATGTTACACTTACCTAGGATTTATAAAATTATCTATTTCATCTGTGTTTTCCTTGCTCGGTTAGTTGTCACCCTCGATCACGTGATAGAATGACGTAAAGGTTCATATCGGTTAAAAATAAGATATTTAAATAAAAATCTTCAATGACACAATGATTCCATTTTTAATTGCCCCATCGGTATTCTCTAACATTTATTTACAGAATAGTGATATCCCGAATTATAAAATATACCCCTTTTGTACAGGACACCAATGCGTGACTTTAATTCACTCACCGATTGTTGTATATAATGTGAATAGACAGTTAAAAAAAAACTTTAAATAAGCAGGTATGGTCCGATTTGTACGATGACGATAAAACATGGTATTGTTTTATTGAACTGTTTTTAAAAATGCCATCAGCTTATATGTCAAAATGTAGGACAAGAAATATCCAGCATATTACGGATTTATAAATGTTTTCATTGATCCGGTGTTAAACATCAACAAAACGTATGCAACAACTCATATTTTTTTTTATAAACAATAATTTTACATTTTGTGAATAAAGTTTGTCAGTGACTTATAAGAGGTCGGCGGTTTTCTTCTGGTACTCCGGTTTCCTCCGCCAATAAAACAGACCACCACGATATAACGGAAATATTGTTGTAAGTGGCATTAAACACTTTAAACCAATCAATGAAACAATAATTTTAATCAATCAATATGACCTGTAAGCAATTTATTCTATATAAAAACTCTAAATAAAGACTAATCCCAACAGTTGTCGCAATAATACCACACTGTCCACAGGCGCTCGTGGCACGGAATTACCCCCCCCCCTTTTTTTAACTTTCTGTTTACATATTTATTTTCAATAAAAATTTCTTTATTTCTTTATTATTTCATCTGTTTTTCCTTATTTTCACTTGTTTGTGTCAATATTCATACAATCTTATGTTAACTTCAACTTTCATGTTTCGACCCTTTATATATACTAATTACCCACAAGACAAGAAACTCCGTATTGTTTAAAATCGTACACCTGCTCGCTTCGGTTACATTTAATGCACCTTATTCCCATTATATCATTTCAACTAGAACATGTATATCAATTCCTAAAAGACCTACATTTCAGCCTCTGTTCTTGTTTTGTGATTACGATAGCTCCCCAGTAGGCACCCAATGTCTAGCGACGTCTAGTATTGTTTGTATGTAGGTCGCGACGTCGGCCACCTGAAACCAACGTCCGTACAACGTCGGTTAGCACATGTCGATCAAACGTCATAAAAATGACGCCGAGATAACATTGGTTTTTGGTCGCGACATTTTTCGACGTCCGCGCAACTTCGGTTGACATATGGTGTTCGGACGTGCCGATCGCACGTAAGTTAATTAAGGTACCAATCATTTTGTGCCGCGCGGATCGATATCTTTTTATTTTATTTTTGAGTGTGGTTAACTGAAGAAGATAATTTATCGCTGATGTCCGTAATCCTTTTTTACAGTTACCCACATCACCCCGGGTTTTTTTTCAACAGCTGATTTCTTCATTTAGCGATTAAACTTTGAAAGAGTTTCATTGTATTTTAGTTTCATATTTTATGATACGTCACTTCAAAACATGAAATACCGATGAATAATCCATTATTTTCACAAAAACGATAATATCAATTCTTACCTGAATCCGCATCCTCCATCTTGGGATGTCCGTAACTGCCAGTGATCTTTGTTTTTCGATATTGTCGGCCTGTTTCAAACGAGGTAAAACAATGTCTTCGAAATCGCTAAACCACATTCAAAAATAAAATAAACGATATCGATCCGCGCGACACAAATGATTGGTGCCTTAATTACCATTTATATAAATAGTATGAATTATGATATCATTTAACAATCATATTCCATCTTTTAAATATAAAACAACTGGATCGCTATTTTTTCGTCGAAGGATGCGCCCTCTTGTTTTTGTAGTTGTAATATGCAGGAGGTGCTACATGTACGTACAGAAAAAAGTTGGGTGTACGCGGAAAATATTGATTGTGGCATTCAGAATTTATTTTCTATGAACGTACAGGAATGATATAATATAGGCCCTATATCAAAATTTATGTTTGCGCTTACAAGAATATTTTTATATTATTAAATCACGATTGATATTATTTGTGATATTCAAGTTATACATACCAAGAAAAAATCACACAAGTTCTATAAAGATGCCGGGGTTGACTGCAACCTGGAATGGCCACATCATGAACAACTTATGTGCGATCGGCACGTCCGAACACCATATGTCAACCGACGTTGCGCGGACATCGAAAAATGTCGCGACCAAAAACCAATGTTATCATCCTTCCCTCCGGCTATATCTACCTGCTGGCTCCAGAAGCAAAACTCGTATCAAAGTCCGCGTGAGCTGAGCAGGACTTATCAACAGTCAGCAGGAGTTATCACCAAATTCTCCTAAGATTTAAACGATAATTCCTGTGAAGATGGCAATAATAAATAAAATTCATCGACACCATTAGCTAGTTAACATTATTTTTTTTAAAACATATATCAAATTAGGAACTGTCGTGTTAGAAATATCAACAAACATCGTCCTACAAAAATGTACTTTACACAATTCTTGATAACCTCTGCTGAGACGTCATAATTTTTTACGTCATAAGGAAGGTTGTGACGTTCATGTTTTCTAAACCGAACGGCATTGGTAAGCAAAACCTTTACACAGGCGCATGGGGCATGGATTTCGTCCCCCCTTTTTTTCTCTACTCCCCCCTTTTTTCAAAATTTTCATAATCATTCCTTTTTCAAAATTTTCATGATAATTCGTTTTTCTTCATTTGACAATATCAGTAGACGTCATACATCATGAATAATACGTGTATTCTGTGTTCACAGTTTTTCGACTGATACAGTATATATGATAGAAGGTAAGCATCTTCATTTTCAATTTCGCGCCATATCGCTCACCTCGGTTGGGAAACCCCCGTGTTTTTTACACTTTATTCCTTGTCTACATATGCCAATGTTGTATCAAACTCTTTCTACGATACTTAACTAATTGTCCATGTTCGAATATCAGTCGGTACGTCGATCTTTTCCAAGAAATCTCACCGAGAATAGCGAAGCAGCTTCATCATGTTCATTTCTAGGTCATATTCGATCATCTTAGACGGAAGTTGTGCAAGAACCCTAATAATCCAGTCGTTATATTATGCTCCATCTTGTCGCTACATTAATAGCTGAAGTAAAGATCATACGCAAACAAAATAATATACAGCTA
>MJUT01053957.1:2749-13251 GCA_002080005.1 Gigantidas platifrons | reverse complement strand
CATGTTCATTTACATCCATATCCTTTCTTACTACAAGCTGTTCCTTTACTTTAATTTGTATCTAAGTGTAATGTTGGATAGTCTCTCATGTTCATTTACATCCATATCCTTTCTTACTACAAGTTGTTCCTTTACTTTAATATGTATCTAAGTGTAATGTTGGATAGTATCTCATGTTCATTTACATCCATATCCTTTCTTACTACAAGCTGTTCCTTTACTTTAATATGTATCTAAGTGTAATGTTAGATAGTATCTCATGTTCATTTACATCCATATCCTTTCTTACTACAAGCTGTTCCTTTACTTTAATATGTATCTAAGTGTAATGTTGGATAGTCTCTCATGTTCATTTACATCCATATCCTTTCTTACTACAAGCTATTCCTTTACTTTAATATGTGTCTTAAGTGTAATGTTGGATAGTCTCTAATGTTCAATTACATCCATATCCTTTATTACTACAAGCTGTTCCTTTACTTTAATTTATGTCTTAAGTGTAATGTTGGACCGTCTCTCATGTTCAATTACAGCCATATCCCTTCTTACTACAAGCCGTTCCTTTACTTTAATTTGTGTCTAAGTGTAATGTTGGACAGTCTCTCATGTTCATTTACATCCATATCCTTTCTTAGTACAAGCTATTCCTTTACTTTAATATGTGTCTATGTGTAATGTTGGATAGTCTCTCATGTTCATGTACATCCATATCGTTTCTTACTACAACCTATTTCTTTACTTTAATATGTGTCTAAGTGTAATGTTGGATAGTCTCTCATGGACAGCTACATCTATATCCTTTCTTTAATTCTTACAATATTGAAATATCCGTACCAGATTCTATATCTAATACTTGATAATTTATTCTATATTTAGCATATATTAAACATTTTTTTCACATGTATTTTATAATTTAGCATTGATTGGACAGAACGATGGAAAAAGGTAGGTCCTCCACCGAATAGAATTGCTCACTACAAAGGTGCTGTACACGTAGCAGTCAACAGGGAGTTTGTAAAGTACGCAATCTCTAATAAGACAGCTATTAGCCTTCTTACTTGGACTAAAGATATCTACATCCCAGATGAGACGTTCTTCACAACTCTAAACCATAATCCTCAATTTGGAATTCGAGGAACATTCAATGGTAAGTATAAACATGCAGTTATTTACATACAAATATCACTCTGACACTTTAGGAAAACCGTGAACTCTGAATTGAGTGAGTGATTGATTGTTGTTTAACGCCAAATGAGAAATTGTTCAGCTATATCAACACGCTTAATTTGATCTTTTTAGTGCTAGCTCACTGAAACAACAGTCCGTGGGTAGACATGTCGCTCCACTCGGACACATTATCCTAATTCAGAGTTATCCAGTGTTTGTTATTACTACTTAAAGCTGCATGCTTAGCTGGACAGCAGCAAATACCAATTCTATAGCATTTGGTTTGACTCGATCGGGGATCGATCCCACAGTCTACCACACTTGAGTCGAGGACACTAACCATTACATCACAGATACGGTTTAACTTGAAACTGAAGGAACATCCAGACCTCAACAGATGCGTACAGACAATTAACATATATTCTTTTTAATACGTGTATGCTACAGTATGCTTTTTCGTTAATACAGTTCTTCAAACATATATCCCTGCAAAATAATGATTATTATAGAAAAAAAATGATGTATCATATTCAGCAGATCAGTATATTATTCATTATACCACAAAGCGAACACCAATCGAAACCAACCAATTTCGTTGTAATAGTTTTTAATATAATTTTATTAATTTTTATGTTTTTTTCTTAGGTATATTAAGTAAGAAAAAATATTATACAAAAGGTGATATGGTACGTTATAAAAAATGGAAGCCAACTGGAGACTTTCCTTGTGTCGGAATAAAACCACATGGTCTATGTATCGCAAGTGTTGTTCACCTGCCATATTTAAGTAGAAGACCGGAAATGTTTGTTAACAAGGTATTCTGGGATTATGATCACTATGCCATGGATTGTTTAGAAGAACACATTCACAACAGAACGGTTGATGGCTATTATGGAATTATAAAATTTAATTCGACTCAGTATTCAAATTTATATTTTGTTCGTCTGGCAGTAAAATTATAAAGTAATAGTGTCTGTAATTTGTGGGGTTTTTTTTCTTTTGTTTATATTTGTGCAATGAATCGTTACTTTAAAAAAGTAAAAATGAAAATTTTATAAAATATATATCGATTGACAATTGTTGTAATATCACCAATTAGGCATGACCTAATCATCCTTTTTCTTTTGTCCATTGTGTTGTCTGTCCATCTTTGATTTAGGATTTCTAATTACCCCTTGGTTTAGGATTTCTAATTACCCCTTTGATTTAGGATTTCTAATTACCCCTTTGATTTAGGATTTCTAATTTACCACTTTGATTTAGGATTTCTAATTACCCCTTTGGTTTAGGATATTTAATTACCCCTTTGGTTTAGGATTTCTAATTACCCCTTTGATTTAGGATTTCTAATTACCCCTTTGATTTAGGATTTCTAATTACCCCTTTGATTTAGGATTTCTAATTACCCCTTTGATTTAGGATTTCTGATTACCCCTTTGGTTTAGGATTTCTAATTATCCCTTTGATATAGGATTTCTAATTACCCCTTTGGATTAGGATTTCTAATTACCCCTTTGGATTAGGATTTCTAATTACCCCTTTGGTTTAGGATTTCTAATTAACCCTTTGGATTAGGATTTCTAATTACCCCTTTGGTTTAGGATTTCTAATTATCCCTTTGATTTAGGATTTCTAATTACCCCTTTGATTTAGGATTTCTAATTACCCCTTTGATTTAGGATTTCTAATTACCCCTTTGATTTAGGATTTCTAATTACCCCTTTGATTTAGGATTTCTAATTACCACTTTGATTTAGGATTTCTAATTACCCCTTTGGTTTAGGATTTCTAATTACCCCTTTGGTTTTGGATTTCTAATTACCCCTTTGGTTTAGGATTTCTAATTACCCCTTTGGTTTAGGATTTCTAATTACCCCTTTGGTATCATCAAACCTTTCTTTATAGTGATTGACTGTTTTTCCAAGTTACATTTTAATTATTTATTATAAACAGGAGGTATTGTTATTTGCTAAAGAAAAAAAAAGCTTGAAGTGACTAAAGGGATAATCAGAGGAAGTCAGGACAATTCATGTATAATGGCCAAACGAAAAGGAAAAAAAAAACAATGGTCTATAAAAACACTATACAGAAATCTGAGGATTGAGCACCACGAACACCACTGAAAAATGGGGGTGAGCTCATGTGTTCCAGAAGGGTAAGCAGTTCCTGTTCCACTAGTGGCACCGGTCATCACTAAAATGTAAAAGATTGGAAGGCCAAAATTTATAGGAGCAAGAAAACCTAACGTCTGTACAACGTCAATACAACATCAAATCAACCACTATACAACCTCAATACAGTACGTTTTTACTGGTAGGTCTGCTAGATTTGAACAGCTCTAGGAAACATCTTGAATTTTCTCTTTGGTGTTCTCCCATCATCAAAGACCTACTTTTGTTATGGTATTGTGTGATTAGTTTTACCATATCTCTTATGCAAATCTACCAAATATTTACTATAATTTTTATTGAATATCAATGAAACAGCAAATGCATTATACATTTTAATTTGTACGAACTTGACCTCAAATGCGATCTTTTAATTGGCTATAGTCGGCATTTTAACAGCCGATGTGCAAACAGAAAATCTGTTGTAGGACCGTAGTTATGAATGAAGTTTATTTATAGTTACACTGACCTCAAATGAGATCTTTTCATTGACTATAGTCATGGTAAAATCTTTTAAGAGCCGTAGCTATGAATGAAGTTTATTTATAACTACACAAAAAATCAATAAACACACAGATCAACTTATATCGGTCAGCGCATTGGGTTTAGCACACAAAACAATACAATTTTATGCCATCAAATTCGTACAAAAATATTATCAGCCTAAAAGAAATTAGCCACGTCGATTGGTATTGGATAAAATCTTGTCAATGGCTATGTTTGGGCACGATTCTAAAAATATATCACAATTATAACGGCCAGTGACCTTGTGACCGACTGTACAGTATGATCAACTTATATCGGTCAACGCATTATGTTTAGCACACAAAACAATACAATTTTATGCAATCAAGTTCGTACAAAAATATTATCAGCCTTAAAATGGGAGACATTGACATTTTAAAGGTAGTGAATCAATTGAACGGTTCGCTGGAACCGTACAATTGATTCACTATCTTTTAAATGTCAATGTCTCCCATTTTAAGGC
Organism: Gigantidas platifrons; assembly: GCA_002080005.1. NCBI lineage: Eukaryota > Metazoa > Mollusca > Bivalvia > Mytilida > Modiolidae > Gigantidas > Gigantidas platifrons. The sequence continues at coordinate 8,928 of MJUT01053957.1, read as the reverse complement.
TGCTTCGCTGTCACCGTACAATTCATTCACTGCCTTTTAAATGTCAATGTCTCCCATTTTAAGGCTGATAATATATAATGTTATCATATTCTTTGTCTACATTTTAATATGTTATCATGTTCTTGGTCTATTTCATTATTGTCTATCATTATTGACGTTATTAGTTTTTTTCCTCCTCTTCGTTGTTTTCATTGTTTTTCCTCCCTCCCCCACCACACCTGTCAGGTGCATATTTCAGGTATGCACCTGCTACAAGGAGTATTTCATGCTCTGTATTATTGAACCTCTTCTGAACACTTTCTGGAATAAAAAGACCAAAATATATAATCAAACAATAAGACAAGTCTTAGTTAATAAGCTAATACACATTTGCAATAAACAATGACAACAATATTATATACATTTTGTAACTAGTACCACATTCACAGTATGTACCCCCCCCCCCACCTCAGGCCCTGCTTCTATAAGCAACCCCATACCTAATTTTGAAGTGAAAAATATAAGTGGCTCCAGTCAGCCATGAATAGTGTAAAATTTTAATGAAATACGATCAATATTAAGATGACACAGAAATGTCCTCAAATCTAACAACCTGTAAGAAAAAATTTCATACGGTAATTTACATAAAAGTCCTGGCCATTTTGCAAGGAAGTCAATAAATTGTCAACTGCTATCAACAGACATAAAAATGAATTCCTTCATTTCAGTGAACATTTCTAGGCTTTGTTTATTAACTTTTTTTTCAGACTATTATTTTTTTTCCAACTTTGATGCCATTCTAGAATATCTAATTTAATAATATGGTTCATTAAGGCAAAATAAAATATATATCTGTTTAAGGTTACATTGTGATAACTGAGGAGCTTCGCCAGCGCAGCATGATACGACCGCAGCATGTCGACAAAGGAAAAAATTAAACATATGTGGATATAGTAATATATTTTATCTATCATGATGCATTCTTCAAATATATGTGGACACAGAAATTTCTTTTATATTAGATGGCCACACTTACAATGTATTTCAATTTTGCCACAGTTGGTCCCTTCAAGTGCGAATATCTCGAAAACAGTAAAAGATACACAAAATCTGTTGGCATATTACTGACAGGTCTTTCTTAAAGGAATACAATGGAAAAATTCCCATCGAAATCAGACAAGAAATAAAAAATATGTATGCTGACAAACATAACCCTTTGACCCCATTTTACTCCAAAGTGGTTCATCATAGAGACATTTTGTAAAAACTCTTTCCTTCTAGTTTTTCACAAGGATTCCAATGGAAAAAAAACACCCATCGAAATCGAAAAAGTTGAAAAATTGGATTTTTTCCAAATATGCCATGGTTGGTCCCTTTAGGCACATTGATCTCGAAAACTGTAAAAGATAGACAAAATCTGCTGATAACATTACCGAAAAGTAAAAATTCCGTAGACTAATGAACATGACCCTTTTAGGCTCCTTTGACCCCGTTTTACTCAACATTGGTACTTCGTAGAGAAATTTCGTTAACATATTTTCCATTTAGTTTTTTCATTAGAATTCCAAAGAAAAAAAAACACCATCAAAATCGGATGAGAATTAAAAAATTTCGACATTTGGATTTTCGCCCTTTTTTATCTCGAAAACGGTAAGAGATAGAAAAAATCCGTTGACATATTACTGAAAGCTGCTTTCATAAGGAATTGAGTGAAAAAACCGCATCAAAATCCGACAAAATATAAACACTATATCAAATAAACGAAAAATACTGTTTTTGGCACTTTCAGGCCCCTATTTCTGGAAAGTTATGGGCCACGACCCCCAAAAGCATTTCCAACCTTCCCTTAGTACCCAAAATCATTGTGTTAAATTTTCATAAAGATCAGGCAAGGAAAACTGAAGTTATCCCACCAACAAGGCATTTGTCTACAGACTACGGACAAGGACGACGAACAAGACGACAGACCCATAACATAATACGACCACAATTTTTTTTGCGGTCGTATAAAAAGTAGGGTAGGTAGGTAGGCAAAATTATTTGATATAGACTGTATGCGAGAATAATTATGACTTTCACGGTCCTTGTCACAAAAATTGAATAAGATGGACTAGGGTATGCATTTTTTTTTGGCTAACAAAATAGGGTAGGTCGGGTAACCTTAAACAGACATATATTTTTTTTGCCTAATGTACTTTTGCTTAAATCAGTTTTATGATACAACTACACCACTTGATCAAAATCGTCACGGATTTTCTTACAGCCTGTTTCTAGATTCAAGATGTCGATGTCAAATATTTTATTATAATTTAAAAATCCCATATACACGGCTTGAACTTTTTAACAACATAAAAAAAAATTATATTGAAAAATTTCGCAAAAGTCACTGGTCCGAATCAATTTTCACTGGCCATGGGCCACCGGACCACTGCTAAAGTCGATGACTGACATACAATGTATGAGGGTTTAGTCCTTTATTAGACATTTCCTATAGCACCATCTACCCTGGTTTGACAGCGGACAGAAACTGACATGTCAGAGCCATAAAGAAATTGTGTAATTTTCCCTGGGAATTCTGTTTATTTGTTTTCATGAGATATTTCTGATTAGCAGATATAAGACTTGTCTTTCAGAATTATATGTGAATTGTATCAGTAAAAGTTCTTTGTTTAAGAAATTTCTGGATACACTTGATCATTATTGACTGCTGTTAATGTATGATGAAACTGCGAGTACAAATATAAATATGATTTCTTGTTTTTCAATACCTAAATCATTTCACTCTTTTTCTTAACTGAATCTCTATTATTCCAGAATACTTTTTAGAGGGGTCTTTGTAGGGTGTATTACTGTAAAAATGGCTGATATCACTATAGAAATACAATCAAGAAAAAAGCACAGGGTTGTCATCGCGTTATAAAGGAATTTGGTATTGAGAGTTCACTTGGCAACCTTACCTATCCTGGGACGACACATATGAAAGAGGACAATCATATGTCTGCTCTGTGTTCCTAGGAAATCCTGGACAATCATAGGTGTGTTTTGTGTTGCTAGGAAATCCTGGATAATTATAGATCTGTTTTGTATTCCTAGGAAATCTTGGACAATCATAGGTCTGGTTTGTGTTCCTATGAAATCATGGACAATCATAGGTTTGATTTGTGTTCCTGGGAAATCCTGGACAATCATAGGTCTGTTTTGTATTCCTTTGGTATTTCAAATGGATCTACCGTCACTCTTCTGGATTCCTCAATTACACAAGTGTTCTTACAAACAGTATTATATTGCTGGGTCTGTCAAAACATTTTCCAAATTATTAACCTCTATTCAATCAGCGGTCAATACTGGGCTTCAGAGTTACTGTGACACTAGCTACTCGAGGGGTGGTATGAATCAGATGTGGAATCTGAAAAGCTCTGAAGATCTTTTAGATTATAGACATGCAGCGAGGTCCCTCTCCTGCTACAATAGCATTAACACATTTGACTTCATTACCTTTTACGCAACTATTCCCCATTTAAAACTAAAAGACGGATTAACACAATTAGTCCAACCGTGTTTCATAAAGATGAATGGCCAACTTAGATACAAATACCTTTTCTTAAACAGGAACCGTGGGTATAAATAGCTGTGGGCGGAGTAAACATTCAGATTGTTCTTTATTTTGGCCACGGTTATCTCGAGGAGGAAAAATGAATGGTACACAGTTTCACAGAAGTTACCTTTGGAGCAAAATATTTGACAGACATGGTTACTAGTGTTCCTCCCTCCCAAACTTTCAGTCGTATTAAAAATTAATATTCTTCATCACTCTAAAAACAACAAAAATCATTTCGAAAAATTCAAATTTCTTAGATATGTGACATTTAGGTCACGTTGGTCATGTGACATGCAGTTTCATAAGTCCGCCCTCAATTTTGTCATTAGGAACTACCGCAAATTCCACTTTAAGAAGGAACAAATCTTATTTTGTAATAAAACAAACACTCTGATTCCGCCGAAGTATTCTCTGAAACTAATATCATCAAAATGTTCGAGTTTTGATTGACAACATATTTGTTATACCTATGGATTCAAACTGTGCCCCTCTTCTCGCCGACTTGTTTCTTTATTGGTATGCATTTCACTTCGTATACGGGGATTCTCAAGAAAAATTAAGAGAAGCTATCCTGATCCTTGAATTGCACATTCCGCTATATAGATGATGTCCTATCACTAAATGACTCTAAATTTTAAGATTTTGTTGATCGAATATATCCCATTGAGTTTGAAATAAAGGATGCCACAGACACAGATATGTTTGCTTCATACCTTGATATAAATTGACAGTGAGGGGCGGTTAAGAATGAAACTTTGTGATAAAAGAGATGATTTTCAATTTTCCCATTGTGATCTTTCCATTTATATGTAGTAACATTCCATCAGCACCTGCATATGGATTATATATCTCTCAGTTGATACGATATTCCAGAGCTTGTTGTTCCTATCATGATTTCCTTGATAGAGGGTTGCTGCTACTGAACCAAGGCTTCCTCTTGGTTAAGTTGAAGTCATCACTTTTACGGGTCATATGACTGTTGACCGTTATGGAATATCTGTGTCACAAATGACCACAGATGTGTTCCACTTGTAAACACTTCCCGGGCATTTCCCCATTCTTGACTTGTCGCCGGATGTTTAGCTATATTAACACGACGGATGCCACTAGTGGAGTAGGAACTGCCTACCCTTCCGGAGCATCTGAGTGCATCCCCAGGTTTTAGTTGGGTTCGTGTTAATCGATCATTAGTTTTATGTGTATGTTTTGTAGATCGTTGTTTGTCCTTTTCTACTTTTTTCTTTTGGTCATTGTGTTGTCTGTTCTTCTATATAAAGATTTTGATTACCCCTTTGGTATCTTCAAACTCTTCCTACACCTCTAAATTAACAGTAAAGGTCGGTTAAAGACAAATCTTTACGATGATTACAATATTCACATTGTGAACTTTCCATTTATATGTAGCAACATTCCAGCAGCAACTGTATATGGAGTATATATCTCTGTTGATCCAATGTTCCAGATCATGTGGTTCCTATCAAGATTTTCTTGTAAGGGTTGCAGCTGACAAGGCAGCTACTAAACTAATTGTTTCTATTATTTAATGAGATGGTCAACCGTTATAGAGTATCTGTGTCACAAATAAGGGGCCGTCGTGGCCGTCATCGTATAGTAGTTGGATTTAAGACTACCTATGCAATAAGTGCATATCACCACTGATGTTGTGTGTTCGAATCTCGATCAGGGCGAGGTGTACAACATTATGTCATAGTTTGTCAGTGACTTGCCACAGGTCGGTGGTTTTCTCCGGGTCCTCCGGTTTCCTCCACCAATAAAACTGACCTCCACGATATAACAGAAATACTGTTGAAAGTGGCGTTAACACCATAAACCAAACTTAAATCAAACCTTGTTACAGATGACCATATATATGTTCTACTTGTCATGAGCACTTCCTGGTCATTTCCTCATTCATGAATTATCATCGGGTTTGTAACTATAGTAACAGGACCGGAGATATTACTGGAACATGAACTGCTTATCTTTCCAGAACACCAGAGTTCATCCTCGGTTTTAGTGGGGTTTGTGTTACTTGATCTTTGGTTTTCTATGTAGTGTGTGTCATTTTGTCTTTTTTTTCTTTTGTGTTGTCAGTTCTTCTATTAACAGATTCCGATTACCCCTTTGATATCTTCAAACTCTTCTTAAATGAATAATAATTTAAAGGGGGTGAGTTTATAAAACATATGAATATCATATTTGAAATGTGACGATTGCTTGTCAGTACAAAAAACTTGCAGTATTGTATAATAAAAGGCTACCGAGCTTATAATGATACAACCGCAGCACGCACACTGAGTATATCAAAAGTAAGTGCTTTACACAAAAATGTGTTGTACACAGTAATTTGCTACTCATTGTAATTTGAGTACTTGTCCTATTTTACTATTTTAAGTGTTGTTATCCTTTATATGTCATTTAATCTTGGAAGCTATGAGCACTAGCTAGGTCAAATATGATTGGAAGAAATATCCATAAAATGTTGAGAATATAATTGAAAATAATAAAATAATCAATTTGTGTGTTATGTGTACCAATTTTGTCTGCTCTGCCAGTTTGTCTGTTCTGACAGTCTGGTATTTTGTCTGTTCTGACAGTCTGG
>MJUT01053938.1:31853-46842 GCA_002080005.1 Gigantidas platifrons | reverse complement strand
CGAAACATCTTACGGAAAGCGCCAAGCAAATCTTGCGAGTTGGATCCTATCCCAACTAGCCTCTTGAAAAATTGTTCCGATGCTGTAGTACCGTTAACCACGTGTATCATCAATGCATCATTCGATGAGAGTGTCGTCCCGTCAATTTTCAAACAAGCACTAGTGAGACCTCTATTAAAAAGGTAAGGATTGGACACAGATATTTTTAAGAATTATAGACCGGTGTCAAATTTGCCTTTTCTATCAAAAGTTCTGGAAAAGGTGGTCGCCAAAAGGCTTGATGTTGATCTTAAAACAAACTCCTTGTGTGATACTTTGCAATCTGCTTATAGGTCAAACCATTCAACGGAAACAGCATTAACTAGGGTACATCATGACATTACCTCAGCTCTAGATAGACAGTCGCCAGCTGTTCTTGTGCTTTTGGACCTATCAGCTGCTTTTGATCTGATAGATCACAATATTCTTTTCAGACGTCTTTCTTTTGCTTATGGGATTGATGGCTGTACTCTTCAATGGATTCGGTCATATCTTACGGACAGATATCAGAGTGTAGTAATCGGAACTTCCAATTCTAGGAAATGTCATCTTACGTTTGGTGTTCCGCAAGGATCTGTGTAGGGTCCTAAACTCTACTGTCTTTTCTCCAAGCCAATTGGTGAAATATGCCGCCCTCATGGTATGGATTATCACTGCTATGCAGATGACACTCAGGTTTACATGGTCATCAAACCTAAAGATAGTTGGGCGAATTATGTCAGCAAACTTGAAATGTGTCTCTCAGATATAAGTTCATGGATGACTAGAAACATGTTGAAGCTTAATGAGGACAAGACTGAACTCATTATTTTTACACCAAAACACTTTGAATGCTCTGTACCTGATTTTAAACTTAAAGTTGGAAATTCTACTATTAGTAGTGTGTCGAGTGTAAAAAAACCTTGTAGTTTTATTTTGACAAACATCTAACGAACGAAAAACAAGTATCGGCTATTGTGAAATCATGTTATTTTCATATTTGCAATATAGGGCGTATTCGCCGTTTTATTACAACATCTGCATGTAAGACTCTCGTGAATTCCTTGGTAACATCAAGACTTGATTATGGGAACACTTTACTTTTTGGTATCAACAAGAGCACATTGAACAGATTACAAAAAGTTCAAAATACGGCAGCACGTCTTGTTACTAGGACAAAACCACGTGAACATATTTCACCAATACTGGCTGACTTACATTGGCTGCCTGTCCAATTCCGACCGCAATACAAACAATTTGTATGTGTATAATGCCTTGAATGGAATTGGTCCAGCTTACATCCAGGGACTGATTCATGTGCATGTTCCACAACGATCTCTTCGTTCAGGCTCAACACAAAGACTTGTCATCCCCAAAGTGCGGACAAAATCTTACGGCCAGAGACAGTTCGATTGGGCAGCTGCGTATTTATAGAACAATCTTCCAGACAGTTTTAAAAAAAATGCGATTCTTTAGAGTGCTTTAAGTCACAGTTGAAAACTCATTTTTATCGTATTGCTTTTTCATAGTTATTTTATGGATAGTGTGATTGTACATTTTTATGTAGTGGACAGTTTTATATATTCTCAATTTTATCATTTTAGGATCTTATGCTCTTTTATTTCTTAATGTGTGTTTTATATTTGATTTGTATTTATTTTTTTATGTCAGTAGGTGGTGTGATTTTTACCATTTTATTGTTTTAGGATCTATGATCTTTTATCTACTGTAAATCGCCTTAGAGTAATTGTATTATATAAGGCGCTATGAAATGTTTATTATTATTGTTATTATTATAAAATAATTAAAATTAATTAGAAATGAAATAGACTTAAATTATATTTTTGCCTGCTATTGCTCATACCCTTGAGCACTTTACAAAACTACCAAAACACACATACACCAGAAAAAGAGCAGCTGATGTAACTTCTTTGTTGTATTCAATTTACAACTTTGATTTTGTGGTAACCATTGTTATTGTTCAAATGTGCCTGGCTTTTAAGAAATCACTACAAGAAAATTCACTTGACATAACTTTAGTTCATAGCTCACTAGATTGCAGAGCAAATGTTGAACAATTCAACCACCAGTGTTTTGAGAGGAGTGTTAAAATATGTGAACCACTAGACAAAGAGGTTAAAAACCTAGAATATGCGGGAGACACATAATGAGAGATAATGTTGAAACAGAGGGCCCGGAAGACTACTTTAGGAAATCAATAACTGTACCTTTTTTCGACTATGCGCTAAATGAAATGAAAACAAGGTTTACCGACCTACACGCCAGAACTGATTTGGGACTACAATTGGTTCCATCTATTATTGAAAATATTGCTCCATAACTGAGCCCCCCCCCCCTGTCAACAGAGTTTCAGGATCCGCCCCTGATATATGCTTATAATATCAATTGAGAACGAAATGAAATTCACATTTATCCACATTTGATCTTACATACAACAGACTTCAGTATATATCGTGACGATCAGTTTTGTAATATTTGTATATAGACTTGGCAGGTCAGGTGACACAATAGAACGGCTTCCCTAGTAGTTCCGATAAAACTGGACGAATCTGAAATTCCACTGATCTGATCCGCCTAGAACTTGTCAGTATTGTTTATTGTGGAAATTTACACCTGACTAACCTGATTATTCAAAACAAAAAATCCATAGACTTTGTGAAATCCCAGAAATTTTCAGATCTTAATTTTCGGGCCATCTCACCAATTACACTACTTCCATCATGTCTTCCGATTTCCGGGAAAACAACAACAACCGAATACATGCTATAACAGCACTGATGTGTGTGGTCTTTTACACATTATACTTTCCAACAAAAAAAAACAAATAGACCTTGCAGACAAAACCTCAATCTACCTGACCAAAAGTGTATATTGTAAGTCAAACACAACAACACCGAATAAAACATACTTACCTGAAATTTTAGCGAACTTTGTCAAACGAAAAAGCCAACTTGACCATATTATTTCCAGAGGTAATACACACCATCTATTATACTTCAGTTATATACTAATATTATTATCATCAGACACTGAATTGAACCCAGGTCCAGCTACTCCTAAATACCCCTGTCAAGTGTGTAACAAAGCTGTCACTTGGAGACAACGTGCAGTAGCATGTGATAACTGTAATCTATGGTATCACGCAAATTGTATGGGTATGAACTCAGTTATTTATAAAGCTCTTGAACCATCAAATGCATCTTGGACTTGTTATCGATGTGGCATACCAAATTTTTCAACCAGCCTATTTGAATCTGTGATTTATGAGAGTAACAATACTTACAATTCACTAAGGAATCAGTCAGTACTCAGAAATACATCATTAGATAATGGCAACATGGGATCACCTTTGCATACATCTACTCCAAATCATCAGGCAAACCAACGCTCAAAGCTTCCACATAACAGAAGCATCCGATTTGTTACCATTAACTTGCAAAGCATTAACGCCAAAAAACATAGTTTCTGAAACTCTTTATACTCTAGTAACCCACACATTATATGTGGAAATGAAACATGGCTTAAACCGTTTATATGCAACAGCGAAATCGTACCAGACGAATATTCAGTAAAGACAGAAAAGATGGATTCGGAGGTGTCATGCTTGCAATCAAGTCAAATATCAACAGTAATCCCATTGACATAATAGCAGTCACCGATTGCGACTGTGAGATTATCGCCAGAAAAATTTAATGTGATTCCAACAAGTCACTCATTGTGATATCTGCATACAGACCACCTAATATCAGCATTGAATACTCTAAAGACCTGTCAAAGATCATCTTTGACATTTACCATAAGAACACAAAATCCACCATCTGGATAGGAGGAGACCTGAACTTACCTGATATCAATTGGTCCTCGAACACTATAACCAACAACCAGTATCGTAAAGACATCAGCGACATTTTTCTAGCACTAGAAGAAGACTTAGGTCTCATACAATCCGTCAACTTCCCGACAAGAGACCAAAATCTGCAAAACAACTTCCACAAGAATAACTCAGCCCTGTATTACAAAAGACCTGCGTACTCTGTCAAGACGGAAACAAAAACTATACAATCGAGCAAAACGCACACACAAAACAAGGGACTGGAACTCATACAATGCAATGAAGAAACTCGCCCAAAGGAAATGCAGGGAGGCATATAGCTCATATATTAACAACATAATATGTAGCGAAGAAGCCAGTCCAAAACTCTTCTGGAATTATATCAAAAACAAGAAGAATGATAGATGTGGAGTTGCACCACTGAAACGTAATGAACTTACCTTTTGTGACAGTACAACCAAGGCTAACATACTTAACTCTCAGTTCTCGTCTGTTTTTACATCTGAAGACCTAAGTAACATGCCAGATATGGGAGTGATATATCATCTATTATAATCCACCACAATGGTGTCATGAAACTCTTCACAAGCTTAAATCCACACAAAGCTACGGGACCCGACAGTATCCCAGCCCGCCTACTGAAGGAAACAGCCAAAGGGATAATACCAGCACTCATGTTTATATTCCAAGCATCCATTAACCAGGGTAAAATCCCATCTGACTGGACAACAGCTATAGTTGCACCTATATTTAAAAAGGGAGACAGAGGCCAACCTTCCAACTATAGGCCGATATCATTAACATCGATATGTTGTAACATCATGGAGCACATAATCCACAGCAGTGTTCTTACCCACCTAGATAACACCAACATCCTCTCAGACGAACAACACGCTTCCGCAAGAGAAGATCATGAGAAACCCATCTAGTTCTAACCATCCATGACTTACATGCAGCAAAGGCACTCGACTCTGGCGACCATATAGACGGTATCTTACTGGACTTCTCTAAGGCCTATGATAAGGTCCCCCACAACCGACTATTGATGAAACTTCATCATTATGGAGTACGAAACAACACTCTCTCATGGATTCAGGATTTCTTGTCAGATCGTACCAAGACTGTTGTACTGGAAGGAAATTCGTCATCAACAAATCCTGTTACATCTGGAGTTCCACAAGAAACGGTCTTAGGGCCCGATCTCAGACCCGTCTTTTCGCTGACGACTGCCTCATGTATAGGAAGGTCAGTTCCATCTCTGACTGTACCCAACTTCAAGAAGATCTAGACAGCTTAATCAAATGGTAACAACAGTGGCAGATGCACTTCAACCCAGACAAATGTGAAGTATTGACCATCACTAAGAAACGTAAACCACTACACCATGCTACACCATACATGGACACATACTCCAACATGTGGATTCTGCGAAATACCTAAGCCGTAGCATCTCTAAAAACCTCTCTTGGAACACCCACGTAGATGCCGTCACTAAAAAAGCAAATAACACCTTAGCCTTCTTAAGGAGAAACATCGGCACTTGCCCCCAGTCAGCTAAGGAACGAGCATTTACCACCTTCGTCCGCCCAACGATTCAGTATGCTGCTGCAGTCTGGGATCCACCTACCCAAAGAAACATCAAAGCACTAGAAAGAGTTCAACGAAGAGGGGCAAGATTTGTCATGAACAACTACCGACACACTAGCAGTGTCACCAGCATGTCGTCAAAACTAGCTTGGGAAGAACTTAGGATCAGAAGAGCATGTATTAAGACAATTTTACTACGGTATTTAAGATCGTAAACAACCTTGTTGATATATCACCAAAACCGTTCCTCATTCCAACTGGCGCCATCACTAGAGGACATAACATCAGGTTCCTTCAACCACACACCAGAACCATAACCATGCAGTATTCCTTCTTCCAGAGTGCTATCAGGACATGGAACACACGACCTCAGCAACTGCCCAGTATGACTTCCCTGTATGGTTTTCGACAGGCCCTGGCCAACACCACCATTGTACCATAGAACTACTCCTTCTGTTTTTAATTGTATATACTGGTCATTTTAATTGTACATAAGAGGGCAGTTTTATTGTGTCATATGAACAGTGTGACAATACTCAACCATGAGTCCTGCACTTACAGAAGAAGAAGAAGAACAACAACAACAACAACAAGGATCCAGACTTCCGTAATTGGTTTGTATATTAAAATGTTATGATTATGAGTTATCTCCCTTGGAATGGAATAAAATAGCGGGTTTTCATAGCAAACACATGGTTAGTTATTTTTTGTCCAGAATCTCATGAGTATTATACATACAAAACACCATAATTATTACATTGGCGATGAGAAATGGCAGAAAACTTAGTCTCCCAGCATTCCCGTCTTTTGATATTGAAACTGACAAAGCAAACGCCGGTCCTCGTTGGGGAAAATGGCTCGAACGATTGGAAATCCTATTTATTGGTCTTGGCATAGTAGACACGGACAGGAGATGTGCATTTTTGCTGCATTATGCTGGAGAAAGGTTGTACGATATCTACGACGCTGAAAAAAGGACACTGAGGCAACATTCGAAGCTACGAAAAGGGTTTTAAAAGACTACTTTGAACCCAAAAAGAATATTCAAATGGAAATCTACAAATTCCGCAGTTATAAACAATTAGATGGCCAACCCCTCGATGAATTTATCACAAAACTCAGAAAACTAGCGAAAAAACTGTAAATGTGCTAAAACTGGCAATGAAATATTGATCCAAGTCATACAAAATTGTAAATTAAATAGGCTCAAGAGAAGGACATTAAGAGAATGTGATAAAACACTTGATGACCTATTAACAATGGGAAGGGCACTTGAAATGGCTGATGCCCAATCATCAACTATGGAACGTGACTCCGTGAATAAGGTTAATACCACACAGTGCTCACAGCAACACAAGCCAAGGGGATACAAACAAAATACAAGACCACACAGCCATAATGAGAAAGGAAAACAACAACAACGTTCATGTCGTAACTGTGGTGGACAGTTTCCACACAAGATTGAATGCCCGTCTAAAGGCAAGACGTGTAATTTTTGCAAGAAGCATAATCATTTCAGTAAAGTGTGTCGGTCAACACTTAAACACGAGAATGCTCAGGAAGTAGAAACAAAAGAAGCCATCATTGAATCCAGTAGCGATGAAGAGTTTGCGTACACAATTAAAAAGACACCAAATATAGATGTGACCGTTAATGAAAAACAATGTAAATTTATGTTAGACACATGTGCAACGGTCAATCTACTTGACGAGAAAACCCATCATAGAATAGGGGCACCAAATTACAGCTTACAAGAGGAAAGAATCCTAACTTATTGCCATATGGGGGTGGTAGTCCTATTAAAGTAATGGGACAGTGTAAATTAACTGTTGAGACTAAACACTCTATCAACTATGACACTTTCTATGTAGTTGAAGGAAACCATGGATCATTACTAGGATATCCATTTGCAACAAAACTTGGTCTTGTTAAGATTATAAATCAAGTGTCTGAACCAAAAACAAAATACTCAAAGTTATTTGAAGGAATTGGGAAATATAAAGGTGCACCGATAAAATTACACATAAATGAGAGTATCCGTCCGGTTGCAGAAAGACAGATGGACACCATTTCATCTTCGCAACAAGGTTGAAAAGGAACTAAAAAACTTTTAGAGAAAGACATTATTGAAAAATTATAGGATACTCCAATCCCTTGGGTGTCGCCCATAGTAACTCCGCCTAAAAAGAATTCAGATGAAATTCGACTTTGTCGATATGCGTGATGTAAACAAGGCTATCACTCGTGAAAGGCATTTATTACCAACAATAGATGAACTAATACATGACTTAAATAGCTCAACTGTATATTCAATACTTGATTTAATGTCAGGATATCATCAGCTTGAACTAGACCCCTCATTCAGATACATAACCACTTTCAGTACACATGCTGGTTTATTTCGATACAAGCATCTCAATTTTGGAATATCCTCAGCTTCAGAGATTTTCCAAGAAGTAATACGTAATGTTATAAGTGGCATTCCTGGAGCTAAAAACATTTCGGATGACATAATTATCTATGGGAAATCACAGATTGAGCATGACAGAGCAGTAGACAATACATTTAAGAGACTTCTTGAAAATGGTCTCACTCTGAATCTAGAAAAATGTGAGTTCAACAAAGACGAAGTAATATTTTTCGAAGTAACATTTTCGGAAGAGGGTATTTCACCAGATCCGAAAAAGGTGACTGCATTAAAGGACATGTCTCCACCAATAAATGTTGCAGAACTTTGTAGTTTACTTGTTATGACTAATTACTCGTTTCGCTTAATCCCAAGGTACGCCACAATATGCGAACCGCTAAGACGACTAACACGCCAAAACACAGAATGTTGATGACAGTCCAGTGGGACTTGGGGCAATAATGTCACAAGAAAACAAGACTGTGGCTTTTGCAAGTAGAAGTTTAAGTGATACCGAGACTAGATACAGCCAAACTGAAAGGGAAGCACTTGCCATTGTTTGGGCATGTGAACATTTTGACATCTACATTAGAGGTGCGCAAAATATAAACATAATAACCGATCACAAGCCACTTGAACTGATATGCCAGAAACCGAAGCCGCCATTGAGAATTGAACGCTGGGGTTTAAGACTACAACCCTATAAGTTGATAATTACGTACCAACCTGGAAGTGAAAATCCAGCAGATTTTATATCGAGACATCCATCTGTCAAGACTTTCAAATGATGTGAACAATCAATAGCAGAACATTATGTGAAGTTTGTTATGTCTGAAGCTATTCCTCGTGCAATGACACTAGATAAAGTTAAAATAGCTTCTTCCAAGGACAAAACTATTCAAAAGGCAATAGAATTTGTTAGAACCGGTCAATGGTTTAAAATTAAAGACATAGCAGATTGTGAAGTTGATATTGAAGAACTACAAGCATTGAGGAGCATAAGTGGCGAACTTGTTACCTATGGTGACACAATTATACTGAGACACACTCGAATATTACTCCCATCTGAACTCCGTGAACGAGCTATGCAAATTGCACATGAGGGTCACCAAGGAATAATCAAAACAAAAGCCTTCATACGCTCAAAAGTATGGCTTCCAGGGCTGAACGACAAAGTTGATCATGCTATAAAAGAATGTGCAACATGTCAATCCGTAATTCACACTAAGCGAATTGAACCACTCAAGATGTCAGAAATGCCGTGAAAACCATGGACAAACATAAGTGCTGACTTTTGCGGTCCATTGTCAAGTGGCGATTACTTATTTGTTATCACCGATGAATACTCTAGATATCAAATAGTCGAAATTATTAAATCAGAATCAGCTACAACAGTTATCCCTGTTCTAGACAAGGTCATATCAACTTTCGGTATTCCAAATGTCATTAAGACTGACAATGGATCTCCGATTAATGCATATGCATTTCGACAGTATACAGAGAACATCGGATTCAAACATCGTCGTGTAACACCATTATGGCCACGTGCTAACTCCCAAGCTGAATCATTCAACAAACCAATGACGAAGACAATTAAAACAGCTAATGTGGAAAGGAAACGTTGGAAACAAGAATTGTACATATTCCTAAGACAATACAGGGAAACTCCACACACAAGTACAGGTTACACACCTTTTCAACTATCATTTGGCCGTGAACCAGCAACCAAACTTCCACAAGTTAACAAACCAAACTTAATATGAGTAGGCATGGCCTATAGAGAGGACTTTAGTATTTGAAATTAAGTGATAAATGGCACATGGCCCCCTCTGATCCCAATCACTGCTAACAACTCAAACTTTCCAGTCTGGAGATACAGAGTAGAACATTTCTTCAGAAAGTCGAAATATAAATCAGGGGATCATCTGAACGAGTTTAGTAAAACACATTTTCCTTCATAAACTTGACATGGGAAGACCCAAATTACATTGACTTTTTCAAATTCGTTAAATGTTTAAAGTCATCTTCTAAGTAAGTTCTACCTACTTTATCGTAAATTACTTCTTCTACATCCGCCGTTGATATGTTATAAAACGTTGACTTGATTGAGGGTGCAAGACAAATCGGCATTTGGTTTCGATCCCGGTTTCCATCATCCATGTTTGTTTAAGAACTACTGCTTTCAAATTAATCCATATGTTATCGAATAAAAATATTAACACACGAATTTTCAAATACATAATCAAGGATAATCCTTGACATAATGTACCATCCACGATTTTTAAGTAGGAAATATTACGAAATCAGAAAATAATTTGTGACAGTGCAGTGATACGTCATACGAGTAGCTGCGGAACCGTAGCCCTTTATGGTCCCTTTTTTTTCGGTTGCCAAATAGATGTATTATTTTAATTTACTGAATAAAATAAAATATTTTAATTTTTTAAAACAAAACAAAGTTGCTATTGTTATTATTTTTTTATGACAGTAGATACTTTCGGATTTAAGCTGACTTACACATCCGGGTAGTATGGTGCCCCAATTCTCGCAGATATATAGACACGAGAGCGACGTGAGAAATTGAGCATCAGTGTGTAGTCTACGTGGGGGGTCTACCGACGTGTTCTACAGTAATGAGGACTAATCGTCCTCTAATATGAGTAGGCATGGTCTATAGAGAGGACTTTAGTATTTGAAATTAAATAATACTATAAATATTTCTGATTTCAATGGGACATTTTCAGATGGAATATGTGATAAATGGCACATGGCCCCCTCTGATCCCAATCACTGCTAACAACTCAAACTTTCCAGTCTGGAGATACAGAGTAGAACATTTCTTCAGAAAGTCGAAATATAAATCAGGGGATCATCTGAACGAGTTTAGTAAATCACATTTTCCTTCATAAACTTGACATGGGAAGACCCAAATTACATTGACTTTTTCAAATTCGTTAAATGTTTAAAGTCATCTTCTAAGTAAGTTCTACCTACTTTATCGTAAATTACTTCTTCTACATCCGCCGTTGATATGTTATAAAACGTTGACTTGATTGAGGGTGCATGACAAATTGGCATTTGGTTTCGATCCCGGTTTCCATCATCCATGTTTGTTTAAGAACTACTGCTTTCAAATTAATCCATATGTTATCGAATAAAAATATTAACACACGAATTTTCAAATACATAATCAAGGATAATCCTTGACATAATGTACCATCCACGATTTTTAAGTAGGAAATATTACGAAATCAGAAAATAATTTGTGACAGTGCAGTGATACGTCATACGAGTAGCTGCGGAACCGTAGCCCTTTATGGTCCCTTTTTTTTCGGTTGCCAAATAGATGTATTATTTTAATTTACTGAATAAAATAAAATATTTTAATTTTTTAAAACAAAACAAAGTTGCTATTGTTATTATTTTTTTATGACAGTAGATACTTTCGGATTTAAGCTGGCTTACACATCCGGGCAGCATGGTGCCCCAATTCTCGCAGATATATAGACGCGAGAGCGACGCGAGAAATTGAGCATTAGTGGTGTAGTCTTCGTGGGGGGTCTACCGACGTGTTCTACAGTAATGAGGACTAAAGTCCTCTAATAAACAAACAAATAGAGGAAAATGCAAGACAGAATGATGAAACTGCAAAATACACCATGAAAAGACAGTTTGATGAAAGGAATCACACAAAACCTTGTGATATCGAAATAGGGAACTCTATATTAAGAAAGACAGATCGAAAGGAAAATAAACTTACACCAGCTTATGAACCAAATCCTGTTACCAACAAAAAAGGAAATATGATCACCGTCTCAAATGGAACTGGATTAGTTACAAGGAATTCATCTAAATTCAAGAAAGTAAATCGTCCGTCAATCTGTGCATCAATCGACGAATTAGAAGATGAATAGGAGAAAATTAGTGAAACAAAATCTCTGAATCAAGAAAAAGATCCTCCATCACAAATTGTGCAACGACCAGTGAGAGAAAAACGTGCACCGAAATATCTTCAGTATTATGTGCGCAAAGTTTAATAGTGTTTCAAAGGCATAATAATCCCCTATTTTAAATTTAGAACCACATAGGTTCTTGTTTCCTTGTCTATAGATTAGGATGTGTTATTATAGCTTAGATTGTGTTATTATAGTTTAGAATGTGTTATTAGTTTTAGTAGATCAATTAGATAGTGAACAGTTCCCGAACTCTAGTCATCATATCTGTATATCAATCAGATAATTAAACTGTTACAATACTGAAAATTTGAAATCTGCAATATGACACTCATAAGAATTTGTTTTATATTACTTGAACAGTTCATTTTATGCCTAAATTAATTTGATGCAAATTATTTCTACATCCAAGTTAAGGAGGGATGTAATATCCAGACTTCCGTAATTGTCTTATATATTAAAATGTTATGATTATGAGTTATCTCCCTTGGAATAAAATAGCGGGTTTTCATAGCAAACACATGGTTAGTTATTTGTTGTCCAGAATCTCATGAGTATTATACATACAAAACACCATATTTATTACAAGTTTAATGCCAGTTTAAAAACGACGACCTGTCGAAAGACACTGATGAATTTTATCACATAAAAGTTGTATCGAGTACACCTCTCCTAATCAAACTTACCATCTTCCACGTTCTATGGAGCATGGTAGTTTCCACGTTGCTATAAAATTGTTAGAAAGGCGGTTTTATGCTGGAGAAAGGGAGAGGGAGTTTAAAGAAAGATGTTGGAGGTGAGAGAAAGTGAACGGGGATGGGAAAGACCAATGTCCACCCACGGGCATTTGACCGATGGACCTTAATTTTCCCGTGTTTGACACGGGGGTACGTATTTTCAAGGCTAGTAACGATGTAGGCCCTCTATTTAAGTGTGGGTCCTGGGTCCACACGAATACTAGAAAAATACTCAAGGTAAGAAACAAAATTGTCCACAAACCCAGAGGTAGACTTATTTTCTGTTACGCGGCACGCGATTGGTCAATTCTTTTCCGGAAATTTGCCTTGAACAATCGCGTGCCGCGTAATAGAAAATAAGTGGTCGACCTCCGTGTTCGTTGACAATCTGTCTTGGGAACATATATTCGGGGGTATATATGCAAATTAGTACGAATATGAGAGTAAACCAGTGGCACAACAGCTGATGGGGGTCCACAAGGTTAGTGCATTCCATCCGTTTATTTTTCAGAAATCAGGGAAATCGACAATAATAAGAAATTTAGCAGTACGCCGCCATTTTCAGTGATTTTGTTTCTTACCTTGTGTATTTTCTAGTATTCGTGTGGACCCAGGACCCACAATTAAATAGAGGTCCTACATCGTTACTAGCCCTGAAAATACGTACCCTCGTGGCAAACACGGCGAAATTAAGGTCCATCGGTTAAATGCCTGTGTGTCCACCCTCGTACATCAAGAGGTATATGTATTGTTAGGAAACAGACTGATTCTTCATCGATTCCAAACAAAAAGGAGCAATTTGATTGTGTGTGGGTACGCGTTCACCCTTTGGAACCTTTTTCCATGGCCATGACTCCAGAACGGAAAATGTACCAAAGTCCGAAATCTTATTATGTGAATGACATTTTTCAAATATGTTGCTGAAGGACGACTACCCTCGGGAACTAATAGTTCAGCATCAGAGGTATCAATCCAATGATAGTAATAATAACGTAGAACATATATTAAATTTAGTGCGCACGACGCGTTTCTGGAATAACCACCATCAGGCACGTGCACGCTCAAAACCAAAACACTGGAAAGTCAACTAATCACATGATACGTCCTATTGTTTCTTGTATGAGAAATCACAAATAGGAAATCGAACAATAATATAAACTTGATACACCATACCATCCATTTGAAGTAGCCTATACCACAAATTATCTAATTAAAATTAGATATCTTTTAGATCTCTTTTCATTTTGTTATCTGTTGACTCAACAAATATCAATACTTTTTACTTTAAACATATTTTATTGTTCAAACCAAATGGATTAGACACAAGTTTTTCAACTTAGAATATCTTCTCCAATACTATTAATCTTAGATTGAGAATTCAGTTGGATCGGGGTTTTGTTACTTATCTTATGACGGGTTTTTTCTCTATTATAAGTTAAGGGATTTTCCAAATTTTCAACATTCACTATAATCTCGAACAGAAAAGGTAATAAATAATTTGCCATTCGAAGCAACGATACAGGTTGGTTTATGGTGTTTAACGCCATTTTGAGCAATATTTCAGTTATTGCGGGAAAACATGTAAAACTATTTCCAACATGTACAGTGGCTAACTTGTGTAAGTACAAATTTAATTCGAGATTCCTCTGCCATCCGACTGCTTTTTTAGGACTTGCTGTAGTAGTGGGACGTCAGAGAGCTCTCCATAAGCAAAACAGCGGATTTTCCAGTCCAACTCGGTACCGGCACATTTCCACGTTTTGTTGCTATCAGATTTTATTTTCTTTCCAAAACCCTAATATAAATCGCTTCACCAATCATTTTTCTATTCATTCATACCATCTTACCCTCCATTACAGCACGATTCCCCTTTGGCCCTATGATTTGGTCATTTCACTGCCATTTTGGCACGTGATCTCGCGATACTAACTGAAAGATGACAGCAACGCATTGCATGATGGGAGCTACTAAATGCAAGGCGCCAAATATTTGCATACGTAAGCAACATACAATACGATATAAAGCGTATTCTGCAGGACAAACAGTTCCATCTACAGCTCAAATCAGAGCAGAAGGAAATAATACAAAATGTGTTGGATAGAAAAGATTCATTTGGCAGTGTTATCCTCGGGCTTCGGAAAGCATGTGTTACGTCCCCCCATTTTTGACAAGGTCAGATCATATATGCAAATCATCTCCCATGATACATTGCGGTAATCGTAGTTTTCTCGAAGTCACGTGACAAATATTCCAAAATGACAGTGTTCAAAATGACGAAATCATAGGGTCTAAGGGGAATCGTGCTGTAATGGAGTGTAACACCACTTTCTGAGGGTAAGATGGTTATGAATGAAAGAAAAATGATTTGTGAAGCGATTTATATTAGGGTTTTGGATAGAAAATAAAATCTGATAGCCACAAAACGTGGAAATGT
>MJUT01053924.1:37165-47715 GCA_002080005.1 Gigantidas platifrons | reverse complement strand
ATGTCTTACATGAAGTTTAATCATGTCTTACATGAAGTTTAAACATGTCTTACACACTAAATTTGATATCTACGTTTTATTTTTTATATTCTAAATCATACAGGGCAAATTCAGGTGGAACTAGATGTCTTACATGAATCTTAAACATGTCTTACATGAAGTTTAAACATGTCTTATATGAAGTTTAAACATGTCGTACATGCAATTTAAACATGTCTTACATTAAGTTGAAACATGTCTTACATGAAATTTAAACATGTCTTACATTAAGTTTAAACATGTCTTACATTAAGTTTAAACATGTCTTACATGAAGTTTAAACATGTCTTACACACTAAATTTGATATCTACGTTTTATTTTTTATATTCTAAATCATACAGGGCAAATTCAGGTGGAACTAGATTACCGAATAAAGTCCAATTTGACCACCAAGCAGCATTATTTACGGGTGTGTTCAATGAGCTGGTGAAAGCTGTTGTCAGACACAGACACTTGGGTCCAGGATTAAAAGAAACCAAATTCAATTACAATAATTTATCTAGAGTGTATGTTTAATTTTAGAACCCCTACTATTTTAGGCCATATTGACATTTTCTAAACAATTTCTATGTTAGTTAGATGGTATATAGAATTTTTTTTTGGAAAATGTCAATATGGCCTAAAATAGTAATAAAACATACCAGGGGGCTCTAAAATTAAACATACACTCTAGATAACTTATTTTAATATTTTTTTTTAATCCTGGACCCAAGTGCCTGTGTTGTCAGATGGTTCCCTTGTCATGTAAGTACAGTAAGATCTATTTGGCCATAATATAATGCTTATTTTAAGGTTAGGCTTATAGTGTTTCACATCACTATAGCTTTCAACAATATTTCAGCTTTATCGTGGCGGTCAGTTTTATTGGAGGAGGATGATGGACTACCCAGAGAAAACCCGCCGCAAGTCACTGACACCCCTTCCTCAACTACTTACTTAACATTAACAATGTACATAATCACAATCTTACAATAACATTATTTTGAAATTATGTTATCTTAAAGCACAAACGCAATTGCATCAGTGGTCGCTTCAAGTGTGGTAGATAGTGCATTTGATCTTCAGTCTGGTCAAACCAAAATCTATAAAATTCGTATTTCTTGCGTATTCACAAAGCATTGTGGAGTAAGAACAAAGCCTGGCTTGTTCTGAGTCTGGATATAATGTATCAGAGTGGAACACAACTAGGACAACATTTCTACATTGGACTGCTGTTTGAGTGAACTAATACAATAAAAGTCTAGCTAAGTGTTTTGGTTTTGTGCAAAGCAGACAGCATCCTCTTCATCTCATCAAAAACAATTTGTTTTCTCAAGTAAATAGCTGGAAAATGCTCACTTTCGTTAAACAAGAATCACTCGCTCACAAATGAATAAAGGTATGAATGAATGGTTTATATTGTATATTTTCAGGTGAAGAAGAATTAAATGTTTCAACTGATAAAACACCATCATCTTCTGTGACTCTGTTGAATGATCCGTTTTGGATTATTGTAAAACCCTGAGGATATCAGAAGGTTAGGAACAGGAAGTAGATGAATCACATGATCAACTGGAACGAGAAGAAGAAAATGTAACAGAACTGCAAAAATCATACCCGAAATTTTTTCTGTAAATTTTTGTTTTGTTTTGTAGAATTAATACACAATTTTACGCATACACACAAATTTTCCTCAAGCCACAAACAATTGTACTCAAATTTAAATGAATTATTAGTATGAATTTTCAGTAGTTGAATCAAATGTTAACTTACTAAGGTTCTTTTTTTTTATTGAATTCTCATTCAGTGACTACAGTCAAGAATTGCATGTCAATTTGCAGGAAGTCTTTAATAACCCCGATCACTTCAAAATTAAGTACTTGGTTCTCAGACTCACACAACTGTTTATGCATTACCAATTTTATTGGCAAGTGAAAAAAAAACTGTTGGTGCTAATTTAGGGGTCATCCATAATTGTCAACCATTTTCCAAAGTGTGCAAAACGCACGCTAGGGGGGACGGGGTGAAAAAATCGACAATTTTAGCGTACGCTTTTTTTTTACTTTCCGGATATTTTTCGTGTCCGTGGAGTTCGGTTTCATTTTATTGTTGTTTTGCGTTTATATCTTTTGTGCGCTTGAATATAAAGCGAAATCGAACACCGATGTGATACTTAATTCTAACTCCGATTATTTTTTTAAACATGGCTCGACAAACATTATCATCTACCTGTACAGGCAAACAAACTGCTGAAACATCAGGGATGTGGAAATACTGAAATGTTCTACTTGTCCCCGGGGAAGTCATCTGAAAAAAGTTACTTGTCCGGACAAAATCCTACTTGTCCTGTTTTTTGTACAAACATTTGATACTTATAGTTATAAACACAGTTGCTAAATTGAACTTGTTTATATTGCATTGTCTATTACATCATTGCGTAAAATTTTAAATATAGTTTTAATAAGTTAACACAAACATCCCCTGCGTAAGTGATCACTGCCCAAATGAAGGCCATTTTAAATTTGGATTTCAGATAGGAATATGCAGTCAGAGAATAGCTGGTTGTTTTTAGATACAGAATAAGCTGTGTTGAAAACAAATCTCATATCAATGAAGTCCAATTTGATTAACCTTGACAATGGATTTATCAATCAAAACAGGCATGTACATTTGTACTAGTAGTATTTAGTTTAGTGGTCACCACTGGTGTCTTCATACTTTGCAGATGACTGGTGGGAAGATAGGTATCCATTCTGTCCACGATTTTGCCAATAAACATTAATCATTTCTTGTCAGCAAAATCAGAGTATATTCTGCAGATATTTCAATATGAGACACCATCCGAATCCAGCAGTAAACATGAGAAATCGGCTAGCCACTTGGGTGTTTTTCCTCACATTTTGTGTCCTTTTCCGCTAGTGTTTTACGTTTAACTTTCTCGTGATGTTCATTGTGGCCAGAATCATTCCCAGTCTCTTTTTTTTTATTATCAAATATTTGTCCATTGTAACGAATGCAACCCGATTTGCATTATACGTTCACGGATGTAAGGTCTAAAGCTATGGACAAGCAAGGAAACGTCACATTCGGAACTCCAGTAAAAACCTGTTACACGGTCCCGGTTATCGTTAAGTACATGTACATACATGTAAATGCAGTACAATTATTATTGCAATCGGGTCGTAATACTCAACTTAGAACTTGTACAATTCTGGTTATTTTTAGCTGCTTTCGGAACACCACTGACGTGATCGTTTCCAATAAAAAAAAAACCAACATTTATCTATATTATAACCGTCAATATTTACGATATAATATCATTTGAGGAATTGTCTTCCCAGAGTACTTTAATTAGAAATTATTTTTACTTGTCCCGGACAAGCTAGCCAGTAAAATCTACTTGTCTAGCAGGTTCTATGTACAAGTCGGACGAGTCGGGCATGGCAATTCCACACACCTGAACATAATATGAAACAGGCACTGCCTGGAAAGCTCGCAAAGCTAATCACTAATTAAATATCCTTGATCTTGGATGAGCAAGCATGTGCAAAACTTTATGCTTATGTACATATAATTATTTACCAACTTTGTCTGAAAATAGAAATTTAGTTTACTAGTGACCATAGACTAGGAACGGTAAAACAAAGGGCAAGTAACTCTGTATTTTACCTGGAAGTTGTTGCCAAAAATGGTGGTAAATAAAAATTTCAGGTGTGCTTACATTATGGGCTCCTATATAGATATAAAGTCAAATACAGTTCCGAATGTTTTTGATGCATATTCATAAGATATTACCATATGCGTATATGGGTGTTACACTAACACTGACGTTTATTAAGGGGCTACAAGCGGGGAATTAAGTTTATGATTTGACGGGAAAAAATGAAAATCATAATATACGCGAACTAAACGACCACGAAAACATTCTTTAATGTGTTTTTTATTTAATTGTCCTAATGTTTAATTAAAAATTCGCGTATTCATACAGAAATATTTTTTTGAAATCATGTATTATTTTTGCTAAACAGAGTTACTTCACTTAGATGAACTCTTTAGTTCTTTTTACCCATCCGGAACTCCTCGCGCCTTTCCCCAAGAGAAGAACACATTTGTTTTTTCACTTGGGGAAAGGCGCGAGGAGTTCCGGATGATTTTTCCCGGTAGAAAAACAAATTTCACAAAACGACTTGAACGGGAATAATTCCTTAAATAATCATGATCAGTAATAAGAGCTTGGTAAGTGATCAAAAAGTGAAAGATTTTATCAAATCATATGAAGTACATGTATATGTTTAGAAATACCGGATGGGACTCGATCCGACTGAAATATTGCCGTTATATTGGCATGTGATAAAAAAAATTCCCCAGCTTTTCCAAGTTTTGCCGGCTTGAGTGCTTCACTTAAGTTTCAGTTGTATTTTACAATAATTTAACTTACTATCTTGACATTTATCAACAAACATAATAAACTGTAACAAGACCAAAAGTCACTCAGCTCGGTTGTGATGTTAATTTAGATTATCATACAGTACCAGGGCGAATCGGGGAGGGGGGTCCCCCCCCCCTTTATCAGCCTAAAATTTCCTTTTTCATAGTACAAATTTACAGATATTTGACAGCTGCCCCCCCCCCTTTTACAGACAAAATTTCCAGTGCCACCGATTAATAAATGTAACGACAATTTTGATTGGCTGTATTTTCGGTATCTCTCGTATGTTTATTCTGAATTCTTGGAAACAGAAAGCACGTGTTGAACATTAAATGTGTACACAAATGTCATTATGAAGAGAACATATTACTTTTTAGCGGCCAAGCGCCAAAAAGGTAGATTAACCACGTTGTCTTGTTTGACTGTTATGCATGTTATTGTCGGCTTGGCGTGCCGGTTTGCTACAGTTTATTAAAACAGAAAACAATCGTTTGTTTTTGGTGGGAAAGGAGTGCATCAACGGGAAGAAAGACTAGAAAAAATAAAAATCAAATCCCATGTTTAATAAATAAGTAATGAAAATTTTGTATAAATTGATGTAAAATTCCGGCAAAAATCAAATGATTGCTGCATTTGTAAGCGTACTTTCTTTCCGGTGTGTAGAATGTCCGGGTACGTAATACCCTAGTGTATTTCTAACTTGCACTAGTGTGTTTATTCCGTCAGAAGAAATACACTAGTGTGGACATTTGTTCATTGTTGAAGACTGCTAGGCGTTTTCTACATTTGGTGTATATGTCTTTATGAGATTTTGTATCCCAACAAAATATCCATACCCGTCAAATAGTGATTGACAAACAAGATGAACAAGAAATAAAATATTTGAACACGAGAGAACTCAAAATAAAAAGAGGCTAAGGTTATAAAACTTTTTGAGCTGAGTTTCCAGCTCAGACTCAAAGATTGTCAATTTGACCAATATCAAAA
This sequence comes from Gigantidas platifrons, assembly GCA_002080005.1. NCBI lineage: Eukaryota > Metazoa > Mollusca > Bivalvia > Mytilida > Modiolidae > Gigantidas > Gigantidas platifrons. The sequence continues at coordinate 42,280 of MJUT01053924.1, read as the reverse complement.
CTGGAAATTTTGTAACAAGGATATTTGAGCTTTAAGACTCAGCTCAGAAAGTCTTTGGTGTGCCCGATCGGGGCTCGAATTCACGATCTACCACACTCGTGATGAGCATGCTAACCATTACACCACCAGTGCGTTTTTTTAAAATATACCTGTGTGATTTGTTTATTAATATAGACAAACGTTGATAACTATTTGTATATTATCTGAAATTCGTTTTCAGGGTTCAATGGAAGATGAAGACAGCCAGGTGTTGCTGAACGAAGCCCGTGAGTGGCTTGGGGATAAGGTGGACGATATGAACGGTAATCCAATGGACCAACTGACACAACTGAAAACACGTAGAATATATTTCGATCCATCAAAGAGGTAACCATTAATGACAAAATAATACTTAAAGCTAAAAATAGCCATTGGGATCGGTCTTGCTATTGGTGTTTACTTTCTGCAATATTTTTGAAATATCCAAAAGACCTAGAATGGGGAGGGATCTCTGGTCGGTTATAACGAACTGGCTAGTTGTCAGCGCAATCCCCGCCCGTAGGGGTGTACTCGATACAACTTTATGTAACAAAGTTTGTCAGTGACTTATGGTAGATACGTCTGTGGTTTTCATCGGTCACTCCAGTTTCCTTCGACAATAAAACCGAGTTACGTTCAGCGATCTAACCTCGACTGTATCATTTATGCCGACATGGAACTACTTTCACATCATTCAAATAATCAAAATGGCAGCGCACATGAACCAGAGTTTTCCTTGCATAAATCCGTTCTCTTATATCCAGATAATACTGTGTCATGTCAATTTATATATGTTATATTCATGATGCAATGTTACCGTCTCTGGAACGTTCGCAGAGCAAATTCTGTACACTCTTCAAACGAAAGAACAGCCATTTAAAAGACATTTTCTATGTGTCAAAAATGATATTTGGAAGTAAACCAACGTATGATGAATCACAATATGCGGCGCAAACACATATCAAAATTACCCATACAACCAAGTTTAGATAGAGGTAACGGAATCATACGAGTTTTGCCGATTGATATCAGATAAGTGATACAAGTTCAAGTGAACCTCTTGTTGAAGTATAATCGTCTTGATCTTAATGCAACATTTGCAATTAATTAATTTTGACCATGATTAATTTTGTAATTGTAATATTTTATTGCTTATTACTGTACAATACGATACATGGTATATTTTTTTCAAAGTTCAAAGTTAGACGATGATGACGCCATAGCTATAGTTTGAATTGGCAGTAAATTTCCAGGAGCAGACACAGTGGATGATTTTTGGTGGGTTCTTCTTAATGGGGAAAATTATGTTATAGAGATACCACCCGAGAGATGGAACGTGGAAGAATATTACTCCGTTGATTACGATGAACCTGGGAAAACCTATGTCCGAAGAGCAGGGTTCTTGTCAAAGTGAGATATATTTTTTTTATTATTATCATATTACTCCGCTAATTAGGATGAACATGGGAAAACTTATGTCCGAAGGGCAGGGTTCTTGTCAAAGTGAGATATATTTTTTTTATTATTATCATATTACTCTGCTAATTAGGATGAACATGGGAAAACTTATGTCCGAAGGGCAGGGTTCTTATTAAAGTGAGGATTTCTTTTGTATTATATAATTAGAAATTACGGTCTGTCTTTGTTAGTTTTGTTAGTAAAAGTTAACTATTTAAAGACGTTAGAGCTAAAACTATTTTTTATATATAAAGGGGAATTCTAACATGTCGTGCTACTTTCGCTTTGAAAACAATAGGGGGCTCTAAATAGCACAGAACACCTTTAGCACATGCGCAGAAGGCATATCTAATGGACAGCATATTTTTGCATATTTGTGCTTTATATGTATATTAAATTAAAAGAATAAAAATAATAAATTTACATTATAGATTATTTTTTGATCGTTATAAATTTTTATAAGGTTTCTGTAGCGTTATATATTCTTGTAAATAATAGCGGAGTTTCGGGTTATAGTGGCTCTCCTGTACGGAGGTGAAATAAGTACATGTATACGAGAGATGACAAATGTCCAAAAATAACCTCTGTCTAGGTACGCTTGAATACATAAAATTACCGTAAATGCCCTGTTAGAATCAAAATAATTCTCGGATGCCGGGCTCTATGCTTATTTTAACATGGGTAGGCATTATATTTGTCAAGATTTTACACCTCATCTCCCCTTTAGTCAGAGCACAACAGGAAAACAGTAAAAAACGAGGCAATCAGTAATATTTTATAAAATTTTACAAACAAATTCTCGTGGAAAACTGCATTGTCAGATTATTTATACTTTGCCTTTTTCAGATCAATTATTTTTTTTATTCTATAAATTTGGCCACATTTTGTCGTCTGTTTATAAGCTACTGTAGTTTCATTTTTTTTCGTGTTTATCAATTTCGTGGATAAACGGATAGTGCGACGTTCGTTGACAATTGAATTCATGGTTTTGATACTTAGGTATAAAGTCTCTTGTTAGATTTCACAGTATACAAACTTGTGCGCCTAAATTGCCTTATTGACGTTGATGATTCTGTGCACCTTTTGACGTATTTATAAACAACTTGGGGATTTCAAACATCTTCAAAGTAACTTTTTCGATATTTGTGCTTTATATATACAATCATTCTCTTTGAAAATTAACAGAATTACTCGGTAATGATTAGTTTAAGTGCCGTTCAATTTATTTCGATTGAAATTAAACAGAAAAGTAATTATTGTCATTTAAACTTATAATTTGCTTGGTATCAAAACGAAAACTTAATTTTTTAAAGCTTTATAGTTAAATATAATGGCTGATATTTATACTGGTACTTCGGACGATGGTAAACAACATTTTCGTGAAGTTACACGTGCACTTATACATACTTTCAGAAAAATCTGATTTTATAATTGAGAAATCTTGATCAAGGGGAAATAACTCTTAAATTTAAAAATATTTTTCAAATAGAAAATGTCAAGGATTCAGAATGGTTCTCTTTAATATACAATGTTTCTATGATAAGTTGACTTTAATTTTGTTTATTTGATTTAATTTATGTCAAGTTTTGGATGCTACAGATACAGGTAATTAGTTATCAGGTAGAAATATATTTTGGTAACAAAAATCTCCATATCACTGAGTAAGAAGACACACGGCCGGTGTTTATTTTATTTTATTTTATTTATCAGTAATAAAATATAACAACCTGGCAGTAAAAATTGACCCGGTCGGGTTAGGGGAAACATACAATCATTTTTCTTTGGCCTAAGGAACAGCTTGTAGTAAAAAAGGATATGGATGTAAATAAACATGAAAGACTATCTAACATTATACTTAGACACAAATTAAAGATAAGAAACAGCTTGTAGTAAGAAAGGATATGAATGTAAATGAACATGACAGACTATCACTTTCATTGGCTGTTCTATATTTCAGTCACAGCAGTATCTTCAATAATGAGCATAACTCATGCACTAATAAAATGTAAATGTCAATTTTAGTGTGCACGACACATTACTGGAATAACCTTCATCAAGCAGGGTCTACAATTACTTTGGTAAAATGCGAGTACAAATTCTGTATTGAGAGACAGACGATTTCCAGTCAAATCGGCCCCATGTCAAATCGGCCCTAGTCAAATCGTCCCCAGTCAAATCAGCCCCAGTCAAATCGGCCCCATGTCAAATCGTCCCCAGTCAAATCGTCCCCAGTCAAATCGTCCCCAGTCAAAACAGCCCTAGTTAAATCGGCCCCAAGTCAAATCGGCCCCAGTCAAATCGTCCCCAGTCAAATCGTCCCCAGTCAAAACAGCCCTAGTTAAATCGGCCCCAGTCAAATCGTCCCCAGTCAAATCGTCCCCATGTCAAATCGGCCCCATGTCAAATCGGCCCCATGTCAAATCGTCCCCAGTCAAATCGGTCCCAAGTCAAAACAGCCTCAAAATGAAAGTCAAATCAGCCACATATTTCAAATTGAATAACAAATTAATACAAATTCTTATTTTTTTCTGAAAGATTCATGTATGACTAAGAAATATTTCATGGAAGCCGTATGTATATATTGTTTTTACCACGGGTAGGCCCTTTATGCCACGAAGTTTTACCCCGAGCGTTAGCGAGGGGTAAAAAGCTGACATAAAGGGCCTACCTGTGGTAAAAACAATATATAGATATGGCTTCCATGAATTATTTCGATTCTAATATGTAAAAATTGGTAAAATATCGTTATAAATTGTCGTTGACGTCATAAATTACAATGGGTGTAGGTATATATTATTTTTACCACGGGTTTGGCCTCAAAGCGTTTGAAGGACGCCATATTAGAATTTTATTTTTCTTGATGAACACAGGTTCTTTTTTTTATGGATGAAATTAATTAATAATTAATTTATGACATAATTAAGTGATTAGTAATTTAAATGAAACGTGATTAGCGACAATTATATAATTATCTTTATATTGATAATTATTTTCTATTGTCTATTATAGTAATATTACACCACAATATCATGAAATTTTTGGATTAAATATTTTTTTTTAATATGTCACTTAATTTAACTAAAATCAACTGCATAACATTAAAAATCTGCTCAAAAGCAGAATTTATGAGCAAATCGCAAAATATTTGACAGCAAATAATTACTGTTGTTAACAACAGTAATGCAAATGATATAAGATAAGATAAGATAAGAAAACTTTATTTGAATTCGGTTTTTGTATAACAATAATGCTCGTGACCCAAGATTTGAACTCTTTCGGAGAGAGTGTGTTCGATTTGTGTTTAAATTATCTCCCTTTTGGAAACCTGGCTGTCAAAAGTAGACATTTATTTTTATGTTGATATGTTTTATTGATATATTTTGTAATGATAAGGCTATTTGTAATATATTTATCATATTTAAACATTGATAAACTTCTGCAAATAAAATTTGTTTAGAAATTTGCAGAAATAAAATAATAGCCATGCCATTGTCAAGGTGACAAATGTTTTATATAATACTTAATGTAAAAAAAAAAAAAACATTTTCAACTCGTTCAAGGAACCATTGGCTATTAACAGTATGGCCTACTTAGTATAACTTTGATGCTTAAAACACGGGTGCTCGTGGCACGGACTTA
>MJUT01053924.1:23523-33647 GCA_002080005.1 Gigantidas platifrons | reverse complement strand
CCTCTGGAACAACTGGGCCAAATGGAACCAAACTTGGCAGAAAACATCTATATAAGGTTCTCTATAAAGTTTCTTCATTTCGTCCCATTCCGTCAACAAATATGGCCGCCAAGGGCAATTCTTGTTTCTGATTGGCTAATGTTAAAAAAATCTTCTCCTCTGAAACTGCTTGGCCAAATGGAGCCAAACTTGGCAGGAAGCATCTATGTAAGATCCTCTATAAAACTTCTTCATTTGGTTCCATTCGGCCAACAAACATGGCCGCTGTTAATAAAAATAGAACATATGGTAAAATTGCAGGTTTTTGGGTAATAACTCAAAAACCGTTAATAATATAAAAAATATGACATGGGTTAAAAATGTTCAGCACAGCAAGATCTACCTACCCTGCAATTTTGAAGTAAATCCCATTACCCATCTTGGAGTTATTACCCTTTTTTCATCAAATTTTTAAAATTTTAATATTTGTCGTCCTTTATTTCAAAAACTGTAAGAAATGGATGTTAAGTTTAAATTGCAAAAATATGCAGCATGTCAAGATCTACCTACACTGCAATTTTTAGGAAATGCCATTACCCATTTTGGAGTTGTTGCCCTTTTTTCATCAAATTTTCAAAATTTTAATACTTTTTGTCTTATATTTCAAAAACTATAAGAGATAGATGTTAAGTTTAAATTGCAAAAATGTGCAGCATGTCATGATCTACCTACCCTGCAAGTTTGAAGTAAATCCCATTACCCATTTTGGAGTTATTTCCCATTTTTCATCAAATTTTCAAAATTTTAATACTTTTCGTCCTTTGTTTCAAAAACTATAAGAGATAGATGTTAAGTTTAAACTGCAAACATGTTCAGCATGTCATGATCTACATACCCTGCAATTTTGAAGTAAATCCCATTACCCATTTTGGAGTTATTGCCCTTTTTTCATCAAATTTTTAAAATTTTAATACTGTTCGTCTTATATTTCAAAAACTGTAAGAGATAGATATTAAGTTTAAATGGAAAAATGTGCAGCATGTCAAGATCTACCTACACTGCAATTTTTAAGTAAATGCCATTACCCATTTGGGAGTTATCACCCTTTTTTCATCAAATTTTAAAATTTTTAATACTTTTCGTCTTATATTTCAAAAACTATAAGAGATAGATGTTAAGTCTAAACAGAAAACATGTTCAGCTTGTCAAGATCTACATGCCCTGCAATTTTGAAGTAAATCTTATTACCCGTGTAGGAGTTATTGCCCTTTTTTCATCATTTTTTAGCTCACCTGGCCCAAAGACATTATCTTTTATTCATGAATATAGAAAACAGTTATGGTAATGATTATCTCCCTTTGAAATTTGCTTCAGTATCATTCTATTGTCAGGTGAGCGATACAAGCTCAGTGGGCTGAGCCTCTAGTTGCTTAAGTTGAAATTTTTTAATTGAATTTTTTTTAAATCATAAAAAATAGATGGAAAGCCGTAGATTTAAAAACTAAGCCGTATTGAACATCTTAGATATAACAGTTTTACATGATATAAATATTTAATGAACTTAGAACTTAGTTTTTCACAAAAAAGCATGTGAATGCCTCCCCCCCTTTTTATTGCTCAAGCTGAATTTTGTTTATTTTCAAAAAAAGTTAAAAACTAAACTGTTTTGAGCATCTTAGATATAGTACTTTCACATGATATAAATTTTTAATGAATATAGGTAAGAAAAAATGACTGGCCCATGCTCCCTAGGTGTCCACTCTAGCTCTTGTCAAGAGTCAACACCTAGTAGCATGGAGCAGTCTTGATTTGTCTGTGAATGTCAATTTTTCTTTTGTTGAAAATGACAGATAGTGCTCTTAACAGCAAAATATTCTAATGTCACTGTTTAATTTATCATGTACTTTCAAAATACTTGATTTATTAAAAAAACAAAAGTTACAGCATAATAAATTTATATGCTGTAACTTTTTTTTTTTTTTCATATTTATATTACTTTTTCACCACTGAAATTCATACATGTTTCTTCTCAAGTTACCTGCTCACTATTGCCATATATTTCTTGGTTAATTCAAGCCTTGGTAAGGTTGATTTATGAGAATTTATGTCTGTAAGCTTAACGTCTTGATTTACCGGAAGTGTCTTTGTTTCTTCTCAGGGGAAGTTACTCTGTTTACGAAAAAGGGGGTACAATGAAAAACACGTACAATACGCCAATATATTCATAATTTCTGTTTGAATTCTTTAAGAATAGTTATAAAATTACCCCTTTCTAAAATTACAGAGGGGTGTACATCCTAAAAACCCATTTACGATGCTTAGCTAAGCTTCTCACATGTTAAAAATGGCCAATTTCCAGACTTTCATTCACAAGATTGGGATGCGTCGAAAGATAAATTATCTCTTTTTTGATTGGCGCAAATTTTATTTATTAACATATCAAATAATTCTTTACAAACAGCGTAATTCAAACCAAACTTTGCCACCTAATTTCGGGACCGATTTCCGGACATACTTCTGCGTCCACTAAGAGTTGTCGTTCTTTTTCCCCATGCTACTTGTTGCGATTTTTTTTATCCCTCGACTACTCTAATTTAGAGTAGTCGAGGGATAAAAAAAATAGCAACAAGCCCCTGTGGTTTTTGTGGCTCACTTATGTCGGTTATGATTCCAGTAACAACGTTATGTATAGTATTTTGATATTTGCAGAAACGCAGGCCCAGATATTGCTAGCAAAACCAAATTTGTTACCTGAAAGAAAAAGTTTAAACGTGAAAGTCTTGTTTATCATTATAAAACATTTAAAAAAAATGTTTATTAAATATGCCATATTATATAGTATCAGCAAAAGTCCATTCCTCAACTGAGCATCTTCTGTCTTGTCTCATTCAGGGCATTATTAATTATGTACAAATAAATGCATATTGGAGTTGCATAGTACGAATTGGTATCTTTATTAATCTGGCAAGTAACATACTTTTGTTGGCGGGTACCTATAAAGTGCGAAACGAAATAAACGAAATAAACGAAATCAACGAAACAAAATGAAACGAAACCAACGAAATCAACTAAAACGAAACGAAATAGACTGATATGAAGAAAATGGAAGGAAAAAAATAAAAGACAAAACGAAATAAAGAAATAAAAAAAAAATGATAATTCGATTTTTTAAATACAATAATTTTAATTAATTATAACCCATCTTGCATGTCTGTCCATTACAGTAGTCCTCATGTACATTACCCACAACTCAATTCAAGCCAGGTTTGCTGGCTGACAAACTTTCAGAAGTTCGAATGTCATATTTGTGTTTGTGTGTGTGTCGTTATTTATGAATTATAAATTTTCTGGAGTGGGCATATAGAAAAAAGAGGGGATATGAGGGGGCCTGAGCCCGAAATCCCGAACTTAAAAACTTAAAACCCCGAATTAGAATTCTTTTTTTTTCTAAATTCAAATGCAGAAAAATTGCAAAGTTTTGTCCCTACCTAAGACAGAATATATCATTCTAGTTCAAATAATAAAACCCTAAATGCTTGCTTACTCGCAAGTGTTTTAGCGGGATGCCATTACATGTAATGGAGCAGCCGCAGAGATTTTGTGCGCTCGCTTACAGAGTGTCTGATGCCTGCATTTATCAATAATAAGACATAACCTTTCCTTTTGGCCACTATTATAACAAGTTTTTATTACCTACCAGTATTTTAGAATGTAATTCCTACAAAATAGAAATTTGTTTACCAACTGCATTTTGAATTTCATCGTTTGAGGTCATTTTACGGTCAAAGCCTCCCTTTGGTATTTTTTGGATGCCATATTTGGCGATTGAGGCGTGAATGTTTACATCAGCTGTAGTAAATATACTAAATATCGTAGTAGAAATACCATATTTAGAAAAGCTCCGCCTTCCGTAGTTTCCTGTTATGGCAAACGATAGATAAATTTGTTGTTACTTTTGAAAAGCATACATTTTTCAGCCAAACCGATTTAACAAGGACTGGGATCATCAGTAATAATTATAATGAAATGTTTGAAGCGTAAATAGTGGATTGTTATGTTCAACTGCAATATATTTTTTTGCTCCATTGTGACGAATGGGACCCCTTTGTAGCTCCGCCGAGACACAAGTTTGTGACAGGAGCTTCATTATTGCAGCTAATATCATTCCTATACCTGTCTGTCAGTAGGTATCCATTTAGCCTCAAAACCATAAACATTTAGCAAAAGAATGTTTTGTGGAATAAGCCTAGTATAGAATGATTATTATACACAGTTAAATGAAGTCTTAATAACAGTTTTTATTATAGTAATAAATATTTTCCTATTAATTTGAATGGAAAATAATCGTGCAATATATCCTTGTATTTGTATGCTAAGTATCGTCATTTTCGGAAAAGTACCGATGCGTTCCGAAATTGGTGTTAAATTTATTGCATCATTTGTCGTTTGGTAAATAAAAATGGCGGAAGATGATATCGCCAGGACGCTGCAAAAGGCAGAAATTGAGGAAATTCTACCGGAGGAACGCAATGCGGACGGTATTAAGGAAGACAAAAATAAATACAAAGAAATAAACAATAGCGATACAAACTGCATTAGGCGGGGCATCTTGGTCGTGATCGTATGGTAGTTGGATTTGCAAGTTCTACCTAGTATGCAATCAGTACCTATCAGCACTAAAGTTGTGAGTCCGAATCCCACTCAGGCGGGGTGTACTTGATACAACATTATGTGATAAAGTTTGTCAGTGACTATTGGCAGCTCAGTTGTTTTCTCTGGGTACTCTGGTTTCCTCCAATTAAAAAACTTGCCCCTATTATATAACTGAAATATTGTTGAAAGTGACGTTAAACACCATAAACCTAAGCCTAACCCTTTATTATCATGAAAGGGCTGGGTTCACGAACTACCAAAATCGGCCCCACATTTTGTAGAAAAATAAACAGTTATTGTTTATCTAATTTGTGTTACATTTTATTAGGACACACCTCACCATTTCTTAAAATGATAGCATGTTATTTCTTGCTTGTTTGTGTTTTATAGAATTTCCACCCATTCACACCTGTGTACGACGAATTACGACACATTTCATCGATTTCTTGTCGTTTCATCCGAAAATTCAATATCAGCGCATCTATCGACAATCAAAATATTTTAACAATACAATCCCAAGAATGAGAACTTTGATGCATTTAAATATCTAAGTTGTCGAGGACTGCACTCATATAAAAAAATGTAATTTTAGTGACTGATGTATCGCTTGCTGACTGCCATTTTGACGTTTTGTATGATTCCTACACACCGGGAAATGTTTATATTTAGTTATTTTTCTTATTAAAATTCAGTTTTAGAAGATATATATTTTGTTAAAATATATACCCAGATACAATGTTTGCGTATCCTTAAAATATTCGAAATCTAAACTCGCCTCTACCGGATCGGAGTTCTTTTGTTTACATATGCGTCATGGAAACTGCATCAGCATGATGCTAGATCTTGACCCAAGATGAAAAAAAATTATATAGGCAGTTTGATTACCTTGTACGAATTTGTCTGATGTGATGAAAAGAATGCCTGACTAACATTTTATATAGGAAAGATATAAGTATTAATATTATAGGTTGAACTACAATTTCCCCATCTCTTATCGCAAAGCAGACGACATCATTCAGTACTTTATCACGATTTAACATTGCATGTGAAAGTCGTTTCCACAATTTCTACGGCCGTTAATAAAACAAAACTATTATTGGCTTTGGGTTCATACGAACAAAATTGGTGAATATTCTCAGAAAAGGGTTGGGAAAAACTAATGCCCCGCAATACTGACCAAATGCAAATCAAACGCGTACGCACTCCTCGAACATTGGGGATGGGCAAATCTTTAAACAATGTTTGTAAATGTATTTATAATCCGGAAACATTATAATTTGATAAATTATATTGCCATTTACCAACTTTAATGAATTATTGGTAAGAAACCACAAAATGAACAAATAAAAACATTGTTTACGTTGTCCGAACAAAATGCTGCATAAATATCGAATTACCTCCCTTTAATTCATATAAATACATAAAAATACAATTATCATTATGTATCGACATTTTCTAAGCAAAACATGTATGTAATGTATAGTTTAAATATTTTTCATTGCTATCATTTGCTTGATTTTGGAAAATATCTTCAAAATCTGATTTCTTTGTAAATTACATCATAAAACTTTACCATGTATTAATTTAAGTTTGATTTATCTTTATATATAAATATCGTTGGATAAGATAAACCTGATTTTAGGAAAAGGTGTTTCAATTTTTTTGGCTTTTTAGCTCACCTTGCCACAGGCAACGTAATCTTTTGCCATCACTTGGCATCCGTAGTCCGTTAACTTTTCACATTTTAATCTTTTCCTATGAAATCCCTCAACCAAACTGCTCATATATCGGTTGTTATGGTAGTGAAAATGTAACTGACAATTGAACATGTATTTAGTTATTTTTTATATTTATTAACAATTTAGATTGTAATCAGTTATCAAGTTTATGCTATGCATCACAATTATTTCAAAATTAGATCTTTTTGATGTTTTCTTGGACACAAATAATTACTCAGATAACGGTTGCTATGGTAACCGATAGGCAAAGGACAATAATATGTATTATTTTTTTATGTAATTAATAACCTTAGATGATAGTTGTCAAATCTGTACAAAAAAATACATTATATGGGTGCTTATTGTAACTATCATCATGTCAATTTAAAATATTTCTTACATTCTGATGATTGGTTGCCATGGCAACAACCTTCACTTTTTGGGTTAAACAATGTCATTTTAGGTTGTGTGATAACCTCTTCTATTGAAAGAATTAATATGATTAAATTCTGACATGGGGCCGATTTTGGTAGTTAGTGAACCCACCCCTTATGAATTTACAATATAAATGATTTTCTTTTGTAGGCTCCTGAAGTATTATCGTTGGCGCTACTAGAGAACCCAAGCGATAATTCCGTGGAAGTCTCTGTGGGGTTCCTAGGAGTCTGGACAGAAATTAACTGAGGTCTCACCAAGGGGAATAAATGGTAAGAAATTTAGCACAAGACCAAATTTATCTAATAACTTGTCTCCATATTTGGAACTTGGATTATCCCTATGTGTATTAGATTCAAGATTGTATCAATGTAGTTGATCATCAATGAGGATGGACTAGTATGGGATCTAAAAGAAGGGAATTGAATAACTCTTTATAAATGCCCCACGATCGTTGATCTTTTATTTCAGCCATTTTTGAAAGGCTACAGAATATATTGCAGGATGTAGAACATATGAAATCTTTTTTTTTTTTTTTTATTTCAGCCATTTTCGAAAAGCTATAGAATATATTGTAGGATGTAAAACCAGTGTTCGAAATTAGCGGTGGTCCGATGGCCCGTAGCCAGTGATTTTTTTGTCTGCCCAGTGGAAATTTCACAACCACAAGTCCGATTGGCTTGTTGAATTTTTTTCATGAAAAATTAATGATCACGTCAATTGCTGAATTCTCGCATTCAAATCGAACAACTGCGTTCAGCCACGACCAAGTTGACGGGATATGCCCTGTTTTAGAAATAACTTTACCTCAGAATCGTAAATAGCAGTTTGCGCATGCTGTAAATAGATATGTTTTCGCCCCAATATCTTTTCATCCTGGTGTAAAACTTGGACCGGAACAAAGCTGACATCATTTCAAAAAAAAAAAAAAAAGATTACAAATTATGTTCAAGCACAAACTAGTGTAATCTTCAGTAATATAAGTATGATCATTATGTACAGGGTTCGACGTAACCGCTGGCCTGTGGCCAGTATATTTACGGTCGGGCCAGTCAAACAGAACAAAGTTCGGCCCGCTGCCAGTTGATATTCTAGGGCCACTTGGGACAGCAACTTTCGTTTCTTCCAACCGGTAGATTTTTCGTACTTCCGTGTCATTCAATATCGACTGATAACAAGGACTAATGAAATTTCCTGACAAAACGTAACCCGAATAATCCAGTCGTTATAATACGCTCCCGCTGGTCGCTACATTAACGCCTGAATGCATTCATCGATTTTTTCCGTCAACCGGAAGTACTCCAAAGCTATGAACTATGGGTACGAAATCAATCAAAATAAGGCGCGTAAAAATATTTCTGGCAAGTGCATGTATATTTTCGATTTCCGATAACCTGTTGGTAATACAACGAATGTGTCATTTCCCTCTACGATTGATTTAATTGCAGATAACTGTTTTTCTTTGAAATGGAAACGTATTTTGCTTCAATTGACGATAATGCTGTGTTGATTTCCATTTTTTCACCAGGTTTGTTTACAACGGAAGACGCATCTGCGCATTCTCTAAACAGCGAAGAAATTTGATTGGTCCCCTCTAAATCAGAGAGGATGACAGATATTTATCATTGGCTGCCTTCAAGCCCACTGGAGGCTGTCGGCCGATAGAGGGTGCTGAATTATTTGAGTTAGACAAAACGTTAAAATTCAACTTCAGTCACTCGCTGAAAGCTATAAATAGCCTAATCACACAATCATCATGTGCTTACCTTGATCTGTTACCGCACGTTAAACGAGTATTGACAGAAATATATGCTGGGAACCAGTACTTCATAATTCAATAATTTTCAAAATCACGATTATTTATTTATAAAATTGAAAGATTAAAACAGTATTTTCTATAGTAAGCAATTTTAAATATTTAACATAAATAAGAAATAAACCCAAATAAACCAAAACAACAATAATAAATCACGTGAACAACTTGCCTGTAAAAAAAATGGCGGATACACAATAACGCTAATCGTGACTTCATTTAATATGAAAAATCTATTATTATGAACTAGTAACAGGTATGGACTTTGGGAGTGAGATGTTGTCAGTAGATCATGCCGATATCAGCAAGAGGGATATTAGCAACAATTGCTGCATCAGCTGGGCAAAACGGAAATTTTTCCGAAGTCAGGACTGTGTTTATTTATTTATTATCTAACTTCCGATTTGATAATAATCTTCTAATAGTCATTATATGAAGGATTTTTACCCAAAGAACACGGTCGTTAGTCGCGTTAGACAGTGGGTCGTTATATAAAGGTCGAATGCACGGGAAAACGCTGGGGAGGAATAAATAAGGTTGGCTAACAAAGGAAGCCGTTATACAGAGGGGGCTGCTGAGACAATTTGTAGATTGTTTGATTATCTTCTAACCATACCTGTTAATTGTAATGCATTAAAAACACTGCATGTATGGTAAAATGTCATGAACTTTACCCTTGTTTGGAGCAAGTACAACATTCATTCACAGAATACAAAAGCTATATGTTTAAATCACTGACAGTCAATTTAATTATTTGTGGATGCCACTAGTGGAGCAGGAACTGCTTATCCTTCTGGAGAAAATGAGTTCACCCAAGGTTTTAATGGGGTTCATATTGCTCGATCTTTATTTTCCTGTTTCTTGGGGGGGGCAAACTCCCCCTTTCCCCCCTTTCATATCGGTCCACTTCGTGGACAGATATTTCTCGGACCAGTGGAATTTTGGAGGGGCCAGTTGTTCAAAAATTTTACTGGCCCAAATTTGTTTCTTAAGTCGACCCCTGATGTATTATGAATATATGACTACACAATATTTTGTGCGATTTTTTTTTATCCATTTAAAACCCAGGGTCGAATCATTTTGGGGCATACTGTCTTGTTGCTTAACTTCGTCCATATTGTTTAACTTCCGGTATAAAAAAATATAAACCTATGGCTAATTTATTTACATATTTTGACAGGGCCCTACCGCGGTTGTTCACAGAATTGGAAGTGTGCTGAAAAACATTTTTAAAAAGGGGTACGAAGAGATAAGGGATAGAAAATGACTAGAAATCTGGAAAAGGGACTGGACATGGCACGAATACATGTCAAAACGCCGGCCCCATTTTTTTTCCAAAATAATTTAACTTTTGTGATTCAAATGTTAATAAATGTCTTCCGGGAATCGTTTTTGTGCGAATATTTTTTTTGCACTTAAGTCGTGAAAGTAACAATAACATGTTTTTGTTTAATTATATTTGTATTGATCTATTTATTAAAATTATAAATTTAATTAATGATGATTGCATTTAATTAAATTTATAT
>MJUT01053913.1:12483-26075 GCA_002080005.1 Gigantidas platifrons | reverse complement strand
TCTGCGAACATCGTATCGTTTTTAATTATAATGTAGACGGTAGCTGATCGAATACTCTCAGTACTTTTGGTTATCATAATTATGATTTTCAAATCATGATATGCATATGCAAGATAATACGACGTTAGGACACCGCGATATATTCATATTTATTAGAATTTCATAGATCATAAGTTAATAAGAACACGAATATTAATGTTCTAAGAATTTTCTTTTCTTTAGCTTACATTCGGTATGTAAGATTTGAAGCACCTATGCGTAAAACGATTTTATTATGTTGTTGTTTTGTTTTTGTTTTTGTTTTTGTTTTTGTGTCATCTACTAGGACTATGTAATAATATTATTGAACGTAAATGTCGAAATCTTGACTAAATTTTTTTTTATACACTGGATGTTGAAATCAATACGTCGGATCGATAATAACATTATACATAGAAATAGTTGTTCTTAGCAAAATGTGATGCGGAGGAAATTTGCTATGCTATCTCTGATTGAATTTCGTACATTACCGAGGAATTTATAGGTTTCAAAAAGTGTTCCTATTTGTTTGAGGAGGAGGTCAAAGGGTTTACAGTAAAAAACTTTAATATATATCACAAAACACCGACAATACACATATCACAGTCTATTTAAAATGAGATGTTAGTTATAATCTTTGTATTTTCTTTTTGCTTGCTTTTTTTTTTTTTGCTATGTTTTAATGTTGTTTTGTTTTGTGTTTTGATTATTTGATTTTTTTTCTTGTAATTCATTCCATTTGAGGTCATGTCAGAGAACATTCAATTAATCCTTGTCAGTCCAATCATGTACATGACAATTAAATATATTGACTAATCAGACAACAGGTCTTGGTGTATATTCGCTTTGCAGCCAGGTTTGAACCCACGATGTAACTCACTCGCGACGAGCACGCTTACCATTACACCTCCGATGCAGATAATACGATTTTGCAAATTCATTTTAACAAACAAATGAAAAATAAAACGTACAGCGCAGACAAACCTCTAATGATTGTATATAGCAAATGTTCATATGGATTATCCTTATGAACTTATGGTGTAATCTTGGGTCATAACCGTAGATGACAACACTAACATTCATCGAGCGAGCTTACCTTTTGCGTGAGTCTGACTTCACCCCATATGTTTTGATGGGGTCCGTGTCGCTCATTTTGTTTTATTGGGGTCCTAGCATGTGTCTTTACGTTCTGAGTTCCGTGTTGTGACACCCGTTACGATGTCCGCATAAAAACGATGTTTGGTTCGTTTTTATTTCCAGTTGTAGTACGTATACTGTTGTCCTAGACATCGTGTGTTTTGTTTTTGTTTTCTTTATCTTTGTCTTGTGTTCCATATGTTGCCACTTTCTCTGGATTGTCCACTTTAGATTGCCCCTTCGATATTCTCTAACGTTTATTTAAGTTATAATTATGTATAGTCTGTATCATAATTTTTGACGTATAATTAAAGTATTACAGACTTTGAACAGCCTTGTGTTCAAGACATACTTAATGATTGTTTGAAGTGATCATACGTTAACATACAACCGATAACATTGATTACATGAAATTATTTGACTGTGGAATTAAGCTAGATGGGGGAAAAGTTTGCGTTTTATTATATACTGACGATGTTGTAATTTTAGCTAATACTGAAGATGAAATGCAAATTATGTTCAATGCATTATCAATGTGGCGTACAGAAAATTGTATGAGTATAAATACTCCTAAAAGCAAAGTGGTACATTTTAAACCGCAGTATATACCTAAATCAGAGTTTGTATTTAAGTGTGCTGATGATTGTATACAATATTGTAGTGATTATAAATATTTAGGCCTGGTCTTAAATGAGTTTTTAGACTATTGTAACAAAAATCGGGTCTGTAACGCAGAAATCGGGTCTACTTCAACCACAAGTTTCATGAATAAAATGCCTCGGATAGCTCAAATGTCTATATTAATGTCAACAAATTCGTTCAACAGGGTTCGGCCTGTGCTTTCGCTACAGGACTTGTGGACACTACATGTATCCGATATCAATCACAAGAATAAGGGTCCATACTCAGGTTCTATGTCAACCAGTTTATCGTGATTTGGTGACAAAGTATGACTGGGCTGAATGTACACGTTCAGGGTATCTTCTCACCACTGGTAAATTTGACCAAAGGAGGTAAAGAGAATCCTTGGGATTTATTCCAAGACTAAGTCAGCTATGTGACTAGGTCTAATCGCTTCAAATGTCCTTGTTTGGTGTATGAGAGTTGAAACCACTAAGTCACTCTCGAATAACCCTATTGGATGGAAGAGTTCCACTAGTATATTGGATATCAGAGGAATTTGACAAGCTAATTTAGTTCTGTGAGGAAACCAGAGTTCCGGGTATCATCGTCAATCGAACTAATTTATTTATGTAAGGAAACCAGGGTACCGAATATCACCTGTATGTTCATCTATAACAAAAGTAAATAACGGTACTTGTATTCCGGAACTATTAATCAAAACTTCTACATTTATTATATTTTATTACACAAAATTCACATATACGAATCAACTGTTAAAATATGGCAGTATTTATCTTGTTTATCCCAACCTTTAATTGATCCTTAATTAGTTTCTTCTTTGTGTCTGAACGTATCTCAACTATGAAACTAACCACGGATGTCGACTTATGACCCAATTTCTCAAATTAGGAATATTATCACTAATTGGACGTAATTGATCATTATCTGATCCTTGGGTTTTTATATCACCCCTCAAGATTGAAATCTCACAATATTCCCAACTATAAGGACTAATATTGAAATTACACAACCTAAATTCTAATAGTACACTATTTGACTCCTGTTAAACTCTAGATAGAAATTTTCCCAAATCACGCGTTTCTTTATACGTAAAGTTCTGGAAACTATACCACCTATATGTCGTGAACTATTCACTCATTTTCCGTGTTTATTTTTCATTCATATTTTTCCCGGATTAAATGTACCCAAATCTCGCATATCATAAACGAACAAAAATGGGAACCAGTTAACCCCAAACTTTCAGATACTTAGATGTTCATTTCAAACATGTCAAAAGTGAAATTTACATTGACATGTCACCGATAGCAAAGAAGATTATGATGACTACAAATCTTTTTTTTTTTTTTACAAATAATCAAGATAATTTCTCGATTAATCAAAACATGGATTGACTGGATTCGTAATAATATTGACACTCGTTTTCAAGGAAAGATGTATGCATGTCTTATCATAAAACCATATTCAGCGTCTGTTTCTAGAATATTCATAACAACACTCACGATTTTAAGTTTAAATTAAATTTAACGAATAAAAATACCGAACCGCGCGTCGTCCATCTCCGACTGATTTTTAACCAAAAAATTACACGAAATTTTAAACCATGAAGAAAAAAAGTTTCTGAACTCCTACCACAGATGTTTCACTTTCAGTTCCCCAGTCTAGAATGAAAAACCAGCACGAGCTAACCGGGAGGGCGCGAAATATTCCAATCTCTCTAGACTTTCCCATTTAAATTATTGAACTAAAGAAACCCCCTTCATTTGATTGGTTGACATGGCTAAATAAATATTTCCGAATATACTAGGGGTTCTCGACGGGTTGTTTTAAATGTAACGTCTCGGAAATGAAGAGGACAAGTAGGGCAAGATTAAAAAAAGTAAAGAAACAGCGTAAATAGTAAATAGCTGACCCCATAAACGTTACACTATAATATTACAGCCAAATTTGTAGCATTATCAGCTAATAGAGCGTTAGGCTTAGTTATAGCTAAATGCAAAATTTTAGGTGGTGTATCACATGGTGTTTTTACGAAATTATATGACAGTATGGTAAGCTCTATTGTTGAGTATGGTGGAAGTATCTGGGAAACCAGAAATTACTCTTCCATCAATGCTATACAAAATAGAGCATGCCGTTTTTTTTCTTGGGGTAGGCAAATACACACCTAACAATGCTGTGTAAGGTGATATGGGCTGGGAACCTATTTTTAACAAACAGTGGAAAGCTGTAATTTATGGTGTAGATTAAACAATATGAGTTCGGATCGACTGAATAGAAAAGTGTTTGTTTGGGCTGACTGTATTAGTATAAGTAATAAGCGTGTACAAAATTGGAATTTTAAAATAAAGAAAACCTTATGTGAGCTTAATGTTGGTCATTTTGATTCTTTGGATACACGTTTTGTTGTTAATACCGTTTTAACTAAAATGTTATTTGTACATGTAAGTAAGTGGCGCGACAGTTTGAATGCTGACATTTCTAGACCTGGAAGGGGTGGGAATAAACTACGTACATATAGATTATTTAAAAATAGATTTGAGACGGAAAATTATTGTAAAATCCCTCTCCCTTTAACTCACAGAAGTGCTTTCGCTAAATTCCGATGTGGAGTAGCTCCCATTAGAATCGAGACCGGGAGGTATGAGAATTTAAGGTTAAATGAGAGAATGTGTAGTGTGTGTTCGGGTGAAGTTGAGGACAAAGCTCATGTTTTATTACGGTGTCCCCTTTATAGTACTTTTAGAGGTCATTTATTTAATATTGCTTGTACTTTTAATGGAATTTTTTTGTCTTTTAATGATAATCAGAAACTAGTGTTTTTATTCTCAGATTTTAATAGGATAAGGATATGCGCCAACACATGTAATTTAATTTTAAATGAAAGAAGAAATGTTTTATATTGTAGATAATGTTGATTTTGTATATATATGTATGTAATATATTGATATAAGATTGTTTTATATATTTGTGCTATAGATACTGTTTTAATTATAGTCTCTTATAATTCTGTAAAGAATGACTCTCTAATTTATTGTTGTATGATTGTTTTATTTCCGTATTATGACATGTAATTGAGAGATGAGACTTAAATAAAATATTGAATTGAATTGAATTGTATCATAACATTGTAATAAATTAAACAATGTTTTATATTATATAACATATGCTGGCACTGTTAAGTTCAATAAAGAAGTTAGTCTTTATTTGAAGCAGTACACTAAACATAAGTTTTCTATGATATACAGCGCCGCGATATAATTGAATTTTTGTTGAAAGAGGCGTTAAACACCGTAAACCTAAACCTATGATATACACAACAAATTAAACAGAGAAATCATTAAAATAGGCCAAACATTCAGAGCATGGAACATATTGATATGTATTTTAAAAACACAATTGTGTTCTATTAAGGCGACAGACCACAACGTTTAATGTGGATGGGGTGTGTGGGGGGGGGGGAATGGGTGCTATATTTTGGCCTGGATCAGAATTATTTTGAACATGCAACATCTGTAATTTTCCTCAGATTAAGAAATAACAGTATTGTACTTGAATAGCTCTAGGTGTCAGTTGGGGATGTGACGGTCCAAAATGCAGTTTTATTATTTTCCTATGGAAAATATTTTTGTCTCAGTTAAAAAACACAGACAGCCCCTAACCCTTACCACCCCGCACCCCAAGTTAAATATTCGTTCCCTGGAAACACTGTACACACATCGTTAGTATTAGGGACACTACTATTTACTATTTGTGTATACTATTATTACATAAAAACTACTTTGGCAAGAACAATGTTTCATTTCTCTACCTGGAACGGCATAATGAATTAGACATTTGAAATCATGTCGCACGGAATTTGAGTCATTGCGTTTATCAGATAATGGTTTTGCTGCAGTAATTGAGTCATCCAGTTAATGGTAATATATTTATTTCTGGAAAACGTCCATTTTGAGTTTCAGAAGTCACTGTCTTAATCACTCTAAGGTTTTGTAAATATGTTCTGATATTTTGTGTGAGGTAAACTTGAGTTATCGTCAGTTGTGTAAGGTAAACTTGAGTTATTGTCAGACATGTGACAGCAATGTCTATTTTCTACGAAGATAGTCCCACGAGTCTCCAGTGTCATACGTGCAAATCGTCAAATCAACCGAGAGGTAACTGTAGATCTACTTTTATCAATCCGGGGGTATTTAAAACATTTTTGGAATTTGTCAAATCTGAGTAACCCTTAGCCGTGTGAACGGACGACTGTCTACCACAATACGTTCCTGTCTTTGATGAGCGTATGAAAATGAAATAAGAAACATAAAGAAAATTTGCAGAATAAGCGTGGTTTTCGCATTTAACACTTTTCAAAATACGTGCATTATTCTGCAATTGTGTCATTTTAAATTCTAACAAATATTTACTCATGAACATTATAAAGCTTTTCTGGTACCTGATTCATGTAGAACGAGAGTAAGGAACGGGAACCTCATGAGAGCGACTGTAATAGAGAACATCATAGAACAATATTAGGACGACGCTTGTTTCGTCTTTTTTTGACATTTCGGCAGTCGTTTTGAACTTTTTGACATTGTAGGATAAATACTGTATACATACAATGTCGGTAAATATAAAATTAATTTGTTTTCGCGGCGTAAAACAAGTCCGAAAAAGTTCACCTGTATACCTGTTTATATTACTCGTAGATATAAATTATATATTACGGATTTAGTTTGTTACACAAATTTGCATTGGTCGTTCAACCATGAATGTTCGGCTACGCCTCAGGGAATATAGATCCTAAGCCGGGAATGTCACATTACATACCCTGTCTGATAGATGAATAACATATAATATGTACAAACAATGGACGTACAGTATAAATGTAATACAGTTAAACCTGTCTAAACCGAACACCTTTGGAACTGAATAATTAACCCTAGCACAGGTTCAGATTAGACACATTTAGTAGCTCAGACTTAAAAGTCTGTATGGATTAGGTATTTTTCGGCTTACTCAGGTTTAGACAAATTTCATTGTAACATGTGAAATGAAATCCCTTTGCGATATCATAACGTCCCAGTACAAGGTAATATATCAGTTGCAAATGTATCTTCCATTTAACTGTTACATTTCTATATATTTTTTATATTAGTTGTTATGTTTGTTATATAAATCTATAGGCCCCGGGTGGATCAATGAGTTGTAGGGTCCGGTGGCTCAATGAGTTAGGTAGTTGTAGGCTATGGGTGGCTCAATGAGTTAGGTAGTTGAAGGGCCCGGGTGGTTCAATGAGTTAGGTAGTTGTAGGGCCCGGGTGGCTCAATGAATTAGGTAGTTGTAGGGCCCGGGTGGCTCAATGAGTTAGGTAGTTGTTGGGCCCGGGTGGCTCAATGAGTTAGGTAGTTGGATTACTTAACAACTCATACAAGCCTATCATCAATACGGCGTGGTTTCGCACTCATCTTTGTAAATTACTAAAATGGTGCACTCGACTCGCATCCGCAAGTGATAAAGTTTACCAGTTGCTTGCCCATGGTCGGTAGTCCGCTGAGGGTACTCCGGCTTCTTTCATCACTAAAACTAGTCGCCAATGATATAGCTGAAATATTGCTGAAAGTGGCACTAAACACCAAAAATCAATCAATCAACCATGTAATATAAATACAGCAGCATCATTTCAATATTCACAATTACAACACATACAAATATACATTACTATCTATATCTATATTATAATTACAACATTCAAATACAATCAAATCATACTATATTAAGACATAATATATGATAAAATGTGTCTATTAACACATATGTCGTTTTGACACATGTAAGATATCTACACATATACATTATAGTTATATTACAATTAAAGCATTCAAATAAAATAAAATCATATTATGTTAAGACATGATATATGATAAAATGTGTATATAGACACATCTCTCTAGTACACAGTACGTTTGAGCCAGTTGATTAACGTGCTCGCCTCGCGTGCGGTCGATAGTGGAATGGAGCCCCGATCGGGTCAAACCAAAGACTATAAAATTGGTATTTGCTGCGTCTCTGCTCAGCACGCAGCAAAGATCAAAGGCTGGTTGACTCAGAACTAGGTTAATGTGTCCGAGTGGGGCGATAGGTCTATCTTCGGACTGTTGTTTAAGTGAGCTAGCACTATAAAAATCCAACTAGTACAAAGTGGACATCGTTTCATTTAAAATTAACTTGTTCTCGCCATTATATAGCTGAACAATTGCCGAGTTGGCGTTAAGCAACAATCACTCATCCACTCACTCACAGTAAGTTTGCGACACATGTGAGATATACCAACTAGCGTGATATTAACACAATCTCGACTTTTCTAATGTGACATTGCAATGACGTCAATAATGTCATCTCACCAAATCCTCGACAAGTATAATGTCATTGTCATGAATTCCTCAAAATGGATTTCTCATCACATCTCACGTTGTTTCGCCTTCGGTGTGATATTACTCTAAGAAATCCATTCACAAAAAACATATCAACGATATTATATATCATATTTACAACATTCAAATAAAATTAAATCATATTAAATTAAGACATGGACTTCTATATGGTAAAACGTGTCTATTAATAGGTGTCTCTAGCTCATATGGCGTTTTGACACATGTAAGATATAAATACACACATCCATTATGGCTTTATTTATATTCATAGCACATTCTATTTAAAGACTCTGCATTATAAGATCATTTTAAAACATTTCAGTTTAATTTAATCATCAATCAGTTTGATCTCTTCACATCTTTTTATGTGTTTTATGTTTAAGTAGTTGGTAGTTACAGTAATCCGTTCTTTATAATGTAATCATGTTTCTATAAGATTGTACCACCGTTTACATCTGAAAGTATTAAATAATATATTATCAGTCTTACTGTGTGCTGTTTAATCAACATAACAGGCCATTATTATACAGCTTTGTATTGACATGTATCATATATATTTAATAATTGGGACCGTCGTCGACGGCGTGATCGTATGGTAGTTGAAACTACAAATACCTATTTAATCAGTACCTGTCACCACTAAAGTTGTGAATTCGAATCCCGCTCATAGCGAGTTGTACTCAATACTACCTTATGTGATAAAGTTTGTCAGTAACATGTCGGTTTTCTCTGGATACTCCTGTTTCATCAACCACTAAAACTGACCACTAGAATCAGAATAATATGTATGGGTGGAGCGACAAGTCTACCCGTGGATGGTTGTCACCGTGAGCTAGCACTATGCAAATCCAACTTAGCTCGTTGATCTAGTACAAAGTGGACATCGTCATATCATTGAAAATTAACTAGTTCTCGCTATTGATATAGCTGAAAAATTGCTGAATTGGAGCTAAACAACAATCACTCACTCCCCTTTTGTATGTGATAAAATGACGTTAAATGTAGAGAACAAAGACAGTTGTTCTGATTTCTGTCATATTAAATATACTTTTAATGATCAGGTAACTTGCTATATTATAAGTAAAATGTGTTTATAAATTGATACTTTGCGACATGTAGTGTTAACAGAATGGGAGATCCCTATCGTTATTGATCTACACATATATTCGTATATGTAGTGTTAACAGAAGGGAGATAA
The DNA here is from genome assembly GCA_002080005.1 of Gigantidas platifrons. Classification (NCBI taxonomy): domain Eukaryota; kingdom Metazoa; phylum Mollusca; class Bivalvia; order Mytilida; family Modiolidae; genus Gigantidas; species Gigantidas platifrons. Next base: position 16,661 of record MJUT01053913.1, on the reverse strand, counting down.
CGACCGTTATTGATCTACACATATATTCGTCTATGTAGTGTTAACATCATAGAAGTTATAGATAGATCATTGACTATAATTAACAATTTTATAACGTTGTCTCTCTAATTTATATATGTTAAAATTATATGACGTGCTGAAAGTCAAACAACCAAGAAAGTACTACAAACTCATACATAATAATCGAATGATCACAAACACTGAATTATGAAAGGGCGGCTTGGGGATACATCTATATCGATATGATTATACATCTTATATTAAAAACGGATGTCGGGTTTATATATATAACATTCCGTGAAACTGTTGTCGTCTAAGATTATGTTCTTTAACAATGTGTTATTATGATATTGATGTACAGCTATATTATATTGTGTAAAGTTTAGTGTAAATCTGTTTTTTTTTTCAACAGAGTCCTGCTTTGAGTTAAGTTGTGAGGTGGCGGCAATCTTGGAAGTTTGTTGAACAGAGCAAAACAAATTTTAAAGAACCTCTATTTGAGCATAAAATCTTGTATTTCTAAACCACTGAGTTTTAAAAAAAACAATTAATAATATGAATAACCAAAAACTACCCCACTGTCGTCCAAGACAAATTAATTCAATAGTTAATATAGTAGACAGAAGAGTTTGAAGATACCAAAGGGAGGTAATCAGAATAAGAAGAACAGACAACAAAATGACCAAAAGAAAAAGCACAAAAGGACAAACAAATATCAACAAAACATACATATAAAACTAAAGATCGAGTAACACGAGCCCCACTGAAAGCCGGGGATGAATTGCTGTGTTCCGGAAGTGTAAGCAGTTCCTGCTCACTAGCGACACCCGTCGTGTTAATCTAGTTACAAACCTGGTGATCAGTCATGAACGAGGAAAGGACCGCGAAGTGTTTACGAAAGTGGAACATGCCCATGGTCACATTTGTCACAAATATTCCAAAACGGTATGATACTGACAATAAAATATAATCAATATTATGAATAAACATTATAAACTATACTGTTATCCTTATTCCCAAAAATGTCAAGTAAACAATCACAGTTGCTATTTATAAATTTCTTAAAAAAATATAATTTTCATTCACTGGGTCTATACCTCTATTAGTAATTGATGTTATCATCCTCATGTAGTCGGTGTTACGGCACTGACATAGTTCATCAGATATATTTACATGTTACTATTATTAAATCTAAAGTTATCCTCCATCAGGAATATGTGACCACATCCGATTTTGGCTATCCTGTTTATGCCCTTTGGTATTCCTGCTCCCAACACTTTTTTTTATTATATCTCTTTCCAATCTTTTGGATATGAGAGTACTTAATGCAGGTTATTCCAGATACGCTTCGTGTGTAGTCAATTATAATGTTAGGAGTTAAGGTTGTGGTGCTTAGCCCCACATTCACCAAAATATCAGCTAGATCGCGGCTGTTATTGTTGGAGAAAACCGGATTGGCGGGAGAAAACCACAGACCTACCGCAAATCACTGACAAACTTTAGCACATAATGTTGTATCGAGTACATCTCGCCTAAGCGCGATTCAAACTCACAACGTATAGGCACTAATTGCATAGGTAATTGTAAATCCAACTACCATACGATCACGACCACAACGGCCACTAGTCAATTAAACATATTTTTTCAATAACTGTTATACCTTTTTTAATTAACCACTGTTGATGTTCAACAGTATCTAACATGTAACGTTCTATGTTTGTTATTCAACACGTTGAATCGTTTGTGTCTTGTCAGAATCTATCATATAAAGGTATATAATACTATACTCATTGTTGCTTCTTTAAGGGTTTGCTATGAAGAAGAAACTGACTGCCAACAAATGAAAGAAGATTTTGAAGATACTAAAAGGGAAATCAGAATCCGTAAATCGAAGAAGGATAGTAACAAGCGGGTGTTTTAATGCTTTATTGTTCATTCTTTTTACTTTCTATGACTATTCGGTTTGATCGCCAAGTTATGCCCCTATTTTTTTCAGTATGATACACTACATGTTTAGTACTTACCCACATTTGTCACAGTCCCTGAAACAATATTAATATACATAAAATATATAATACATGTTTAGTATACTTACCCACATTTGTCACAGTTCCTGAAACAATATTAATATACATAAAATATATAATGCATGTTTAGTATACTTACCCACATGTGTCACAGTTCGTGAAACAATATTAATATGCATAAAATATATAATGCATGTTTAGTATACGTACCCACATTTGTCACAGTTCATGAAACAATATTAATATACATAAAATATACAAGTTGTTTTATGTTAAATTACTGAAACAACATTAATATAAATATAATATGTAAGTGGCTTTATGTTAGATTACCATAATAATATTTAAATAACATTTTTTATCAGAATTATTTACTAGATTTTTATTAAATGTTCAATGAATAATTCTTTAGATATCAAGAACGTTACAATTACAGATTATTGTTAAGCTACAAAGTCCAAGTGATAAATAAAACAAAAGTTAAATAATAATGATAGGACACACTATAACAATGTACACCATTTTATTGTTTGTTGTAGTAAAATATTACTATTACATTTATGTTTACCATGTTTATTGTAATAACACGTGACAATAACAATCAGATGTAATAAACTTATAATACAATATGGAATACTGACTTAATAGTGTAAATATACTGCCACGGTATTATGGATTATAAATGTTTTTTATAAACTAAGTTAATCCTATTTCAATTTTTATACGATATATCATTTTGTGTTCCTTGTATTTTACACACAATCACTAGTACTAATGCTACAATATCACATATCAACAACCAAACATTATAGTGTTCCCTTGTTTATACGGTATGTTCTTGTATGTGTTCCTTGTATTTTACACACAATCACTAGTACTAATGCTACAATATCACATATCAACAACGAAACATTCTACCGTTCCCTTGTTTATACGGTATGTTCTTGTATGTGTTCCTTGTATTTTACGCACAATCACTTGTACTAAAGAGACAATATCACATATCAACAACCAAGCATTCTACCGTTGACTTGTCTATACGGTATGTTATCTTATGTGTTTGTTGTATTTTACACACAATTTCTTCTACTAAAGAAATAATATCAGATATCAACAACCAAGCATTCTACCGTTCACCTGTTTATACGGTATGTTCTTGTATGTGTTCCTTGTATTTTACGCACAATCACTTGTACTAAAGAGACAATATCACATATCAACAACCAAGCATTCTACCGTTGACTTGTTTATACGGTATGTTATCTTATGTGTTTGTTGTATTTTACACACAATTTCTTCTACTAAAGAAATAATATCACATATCATCAACCAAACATTCTACCGTTCACCTGTTTATACGGTATGTTCTTGTATGTGTTCCTTGTATTTTACGCACAATCATTGGTACTAAAGAGACAATATCACATATTAACAACGAAACATTTTACATGAATTTAATGTATGATACTAACAACAGCTATCTTTGTAAGTTTCTATTCACTGTTTATTTCGGTTGATTCCAATAAAATATATGTTGTACGATTTTAAGGTTAATTATTGATATAGATGAAAACGATCGGTTTATATAAACAAGTACAGATTAGAAGTAGTGAGCATCTATAAAAGTTTGTTTAAGAAATAATTCATGGAAGCCATATGTACATATTGTTTTTACTACGGGTAGGCCTTTATGTCACGAAGTTTTAACCCGAGCGTAAGCGAGGGGTATAAAGCTGACATAAAGGCTTACCCGTGGTTAAAAACAATATATACATATGGCTTCCATGAATTATTTCGATTATAATATGTAAAATTTGATTAAATATCGTTATAAATTGTCGATGACGTCATAAATTACAATGGGTGTAGGTATATATTAATTTCACCACGGGTTTGGACTCCAAGCGTTTGAAGGACGTCATATTATAATTACTGTTTTACACTACGTTACAGGTAATATACTTACTTAAGTAATCCTCTGTAAAGACATAATTACAGTATAATATTAAAATGTAACAAAAACGTATTACAGTATATAATAGTACTTTATCATAATATTGGTATAAATAATAATTAATACACAATAGTAATTAAAATGGGATATTAAATTTATTTAACCTGATACAGGTTAACATATAATACAGCATGTCT
>MJUT01053913.1:1046-12060 GCA_002080005.1 Gigantidas platifrons | reverse complement strand
AGTTAATGTTAATAGTAAATAATACCGTCTGGTGTTGGTGTACCTGAATTCCCCAATAGATCAACTACTGATTTACAATATATATTGTAGTATGTAGTCATTATGTGGTTATGTTCAACTCTTTTTCTCCTATTTAACAGCACCCATTAATAGTACATCTTCACGGAATTTTAGAAATAAACATAGAGTGTTAGACTTAGACTTATTCTTAGAGTGTTAACTTAAACTTTGTCCTAAAGTGTTATACTTAGACTTAGCTTTACAGTGTTAACTTAAACTTTGTCCTAAAGTGTTACACTTAGACTTAGCCTTACAGTGTTAACTTAAACTTTGTCCTAAAGTGTTATACTTAGACTTAGCCTTACAGTGTTAACTTAAGCTTTAATTTTACATGGTTAATTTAAACTTAGTCTGATAGTGTTGACCTAAACGTAGTCTTACAGTGTAAACTTACGCTAAGTCTTAAAATGTTATACTTGAACTTAGTGGTAAGCTGTTACATTTAAGCTTACTCTTTAAGTGTTCAACTTAGTCTTAGAGTGTTAAGTTAAAGTTAGTCTTGAAGTGTTAGACTTAAACTTAGTGGTAAAGTGTTAGATTTAAGCTTACTCTTTAAGTGTTCAACCTGGTCTTAGAGTGGTAGGTTAAAGTTATAATTGAAGTGTTAGACTTAATCTTAGTCTTGTCAAGTCAGACTTAGACCTAGTCTTGAAGGGTTAGACTTAAACGCAATCTTGAGGAGACAGACCTAAACCTTGTCTTGAAGGGTTAGACTGAAACTTCAACGTTTGGTCGTATATTACATCAAATTACAAAGATATACAAAAACATTGATTATAATATATTATTTGAGGCTTTAATGAACATAAAATAATGTGGCAGATCAGCCAAGAGTTATCATTCTTGACTGTTGATATTTTGACAAATACCCATACACTTCCTGTTTCAAACAGAATTAAAAGGTTTGTTTTATTTGATATAAAGTAATTTAGTTATACTAGTTATTTTTAACAGTTAGATGTTGAAAATATATCAGAAAGGTAATGTATTTGCAGTTACAATTTGGACATTTTACCTGATAATCAATTGAGTTCATATTATATAGATATCCAAAGTAATTTGTTTTTAATGGTCCAGATTTATATCTTCCAAGAAGGTAAATTATAGTATATCACAATAGCCAGGTTGTTGAATCTCAATGCTATTTTCTGGATCACTCTTTTGCTTTTGGTCAGTCTAAATTGTGCGTAGATTTTGGCATGTTAAAATTACATCTCCTATCATTATTGGATTATTTAACATAGGGTTAGAATTAAGGATGTTATATTGGGGATGTAAAACTGGTTTAGTGACCTTACCCTTGAAACTGCCACTTCCTTCTTATTCATATTAATTGATTTTCATGTTGGGTTTTCATGTTGGACTAGATATTGTTTCTAGAGCTTATCATTTACATTTCATTGTCATGTCATGATTTATTAGGTTACCTAATAAATATCATATCATATAATCTTGCTATATCACATCCATGAATTCGACCATGCTGGCTTATGCTCGTATCACAGTATTCTGGGGTGAGTTATAAGCTTTGTCCTCCCAAGGCCACTCCCATGTGTATAGTGTGGGTAAAGTGGTTTGGACTATTTCTTGTATACACCTTTGTCCCCAAAGAGTGATACAGGTCATCTTGGGCAGATAGTTTATTAAATCGAACCTGGTGTTGTATTTGATTGACTGACAATATAGTGTAACATATGTACACCTAAGCTAGTAGTTCACTTGATTGTCAGGTCAGTCCGGCTACATTTTTGGTGCCGTGACCAGTTGCCCATTGTATAATAGTCCCAATTAACATAATGGCAGAATATAACAACGGTATAAGCCAACCTAATAAAAGTGAGGATTTTGAAGAAAGTTATACTTATATAGATAAGGAACCTAAATATAGACAGTTAATGAGTCCAATAAAATCTAAAATGGCATCACCAGATTATTTAGTTTCATCAGAGACATTTGATAGATCCAACAGGGAAAGTAACTTAACTAAAACCCCAGATAATATATATTTTAAACAAGAAGCAGAGATTAAACCTAAAACTACAAGTCCATATCAGAGTCGGGATTATTATCAATTATATAGAAAGAAAAGAGAGACAGGTATTAGCCATAATGCAAGTTATGAATTGTATAGTGACAAAGAAAGCAGACAATATCATGATTGGGAAATGAAAAGGAAGCAAGGTACCTGGAACATGCCTTCCACTGACAATCAGTACAGCAGTAGGTATTCAACTGATAGATACCTTGGTTATAATACTGATGGTATTGGTTTAGGGAGATATATGCATGTTCCTGTTCAAGCATCAATTCCAGTTAAATCTCTACATGAAAAACAAAATATCATTAGAAGAGAAAAAGAACCCCAAATATTTGATGGTAAAACAACAGACTGGCAAGATTATCTGGTACATTGTGAGCAAGTTGCAGAATGGAATGAATGGAATGACTTAGAAAAAGCTAAACAAATTGTTATGAGTTTAAGGGGTCCTGCCCAGAAATTACTTAGTACATTAAGTAAACAAGACTTGGAAAATTATAATAAAATAAGAGAGAGTTTAGGCCATATATTTAATCCAAAGGAAAGAGAAGCAGCATATTCTTGTGAATTTGAGTCAAGAAGACAGACTAGGGATGACACGGTATCTGAATATGGAAGGCTTTAAGGAGGTTAGGTTATTTGGTATTTCCAAATAAGAAACAAGACTCAGAAATGTTAAAAAAAAAAGTTTTGATAAGCACATTTATTAGGGATTTAAATAACCTAGACTTACAGAAGCATGTACAATTTCAGAGAGCAAGAACACTAGACACTGCTATATCATATGCAATTGAATATGAAGCTTTTATAAACCCCCAGAACCAATTTAGAAAGCCTAGCATGAATGACACAGAAAGTGTAATACCAGTTAAAGTAATAAAAGATAATAATAAGGGGAGCAGTAATCTACAAACTGAAGCTTCAATTCTTGATAAAGTTTCTAAACTAATTGATGAAAAGTTGAATCAGATTTCAATAACTGAAGGCCAAAATAATAGACCAAAGATCTCCCAGATTTTATGGTAGAGGTCGGGGACGATATTTAAAAAATAGAAATAAATTAGATCTAGCTTGTTTTAAATGTGGTGAAAGGGGACATTTTCAATATGAATGTCCACAATATCAACAGGGAAACGAACAACAGCTGGGTTAGTGGCCAATAATTCAGCTGACAAACCCATAGTCAGGCCAAAACAAAAAGATAAATTGACAGAAAAGAGAAATATGCAAATAAGTTCAGTTAGTCAAACATGCCTGTTTCTACATTGTCAAGTGAATCAAGTATATACAAAATTCATAATTGACACAGGCTCTCCAATTTCCTTAATATCATTAGAAACTTTTGATAAATTAAAATTAGAGTCAAAGTTAAATAGGATTTTTCAACTGCAAACGGGAATAAACTTAATGCTAAAGGGAAATGTTCTATAGACATAAACATAGGTCCATGTACTATTATCCGAGAGTTAATAGTAGCTGACATTAAAGGGTCATCTGGTATTTAAGAATAAATGACCAGAACATCCCTTTATATAAAGAAATCAGTTCACAATGTGCAAGAATTCAGATAAATAGGAAGGTGTCAATCCCACCATACAGTGAAACAATAATTGAGGGACACCAAAAGGAACAGCTAAGAGATAATGTAAGCATAGTTGAACCATTAGACTGGGTTAAAACCAGACGGATAATTGTTGCAAAAAGTTTAGTTGACACTGAAAACAAGATTTATTTATCTGTAATGAATCTAAGATCCAAACCAGTCAAACTGAAACAAGGGACAGATATTGCAAATTTAACAGTCAAACATGCAAAAAGAAAACAAGTCAATTGAACAGCATATTAACACTATTTCAGAAAATGCTGAGTTACCAGAACATTTGAAATCAATGCTTGACAAAGCATCTACTGAGTTAACAAAATGAAGACAAAATCAAATTTTCTTTATTATTCAGTGAATATACAGATATTTTTGTGGGTCCTGATGGAACTCTTGGAAGAACTGATAAGGGTAAACATTATATAAATACAATTGATTGAAAACCTGTTCAAGTAGCTCCAAGGAGAATTGCTATCAAGCAAAGAGAAGTAATAGAACAGGAGCTAAAAACAATGCTTGATAAAGAAATAATTGAACATAGTAACAGTTCTTGGGCGGCTCCTGTTTGTCTTGTGAAAAAAAGAGATGGTTCAGTGAGGTTCTGTGTTGATTTTAGGAATCAAAACGAGAAAACTGTTAAAGATGCATATCCCTTACCACGCATAGATGACACTCTGGACACCCTAAGTGGGGCAAAATGGTTCAGTTGTGTAGACTTAGCGAGTGGTTACTGGCAAGTAAAGGTCGCCAATGAGGACAAACATAACACTGCATTGTCAACTCACAAAGGGTTATATCAGTTTACTGTTATGCCCATGGGGATGTGCAATTCTCCAGCGACGTTCAGTAGACTTATGAATACCATTCTGGGAAATTTACAGTGGCATCGATGCCTTTGTTACCTTTACGATGTTATTATTTTTGGGAAAGATTTCGAAACTGCCCTCGTAAATTTAAAAGCTGTATTCCAATGTTTTAGAGAGGCTAATCTCAAATTAAAACCAAGTAAATGTTGTTTTTTTTTCCAAACAGAAGTGACATTTTTGGGACACATTGTCTCCGAGTCAGGAATTAAATGTGATCCAGAAAAAATTGAAGCAGTTAAAAATTGGCACACTCCCACTAAATTAAAAGAAATTCAAATTTTCCGCGGATTTGCCGGATATTACCGTCGCTTTATTGCTAATTTTTCAACAGTTGCACATCCACTGGCTCAGTTGACTCAAAATAATACACTAATTAAATGGGATAACTCGTGTGAAGTAGTTTCCAGTCGTTGAAGGATAGTTTAATTACCGCACCTATGTTGGCGTTTCCAACATCTGATGGAACGTATATACTCGATACAGATGCGAGTCAAACCGGTGTAGGAGCACTTCTATCTCAGATTCAAAAAGATGGAGAAGAACGTGTTATCGCGTACTCCAGTCGAACGCTAAACAGAGAACAGCGAAATTAATGTACTACCAAGTGTGAACTTTTGGCTGTTGTAATTTTTTGATGTCAGTTTAGGCATTATCTGTATGGTCAAAAAATGATTTTGCGCACTGACCATGCATCATTAAAATGGCTTAAACATTTTTAAAAACACTGAGGGTATTATCGCGCGATGGATATCTATCATTGACACCTATGATATAGATATTCAACATCGCAAAGGTAATTTACACCGAAACGCGGATGGGTTGTCGCGCAAGCCAAATAGAAAATGCAAACGTCAGAACTGTCCAGACTGTACAGAGATGGATACTGATTTAGAATACTTTGAACATAAGGAAGCTAGGGAAAATAACAATGCCGTGAGCGCTTCCGCATGCACTCAAGCAACCGATATGAGTGCTAATACGGTTATTGATGGAAAGAAAAATGACAGCGACACTGATGCCATCAGGGAGTGACAGGCAAGCCAATTTAGTGTCAGTCCGGTCAATGTTATAGATGATAAACCTAGTTTTGATGAAAATACTCCTTCTAATTGGTTGAAATCTTGGACAAATTCACAATTAAGAGAAATGCAAGAAAATGACGCAGACATTGGGTTTATTTTAACTGAAAAATTGAAAAGTGAAAACAAACCATCTAGGGCAAAATTTGAAGGGAAGTCCCAAGAAATGAAAATCCTTTTTGGATTTTGGGAATTACTTGTTATTCGTGAGGGTGTTTTATACAACATTTTGGATAAAATTAATCAAGGGGAAATTCTACAGTTGGTAGTTCCCAAAGACACTCGAAAGTTCATTTTTCAGCAATTACATGGTAGTAAATTGTCTGCACATTTTGGGAGAGATAGAAAATTACATCTGATTAAAAACAAGTTTTATTGGTCAAATATGTCCTAATCTGTCAAAAGATGGCGTCACAATTGTGAGCTTTGTGCAAAAAGAAAACCTGGTCCAGAAAACGGGAAGTCCCCTTTAAAACAAACTATATCATCTGCTCCGTTAGAACGAATAGCTATTGATATTATGGGACATTTACCCCTGACCAGAAATGGTAATGAATACATCATGGTATTACAAGACTACTTTACCAAATGGTCAGAGGCATATGCTTTGCCAAATCACAGAGCAATCACAGTAGCAGATAAACTGGTTACTGAATTTATATGTAAATTTGGATGCCCACATCAAATTCATACAGATCAGGGACGAGAGTTCGAATCTAACCTGTTTCATGCAATTTGTGATAAGCTAGGTATAGATAAAACTAGAACTTGTCCATATAGACGACAGTCTGATGGTATGGTGGAACATAACAATAGAACAATACAAGACATGTTATCTCTATTCGTAAATGAACGCAGAGATGATTGGGATGATTATTTACCATTTGTTGCAATGGCCTACCGATCAACTCAACATGATAGCACTAAATGCTCTCCAAATTTGTTAATGTTTGGACATGAAATTAGATGTCCGATTGATATAATGTTTGGATTACCAAAGAGTCAGACACATTTGTCTTGTCCAATTGCTTATTTTGAGTGGGTTCAGGAAGGTTTAAAAAATGCATTTGAATTTGCACACAAACAGATAGGTATAAGTGCGTCCAGACAAAAAGAAAACTATGACAAAAATTTAAAAATACGACAGTTTCATGAAAACACTTGGGTCTGGAGATGGTACCCTCCAGAGGCAAACAAAAAACTAGGATTAGGATGGATAAGTCTGTATCTGATCATTAAGAAATTAACAGATCTTACATACAAAATACAAAAACATCAAAATTCAAAGGCAATTGTCGTACATGTAGATCAACTGAAACCGTATCTTGGTGAAACAGAACGATTCAACTGGAGAACACATGAAAATAGCACTGCAGAGTGCACAGATAATATTGAAAATGAAACATCGGTTGATGAAAATGAAAATTCCACTGAAATTGACATTCACAGTTCCAAAACTGAATCAATACAAATCCCAGAAATTATCAAAACAAGATCAGGACGTATAAGTAAACCTAAAAAGATATTTTCACCATGCACTTAGAAACAGTTCATATATATTTGTATTTCTTTTAAGTACTGCTATTTCTGATGTTGTAAAAGGGCCCGCACAGCATCATAAAAGGCACTATTATTCATATAATGCAATATATTTTCCAGATGGAATTACAGATCAATGTAGGCAATAATGAATATGAGTCGTTTAAGAATCAGCATCTGAGGGAATTATGGCCTCCAAATGGAGCATATTGTAATGTGCCGCATTGTGATAAGACCCAGTTCTTTGATACCTTCAACAAATACAAGGAGCATTTTGGAAGAATACATACAGCAACCGTCAAACTTTTTGTATGCAACTTATGTCATTTGTCAAGAAGAAAAGTATCAGATGTGAAAAAACATATTAAGACACAGCATAAAACTTACCAAAATAAACTTCACCAGATTACGGTAGATAATAAGGATTACGTTGATAATAATGACATACTCCCATACCGAATCGGAACGCAAGAAGAACGAAATGAAGCTGTGAAAGAAAGAGCCGAATTAGTCAAACGAAAACAGAAGGAAACAGAGAAGGAGCAGGAAAAGAGGAGGAAAATAGCAGACAGATGCACTGTAACACACATTGAAGATACATATTACAATGCCCGAGATGAACGTTTATAGTTCGACTTCAGTACTAAGAAGACAACAATGACAAGAACAGTTATTCGAACAAAAGACAGAAAAAAAAATAAACATTAATTTGTCATTTGTTTAATATTTTTTCATGATACTGAAAATTGCAGATATACTTGTTTTTTTTTTTGATTTATAGTTCAAATTGAAATTATTAATTAATATCAATTAATATCTAGATAATTTGATCTCATTTTTTATAATATATTGAAAATATTTTTGATATTTCACTTTTGTACATAATTATGTTGAAATTTTTTTGGATAAGTTTTGGATATTTTTTATGTAAGTATCTTTACACTCGGTATTAAAGTTTAATTATGGGTAAATATTTTGATAAATTTCTCAAATATTTATTGTTGAGATCAAATGAGTACATTTGATCTTTTAAGTGGGGAGGATTGTGGCAGATCAGCCAAGAGTTATCATTCTTGACTGTTGATATTTTGACAAATACCCATACACTTCCTGTTTCAAACAGAATTAAAAGGTATGTTTTGTTTGATATAAAGTAATTTAGTTATACTAGTTACTTTTAACAGTTAGATGTTGAAAATATATCAGAAAGGTAATTTATTTGCAGTTACCATTTGGACATTTTACCTGATAATCAGTTGAGTTCATATTATATAGATATCCAAAGTAATTTGTTTTTAATGGTCCAGATTTATATCTTCCAAGAAGGTAAATTATAGTATATCACAATAGCCAGGTTGTTGAATCTCAATGCTATTTTCTGGATCACTCTTTTGCTTTTGGTCAGTCTAAATTGGGAGTAGATTTTGACATGTTAAAATTACATCTCCTTTCATTATTGGATTATTTAACATAGGGTTAAAATTAAGGATGTTAAATTGGGAATGTAAAACTGGTTTGGTGACCTTACCCTTGAAACTGCCACTTCCTTCTTATTCATATTCATTGATTTTCATGTTGGACTAGATAGTTTTTCTAGAGCTTATCATTTACATTTCATTGTCATGTCATGCTTTATTATGGTACCTAATAAATATCATATCATATAATCTTGCTATATCACATCCATGAATTCGACCATGCTGGCTTATGCTCGTCTCACAGTATTCTGGGGTGAGTTATAAGCTTGTCCTCCCAAGGCCCCTCCCATGTGTATAGTGTGGGTAAAGTTGTTTGGACTATTTCTTGTATACACCTTTGTCCCCAAAGAGTGATACAGGTCATCTTGGGCAGATAGTTTATTAAATCGAACCTGGTGTTGTATTTGATTGACTGACAATATAGTGTAACATATGTACACCTACGCTAGTAGTTCACTTGATTGTCAGGTCAATCTGGCTACAATAGTAGTAAAGAAATAAAAAAGAAAACATTTGAAATTATAATAAATAACAGTATTACTTACAATAGAACTCTGATAGTACACGTACAGGGACAATTCTACATTAGAAATTTACAACACAATCGTAGAGTTGGACGTTTCATGATTTAAGAGATAGAAAGCATAAGACTTAAACATAGTCTTAAAATATAAGATTGTAACTTAGTCTTAAAGTGTTGGACTTAAGCTAAGTCTTCAAGAGTTACACTTATTCTTAATATTAAAGTGTAGACTTAACCTTCCAAGCTTTGTCTAATATAAAGAGCTAATTATAAAGAGAAACAGATAAACACGAAGACTGACTGTAAAGTATTATGTGATGCTATTGTTAATATAGAAAATTAATGAAGAGAAAACTATTAAAATTAAGATGTTTTTATTTATTACTTACAACATTGATATGAGAAGTGCAAAGACAGAACAAGTTCTATAAGTTCGACTTTTCATCTTTTAAGAGATGAAAATTAATATGTTTTTGTTGATGATTCTATAAACAACTTTTTGTCTATTCTCTGTTTATATCCGTTGATTAAAATACAACATTTCTTGTGCTTGATTATAGTTAATCATCAATTTAGAGAAATAATATATATCTTTACAACATACAAATATAGTAAAGGTGAGAAATAGTGAGCATCTATAATAGTTTGTTTACTGTTTTAATATACTACACTACGTTACAGTAATTATACTTACAACCAGCCAAACCTGAAAAGACATAATTACAGTATGATATTAAAATGTAACAATAAAGTATAACAGTATACAATAGTACTTTATCATAATGCTGGTATTAATAATAATGTATACTGTAGTAGTCATTTAAAATGTGATATTAGATCTACTTAACCTGATACAGGTTGATATGTAGAACAACATGTCTAAGTTAATGTTAATAGTAAACAATACCGTACTGTGTTGGTGTATCTACAGGTTTATATGTAGTACAGCATGTCAAAGCTAATGTTAATAATAAACAATACCATACTGTGTTGGTGTATCTACAGGTTTATATGTAGTACAGCATGTCTAAGTTAATGTTAATAGTAAATAATACCGTACTGTATTGGTGTATCTACAGGTTTATATGTAGTACAACATGTCTAAGTTAATGTTAATAGTAAACAATACCGTACTGTGTTGGTGTATCTACAGGTTTATATGTAGTACAACATGTCTAAGTTAATGTTAATAGTAAATAATACCGTACTGTGTTGGTGTATCTACAGGTTTATATGTAGTACAGCATGTCTAAGTTAATGTTAATAGTAAATAATACCGTACTGTGTTGGTGTATTTACAGGTTTATATGTAGTACAGCATGTCTAAGTTAATGTTAATAGTAAACAATACCGTACTGTGTTGGTGTATCTACAGGTTTATATGTAGTACAGCATGTCTAAGTTAATGTTAATAGTAAATGCTACCGTACTGTGTTGGTGTATCTACAGGTTTATATGTAGTACAGCATGTCTAAGTTAATGTTAATAGTAAATACTACCGTACTGTGTTGGTGTATCTACAGGTTTATATGTAGTACAACATGTCTAAGTTAATGTTAATAGTAAACAATACCGTACTGTGTTGGTGTATCTACAGGTTTATATGTAGTACAACATGTCTAAGTTAATGTTAATAGTAAATAATACAGTACTGTGTTGGTGTATCTACAGGTTTATATGTAGTACAACATGTCTAAGTTAATGTTAATAGTAAACAATACCGTACTGTGTTGGTGTATCTACAGGTTTATATGTAGTACAACAGGACTAAGTTAAGGTTTGTGTTGGTATATCAACAGGTTTATATGTAGTACAACATGTCTAAGTTAAT
>MJUT01053906.1:531863-550266 GCA_002080005.1 Gigantidas platifrons | reverse complement strand
ATGGCTGGTGTTTGTCAGGCTATGACGGAAGATGTCAGTGGAGCCTGAGCTGACTAGGGTCTGTGGTAGGTTGTTTCAGAGTCTGATGGTGTTTGTCAGGCTATGATGGAAGATGTCAGTGGAGCCTGAGCTGACTAGGGTCTGTGGTAGGTTGTTCCAGAGTCTGATGGTGCTAGGGAAGAAGGAGTATTGATATGCTAGCACTCTGGTTGAAGGTTGTAGATATCGGATGTTGTGTCCACTGGTACCTGATCTGGAGGGAATGAGATAGGTAATAGATGGTATTTCGATGAGATGGTAGGTAATGCGGTACCATACATCATGATGAGTTTGGCTAGTTGGCGTTTGTATTGTAGGGTGGGCCAGTTGAGGTCTTGTAGTAGTGTTGTAACACTGGCTCTAAGGTCGTAGTTGTTGGTGACGAATCTGGCAGCTCTGCGTTGGATGCTCTCTACTTTATTGATGTTGGCCTGAGTATGTGGATCCCACACAGTAGAGGCATATTCAAGTGATGGTCGTACGAATGTGTTGTAGGCCTGTGTCTTAGCTCTCTGTGGGCAGTTTCGGATGTTGCGTTGAAGGAAGACTAGGGTGGAATTTGCCTTCTTTGTGATGTTGTTTACGTGATTGTTCCACGAGTGATTTTTGGAGATGGTAGGCCGAGGTATTTAGCGTTGTCGACGATTTGAAGTTGTTGGTCGTGGATGTGATAATTTGCCATGATCTTATTACGCTTGTTGGTGATGCGTAGTAACTCACACTTGTCAGGATTAAATGACATCTGCCAGGTTCTTTCCCAGTTTTGCAGGGCATCAATGTCCTCCTGGAGCTTGGTGACATCAGCTTCAGTTTTGATGGGCCTATATAGGAGGCAGTCGTCCGCAAATAGTCTTGCTCTCGATGTGACACAAGGTGGCATGTCGTTTATGTAAACGAGAAAGAGCAGGGGACCAAGGATAGTGTCTTGGGGGACGCCAGAAGTCACTTTACATTGTGCAGTGTTTACCTTCGAGGACTACTTCCTGGGAGCGACCGGAGAGAAGGTCTGCAATCCACGACAGAGTATTACTTCTAACTCCAGAATGGTGGAGTTTAAGGAGAAGACGTCGATGGGGAACTTTATCGAAGGCCTTTGAGAAGTCCAGAAGTACAGCATCTATCTGTTGGCCCTTATCAAGGTCGGCTGCAAGGTCTTGTACAGTGAGAATCAGCTGGCTTTCAGTAGAACGTTTTTTTCGGAATCCACGTTGTAAGTCTGAGAGGAGATTGTGATGTTCAATATGGGTGATGATGGTTGAGTGAAGGATGTGTTCCAGGGTTTTACATAAGATGGAAGTTAGTGATATGGGCCGGTAGTATGCTGAACATGCACATCATATGAATCCATCTTAATTTTTTGTCTCCATTTTTTGTTAATGTGAATATCATCATTGATTCGTTATTATTGCTACATATAGTAATGCATGCCTTTTATGTACTTCTTTACTGTAACACATTGTAATTTGGAGAAGACTTCATAAGTATGTTTTACTTGTGTCTAATCCATTTTGTCTGTTTAATTGGCAAATAAAATATGTTTAAACTAAACTAGTATGCTGGTTGACCTCTATCCCCTTTTTTGAAAGCTGGAGCTACTCTGGCCTGTTTCCAGTCAGATGGAATTTGTCCTTGATCTAATGATCCTTGGAATATGAAGCCGATGAGTGGAGAGATTTCTATGCTAACTTCTTTAAGGAACTTGGCTGGGATGTCGTCCGAACCTGGGCCCCGTTTCACAAAAGGTCGTAAATCGTACGATTTCCGACTTACCTTACGACCAATTACCGACTAAGTTTGCGACCGTTTCACAAAACTTGTCGGAATGTTTTTACGATTTCCGATATACGACTTGTGGTTAATACATCTTCTTGGTGCGGAGGTACGAAAATCGATCAATTTACCCTATCAGATTCATATATTCGTTCAAACAAAATATTAAATATTAAATATAGTTATTTTATTGGTCTACATGTATGTATATACAAAATATTAAATAAAGTTATTTTATTGGTCTTTGTGGATACAAATCAGGCGACACCCTATGAAAGTAGAAGACGACAATTTCAAAGTGGAGACTGCTTTTTCAGGGAAAGCTCCGCTGTGGAATAAGGAGAAACTATCCACTTTGATAAGGCTGATGACAGAGAAGACAACAATAATAAAGAGAAAGTTCACTCCATCCCTCATCAGCAATGATACAAATATTTCTCAATGACTGTCATTGGTGATTTTTTTTTACAAAATTCTAGTCCGCCTCACTTTTTTTTTTACCCATTTGCCCCACATCAGGCATCATATATTTAACCTTATAATATCATAACTTAGGTCAGATTTAGTTATGATTTATCTAAGAAAGACATTTTATAGCGAATTCAAATGAAACATCATTTCTACGGATGCATGTATTTAGCACCAGTTTATAATTTACATTACTCTTTGAATAAAATTGATTACAGGTTTTTAATATATGGCAAAACGTTGACTTGAACAAAATAGCTAAAGCTATAGCATATAGGCAACTTTTTTAAATTGTCCTATATCAATAGGTTTCAAAAAATGAAACCACCCTATTGGGTCATAACGCAGAGCCAATTTTAATACTTAGTGAATACATATGAAAAATACGTTGTTGACCCCTATATTTGGAGGTAAACTCTATGTTGTGCCCCATCCCCCACTTTCAAAATACTTGTCTGTCCCGTACAACCGTGAGTAACCACGATATACATTACAGTAGATTGTTTTCTCGTGGACATTTATTTCACATCTCAGTATTTTCCATGAATATAACGTCTATAAATAGGTCCAACTTAAACTAATGGAACACCCCGTTAACATTTGATGATATATTGACTTTCCACTTTAAATTTGGAATTCTTGGACTTTTTGTAAATTTGATGTCAAATACTGTCAAAAAATTGAAAATTGAACATTGTAGCACCAATTCAGTGTGGGTTTTTTTCTTGGTCAGTCTACATGCATGTAGTTGCATTGCGTGCCAAAAAGTATCATATCACTGAGATTTTTCCTTGTATAATATTTCATAATTACGTTTTATAAAGCGCACATTTCCACCGTTTTTATGCTTGTTTGTTTGTTTAAAACAATATTTCAGTTATATATCGTGGCGGTTCCGTTTTTTTTATTTGGATAGATTTCGCTTCAATAAAGAGAAAAGGAGGTCGATTTTTTAAGTAAAATTTTGTTGTTTATTTAGAAAGATTCTTATAACCAAAAAAGTTTTAGCAACGACATAAACACAAAAGAAAATGGGTATGATATTTACAAGTTGTTAACCTGTAAGTGATGGAATAGCATGATTCCTCATTGTAATGATGTACATTCAACGTTTGTATTTAACGATTTACGATTTACGACTGCTTCGACCCAGTCGGTAGTTTGCGACTAAAAAATGTCGTATATCGGAAGTCAGTAAGTTTTGTGAAACGGTCGTAAATTATAAAGACAGTCGTACGACCAAGTTTACGATTTACGACCTTTTGTGAAACGAGGCCCTGTTGCCTTGTTGGGTTTCAGATGCTGGAGTAGATTTTGTGCTCCTTCTGTGTTGATAGTGATTTTATTCATTTCAGGTGTTGGGCTAATACCTAGGTCGGGGAGGTTGTCCATGTCCTCTTCGGTGAAAACAGAGGCAAATTGTTGGTTGAGGATGTTCGCTTTCGTGGTGGTGTCATGGTGCAGAAATCCATCTCGCTTACTAGTAAGTGGAGCAACGTTTGTTCTTTCACACTTGGTAGATTTGATGAAGTTGAAGAATTTTTTTTAGTTTGGAGTGGTTTCATCTTCACCGAACATGGAGTTAATGTGGTTGTCATATGCCTGTCTGCATTTGCGCTGGATAATCTTTTCTAAATCTTTATATTTCTTCCATCGGGGTGAGCTTTTATTCTTTTGGTGTTTCTTAAACAATTTGTTTTTTCGCCTAGTTAGTTGTTTTATTTCTCTATTGAACCATGGCTGGCTATATCTTGTTAATGTGAGTTTTTTTGGAATATAGCGGTTCATAATATCGAGGCAACCCGATTTGAAGTCGTTCCACAGGGAGTTGATGTTGGTGGTGTTGATATGTGCCGTTAGGAAGGTATCCGAGAATGATGTTACTTCTTTTTTCAGACCATCCAGGTCAGCTTTATTCCATAGCATGATTTTACGTTGGGTTGGTCGTTGCCTCTTTATTGATATGTCTGAGTCTATGTAAACAGCTGTGTCGTGATCGCTGATTCCAGGTATTGGTTCTCATCGATTTAGTAGAGATGTACGGTTGGTAAAGAATAGTTCTAGGGTGGATTTGTCTCTAGTTGGAAATTTGACAGTTTGTGATAACCCTAGTTCTTCTTCAATTTGTAGGAGTGTTTGGTTAATTTCATTTAGGTACCTGTTACCGCTGAATGTGTTTGTGAGCCAATCAATGTCTGGTAGATTAAAATCACCTGCAACCCATATGGTGGAGTTGGGGTATTTTAGGCACAACTAGAACTGTCCGTATAGCGGGACTAATACCCCCCGCTTCACTCTGACTGTGTCCAAGATTATTGAAAACTAAGTCTACACGGAAAATATATTATTTGTCAAATTATAATGTTTAATCACATTCAACAAAAATGAGTACAAATGTTCTGCAATGTAAAAACTTCCTAACTTACAAACTGTAGGAGGAGTTGCGCAGACAAACCATGTACCCTTTTAGCCAAATTCACAAAAAAAAGACTAAGTTCAACAATCTATATTTTAGTAAAAATGCACAAAAATCAAAATCCTTACCACATGCACATCTTTGATATATGTACAAACAATCTACAATATAAAAACTTCCTAGCGTAAAAACTGTAGGAGGAGTTGCGCGGACAAACCATGTACCCTTTTAGCCAAATTCACACAAAAAAAAGACTAAGTTCAGCAATCTATATTTTTGGTAAAAATTCATGAAAATCAAAATCCTTACCACATGCACATCTTTGATGTGTGCACAAACGATCTGCAATATAAAAACTTCCTAGTGTAAAAACTTTAGGAGGAGTTGCACGGACAAACCATGTACCCTTTTTGCCAAATTCACCAAAAAATCACTAAGTTCAACTATCTATATTTTTGGTAAAAATGCACAAAAATCAAAATCCTCACCACATGCACATCTTTGATTAGATATGATAACGTAACCCTCATTCCGCTTGTGCTCCATTTAGGGTTACGAATCGATCCCATTCAAAGTATGGGAGCAGCGTCCGGAGTGATTCACACCGGGCGGTTTTTTGTCCTAATTCCGTTGTAAGTGGTTGGAAAAATTAACGGGGGTGAAAGATAAATATATTTAGGTAAACCTTGAGGTGTTAAATAATCGCTGCAGCAATTCATGGTAGACTTATATCCATCTGAAAATTTGAATGCATGAAATCTTCTTTCTGTCCGACATTTTGTTTACAAGTTGCTAGTTCACGCGCACTTGCCTCGTTTTTGAGATATCCTTATTTGGATAAATTTTATAGTAAAACCGACTTTTTCGTAGTAACAATTTCCATATTTGGTATATATGGATAGGCTCCGCCCATCGTGAGAGTCTACGTAAGGTGTTATGGCGGACAAGTAACAATTTTCAAATACGAAACCGGTCTTGAAGATAGAAACAGGGATTGTAACACTTATTTCGTATCACCATTACTTATAAATTGTTGGGAATAATAAGATATGACCAGATATGCAAAAAGAAAGTTGAAATATTCACGGAACGAAAATTTTAATTTGCTCCCATACGTTGAATGAGATCGATTCGTAACCCTAAATGGAGCACAAGCGGAATGAGGGTTACGTTATCGTATCTAATCTTTGATATATGTACAAATGATATGCAAAATAAAAACTTCCTAGCAGAAAAACTGTAGGAGGAGTTGCGCGGACAAATCATGTACCCTCTATGCGGACGGACAGACAGACAGACGGACGGACGGACGGACAGACAGGGTGAAACCTATATACCCCCCAAACTTTGTTTGAGGGGGGTATAATGATTTTATGGTGTTATACAGAGCTTTGGCATAATCAACATCATTATTTGTTGGTCTATAGGTAGTTGCTACAATGAGACTATCATGAGTGTTGCGATTGATCTTGCGTGCAATAAACTCACATGGGATATCAATATCTACTGGTTCAGATACTATTTCTGCTTTTATGACGCCACCATACCCATCTTTCCTGTCTTTGCGGAAAATGTTATATCCGGTTTTCTCAGGTAGGATTTCATTGTCTGTTATATTTGGACTTAGCCAGGTTTCGCAACCAAATAGAATGTCTAGGTTGCTCGAATCAAGGCGGTTCTATAGGGCTTCTCGTTTACTTTTGATGCTTTGGATGTTTAAACAAACTGATCTTAATTTATTGTCTAATTTTTTTATTGGAGCAGATTGAAATGGTGATGAGCAATGAAGCGGAAACTCAGATGTATCTGAGTTGGTAGAAGTGTCATTCATTAATAAATCCTCTGCTCATTAGAGATGTCTTGGAATGAGTTTGATGTAGTAACTTCAGCAGACTCGAAAATGCTGCTTGAGAAATTTGGTATGCCACAGTTGTTGCATATCCATGATATGTTTGATTTTTGGAGTACATGTACGTTGTAATGGTACGAGTTGATATGCATGCAGGATGTGTGATACCAATCTGAGCAGTTGTTACATGCTACTGCATTTTGATCCCAGTCGACCTCATTTCCACAGATGTTGCATGGGAAGGTCGTGGTATTTGGTTTAGTTCTATATCGGAAGCTTGGAGTAGTAAGATGTAACATACATAAAGCAGATATACATTGTTGCTTTTTGATAGAAAAACACAGTTTTGCACGTGTTGATTTGGGTCGTGTGTGCATGTAGCATCCGATTTTGTCTAATCGATAATTATTTTTTGATGGAACAATGTAACCCTTACCATGTTGTTGAATGGATTTTCCTTCTATGTTGGTTGTTGTTATAATAAATAGGGTTAACACCAATATACTAGCAAAATGTTTACCGGTTGACATTGTTTACATTTGACTGGAAGTGTACAACATGGAGGACGGTGAACTGTCAAAACAAATTTCGCGGGAGATTGTCTTTGAATAAAATGTTCGGGTTCCTTGTAATTACACCAAATTCAATCAAGTTTTTCACTCGTGTAGCAGTATAAGGTGTTTGTAACACAGATTGTAAAAGTTTGCCAAGATCGGTAAGGTATAAATATGTAAAATTTCCTTTTGAAGTGGAGCTGGTAAAAAGCAAGTTGCTGACCAAGCTAGAAGTAACGCTCAAACCTCACAATTCTTATAAACAAAACGACCAACGTCAAACAAAATACCAGTTAAAGGGAACCGCTCAAAACCTCAAAATCCTGATAAACAAAACAACCAACGTCAAACAAAATACCAGTTACTGAGTTAAAGGGAACCGCTCAAAACCTAAAAATCCTGATAGACAACGTCAAACAAAAAAAAACAATTAAAAATCAAAAATCACATAAGTGAAACACAAAACAATGATTAGGAGGAAACAGTTAAAAACCTCACAATCCTGGTAGACAAATCAACGCACGTGAAACATTGCAAAAAGTAAATTACACAGTAGAAAACGTTATTATTATGATAGAAACAACAACACCATTAAAAAAGAAAATAGCAATTGCAGCAAACAGTTCAAATCTTCACAATCCTGATAAACAAAACAACATATATTTTCATTAAACTTGAAATACCAACAATAGGGAACAGTTAAAACATCAGAACACTTGAATCCTAATAAAGAAAACAGAACTAGAGAAACAGAAAATTAAAAAAAAAAGGGATAGTACAACAACAGCATATCTGGACTCAAGCGAAAAATAAAATGCCAATCAGCGGGGACAGCACAACCACTTCCAAAGACGGATAGAAAGAACAAAACTCAGTAGTGAAAAATAAAATACCAATCAGCGGGGATAGCACAAACACTTCCAAAGCCGGATAGAAAGAACAAAACTAGTGAAAAATAAAATACTAGTATCTATTAGGCAAAAAAAATGTGTTTCCGATCGACCGACCGACCCTAAAATTTTACCACCGACAGGAGAGCTCCAAAGTCAAGTCTCGAAATCAAGGGACGCAACTCTTTTTTGATGAAAAATGACGTTCAACCCTTCGGTTAAAATACGTCGTTTTACAATAAATACGTACGCTTGAAATCAATTAAAATATACGGAATATGTCTATGGATAAAAAGAAATGTATTGCATCACTTCAGTTTTTATTTATATTGTGTACAAACATCGAATTTTGCTACTTGAAGTGGGCAATTTCAAAACAAATGTCGAGGTGGTTCTATTTAAGTGAGAAAATTTAATTAAAACAATATGATGGCTTTTTGTAACATCCATTGCCTGAGGAAATCATCTAGGATCATTGTCATACCGACAACTAGTGTCAATGTCTCGTGGGATGCAATTGTTCCACTTAGTTCTACACCCACCTTGATCGATCAACCATTTGCCAAACATTGAAATTCATTATCTTTCGGAACACATCGGTGGTGTTTATTAACATCAACAATAAACGACACACAAGCGTACATCCGAAAGAGAATATATCATTTGGGAAAGGGGGGTTTATTTTTATGTCTTTTTTTTATTTTCTTGTATTAATACCATATTTTTCACTTTAATTGAATTATTTGTATTGCAATATTGTTTTAGACATTTATGCCAAAAAAATAATAGATCGGCAAAATCCGGAAATTCATCTCCGTTTCCGTGTTTGTTTCCGACTTCAACAATAGACGCGGTTTCCTGTTTGAATTTTCTTCATTTCCTTGTACATTTGATGATGTTTGGAACCAGTATTAATGATTCATGCATGTCAAATAATTATCCACATGTGACCGTAAATCGGTCAGTTAAGACATTTCCTTATAATTCTCATTCAAATTTGTATTCGGGCTTACTTGGGGTTTTTCTTTCATGCACGATAACTCCAGTTGCAAAACCGCGGGAATTTTTGGGCAAAACTTTTAAAGCGGGATTTTGAATGTGAATGAACTGGAGTTATCGTGCATGAAAGAAAAACCCCGAGTAAGCACGAACGTAAGTTCAAGGTCGTCATTTTCGTTTTTGAGAGCTGGCGGATGTAGTAAAAGATGATTTGGAGTGAACGAAGCTATTTTTTTTAAGTCAAGTAGGGTTTAATCAAGGTAACTGCTGTTGTAATTCTCAAATAAACATCTTGTTAAACGAATTAAGGAGGACTAGCGCTGAGATGAAGGGTATTAATGGAAATAAAATGAGTTGAAGCGTGGCTACCGACAACATTTGTATCTCCCTTGTCTAGTGTATATATGTGGATGGTCTATCTTTTTATTGACCGGGAGCAAGTCTCTGTGCTTAGAGGATTGGTTTTTGGTGTTTAACACCACTTTCAGCTATATCATGGCGACCAGTTTTAGTGGTGGAAGAAGTCGGAGTACCCGGAGAGAACCACCGATCATAGGCAAGTAACTATACGTTATCACTTGCGGCTGCGAGTCGAATGCACCCTTTTTGTAATTTACACAGCCGGGCGTGAACCCACGCTATATTGGTGATAAGGCTTGCACGAGTTGTTAGGTAATCCAACTACCTAACTCATTGAGCCACCTGGGCCCTCAATTAGAGGGAAAAGTACAACATCAAATTCAGGATAAACAAAACAACAAACAACTGCATTAACAGGACAAGTACAAAAATATCAAAATCCTGAACTACTGGAGTGAGATCTATGTTTTGCGTAACGTTGTTTTGAGGTAGAAATCGTGTTTAAATAACCAGATGAAGTATCAAGGTTATACAAAAATAATACATTTCTCTGACGTCACACTTGTTCAAACAGTGGATTATTTTTAAGAATCTAAAGTTGATTCTTTTGTTCTTGAATATATGAACTTTAACCTTTTACTATTTTAGGCTTAAAAACGTGTTTTACTTATTTTGGAACTTTCGTGCCTCGAACCACTGCTGGGCTTTTTAAGGTCTAGTTTGACTTTCAAAACTTCCATCTTACCACTCGGCTAAGTTGACCACATTAATAAATGCTATAATTAGTATAAATAACTCTTGATAGTAAGCTTTGTTAAAAAAAATATCAACAATTTGTTTAAAAAAAGCAATTGATCAATATACAAGACACCATACAAGTATTTGAGTTCTGACATAATTTATGTTCAGAACTGATGAGTATTCTCGCAATACAAAAACAACCAACGAACCGACCGCAACTTAACAAATCAGACAGACCACAGGTGAACATTTGGGACACTTGAAAGACCTTGAAATATCTAAATATAAACGAGAATCGAAAGCACGGATGTCGATAAAATTTTGTTGTTTATTTTTTGTTAATTGTGGCTTATTTAGCTTTCTGAACATTAAAAAGGTAAAAATATAAAATGAAAACACTGTTGCAGATAGAAATGTATTATGTGAGAGAATACACTCCCAACTTGTAGATTCTTAAAAATAATCAACTCGAGCCTGACGGGCCTCGTTGGTTATTTTTAAGAATCTACAGTTCGAGTGTATTCTCCACTACAGAATACTATAACTACACAATCGTGCTAGTTATTTTTATTCCTTATCAAACAATGTGTTTTACATTACGGCCTAACCAATAAAAAGATATGCTAGTAAATTTATCACAGTAAACGTGACAAAGATATGCTATTAAATTTATCAGAGTAAACGTGACAACTACAACAAGAAGGAATTACAGTTTGTGAAAATTGTTGTACACGTTGCATCATTTGACATTGAATGTATGTTATGTATGTTATTGATTACGGATGTAACACTCCTTAGTGATTGAGTGATAGGAGGTGGGAAGGTACTACCAAGTAACAAATGTCAAATTAACTTACATTTAGTCATTCCATAATAAACTTGATGGAAGAAAATGTTTTAAAAATGATTGCTTCCGTTGTGTACTTTTCATAATCATTGATGTATGCTGACCCAAGCGCACTTATAATATTATGAATCGATAATTTTTGATTGTACACATCTAACTTGTGTCATAATACCAAGCCAATTACTAATTAATTTGAAAGATTGTGAAATAAACATGTGAAATAGCCTAAGGTAAAAATGTCAAAGCCAATGACCGGATGTTTCACCTGTGATCCGATTTTTATATATTTATTAGACTAGTGCTAAAGATATAAATAAAAAAACAAGAATTGGCTTAAAGCACTTATTATCTCCCTGTTCCCGCGTGACCAATGATTGGAACTCTTCAATGTCGGCGGCTTTCCTAGTGACAAGCACTAATTGCATCTATAGGTAATTGTAAATTCATTTACCGTACGATTACGACCACGACGTCCCCCTGTTGTTGTTTTGGACTTTTTGATAATGCAAGATAAGCACAAATAGAAGTACATAGTTGGTAAAAATAAAATGTATTTACACTCGCTGCGCAATAAGGCCACAGAATACAAAAGCTCGCTTTTCTACCTGTTTCCAAAAGAATGTGGTTTGTAACTGATTGTTAAGAAGAAGAGCGACAAGTGCATTCATTTTACCTCTCCAAGACCTAGAAACAGATATTGTCCTTTCTCTCAACTAATTGGATATATTCTCCATTACAATTTACCACGATCTTGATCATTTCTCTGCTTGTCGACTTTTTTTCTCATATGCTTTTGTTTTTGTAAACAAATGATGTCAACCCTATATTGACCTCTGATTGGTGAAGAAAAATAGGATTTATTCTAGTTTTTGATGAACGTTTTCTTTGACGTTTGACAGTGTCAACTTGATGGAAAACTTTGTACAATTTGTCTTTGACAAAGACATTTTGGATAGTGTAAACGGAGCTTTTTAATTTCATTTCTTTCTATTTTTATTTTTACTAAAAATTGCAATAATCAATCAAATATAATCTTGCTACATCCTGTTTGTTCGTTTAGCCAATTTATATCATGTTTCATTTTTCCTAATTCTATATCTAATTAATTATTTGATCAAATTTCTTCGACATTCTTAGTATACGACTCCGAAATATTTTAATCCATTTCTCCTTATATATACCTATATTTTTTTAATGTTAGCACAGGTTGAATGAACCAACTATTAAAATAGAACGATTATTCGAGCACATGATCATGTTTATTATTATCGTTTGTGTCCAAAGGTCATGTGTAGTTTATACATAGACATGATTATAAAATAAATTGTGTACATGATCTATCAGTGGGGGAAAAAACATACAAACATGGGCATATTAATCAACATGATTAGTAATCTTTCCTTTTTTTCTTCATTTAACGTTGATATAAAGCCAATCTGATTAAAGTTAGATCTTCTCGCTGACGCACACCACCCCCCTTTTTTGTTCCCTTGTCGCCGTGTGGGAGCTGCATACACAACGACAAAGGAAAGAAAACGGAGCAAGTGAGAATACCTGATAGTAATACAAATGATGTGGTTCACGGAAGATCTGATAGTAATACAAATGATGTGATTCACGGAAGACCTGATAGTAATACAAATGATGTGATTCACACTTATACCCTGTATTGATTTTGGTGTGTACATTAAAACCTATATACCTACGGTTATTCGAGTTGTATGGTTACCTTCTCACCAAGATCTTTGTCATTTTAGACAGATTTAATGGTAAAACTTCATAATATCCTATCTTTATTCGATTTGGACAATGGTATTCACCAGAGAAATGCTTTTTGAACTTGTTCGACTGGACATTGATTACTTTTGATTATGTAATGTATATATGTTGAATATTGTAATGTTATGTTGAATTAATTAATCAAATATGTTTAAACCAAGCAAAAAGTATCACCAATGATTCGTATAGAAAATACCCGAAAACATATACAAGGATGTATGACATATATTTATGCCAATCCTTACTTGTTTCTAATTCATAGAAATCCCTTAGCTTACATTTGACAGGATCTACAAGTGGGTATTACCACAAGTTTTATAACTTCCTCGGGTATATATAACTTTAGCATAGAATTGAACCTTTTGTTTTTATTTCCCATTTTTGAAAGTTTTAATTTGAACCTGGTTTTTTTTCCCCAATTTCATGTACACGTCATCCAGGATGTGGCAGTGAAATCAAGACGGATGCTGTTAAATCTTTGAAATCCTTTAACATTTTTTTCCATTCTCATGTTCAGCCTCTGACATAATCTTTAACTTGTTAACTGAGGGAAGTATTTGGTAGAAGTATTTATATTGATACCAATACAAAGATCATTAACTTATTCACAGTTTAAAAAAAAAAACTGTCATGGGATATAAATTGTTTGACATACAGGTGCAATAGTTGCTTTCGTCAAGGTCCGCAAAATCATGGAATAGCATCAAGATCTTCATGTTAGACCATGGTTTGTAAAGGTTCACTATTTTTAAGTTGATTACTGCATAAAAACATCAAAAATGCGTATTTATGTTACAATTGACAATAATTCAGAACTATAACCTTAAACAGTATACTAGCACAATAATACACCAATTTAACGAAATCATCATAAATTAAAATTGTTATGTAATCTAATATATTCAAGATCAGTAAAAATATTTCCTATTGAATTGTGAAAAATCAACTTACTTCTCATCGCTAGCAAACTGCTGGTTAATCCTTGAAGGAATATAGTCTGACTAAAGATAGTAACATAAAATTAACTATAAATAGTTTGTGAAAAACCCATTTTCGTAAAAATAGCATGATATTTCATATCTATAATTAAACACATTAAAATTTAAAAAAAGACGTAGAAGATGAGACCTTAATAAAATATTGAATTGAATTGAATTCATCGTTCAGTAGTTTGCCGTGACTTGACATAATTGATTGTCTCGTCTGATTGTTCACGACATATTTCAAAACATCTTTTAAAAAGGCATGTTGTAAAACATGGAGTGGAGTCTGGAGTCCTTTTTGGAGTCGATGATTCATGATTGAATATATTGTTTGTTTGATTTGGAAGGCGTCTTACCTATATAGGTAATTGCGCCTGGTACCTATATCCTAATATATTCACATGAATATAAATATTTTAATTATATTTATGAAGAAATTTAATCCTTTGTTTTGAAGATTCAAAGTATAATGAATATATCTGTTCAATATTGACAAGTGAATCAGTAAAAGAGTACTATGATGGAGGTACATGGTACCATTGAGAAAGTTTTAATGTCCTGTGTCCAGATGGTTATATCATATTGTTATTTTATTACAAATGATGTGTAATAAGGAAATCAACCAGCTTAACTGTCTCAATCTGCTCAGGGAGAATAACATTTGTATGTCAGTGCATTTAGTATCAAACAGATTTATGACCCTTAATTAAGATTTTTTTTTGTGTTGTGAGAAATGATTAGTGTGATGATTTCTGTTTTTCTTAACTACTGTAATCAGCAGTTGGAAATTAATATGATAAGAGTTAACTCTTGAAAAAGACAGTTATATATAGAATATTTTCGTTGACATATGCATATGAATATCTGTGTATCCAAGAAATTTCTGACACAATTCAAATTCTTCATCCAAATAAGGCATCAGGACCGGATGTCATCAGCCATAAAATGTTGAAACTATGTCCAAATAATATAGCATTGCCTTTGCAAATAATATTTAATAAATCACTCCACCAATGTAAATATCCGACGAACTGGAAACTAGCTCATGTTATTGCAGTATTTAAAAAGGGGGATTCTTCATTGCCGTCAAATTACAGACCTATATCGCTTATAAGTTGTGTTGGGAAAATAATGGAGAGAGTTGTATACAAACATGTTTATAACTATCTCCACCAAAATAAACTTATATATGAATATCAATCCGGTTTTCTTCCTAAGCATTCAAAAGTACATCAGTTATTAGAAATTTATAATAGCATTTTAAATTCATTGGAGAAGAAGGAAGCAAATTGTTTTGTATTTTGTGACTTTTCTAAGGCATTTGATAAAGTTTGGCACCGAGGTCTTTTACATAAAATGAAAGCATATGGGATAACTGGAAATTTAATTAATTGGTTTAAAAGTTATTTAAAAGCCAGACGACAAAAGGTTGTTATTAGAATGGATTATGGATTAATATATGGATTAATACATCATGGTTGGTCAAACCAGGATGGCCAATGAGACGACCTCCAACTAATTTTAATTCATCACTCTTTGTTTGTGTCTGTTTTGTATTGCTATATATGGGCAATATTTAATTTAAAGTCGACTCCAAAAATGACTCCAAATTTGACTCCAAACTCCACTCCAAAACTGACTCCAAACTCCACTCCAAAAAAACACTCCAGACTCCACTCCATGTTTTATAATATGCCTTTTAAAAATCTCATTTGTTTTTGTCAATACGACGATTCCGTGATAAGACGTTCTCCTGACTTGGAGGAAGAATTCGTACCACCAATCACGTGACTTCATAAAAAATCAAGGCATTTTTAGCAGTAGACACTGCAGGTAGTAATGGATCGAGGAAAACGATCTCAAAAATCATCCAGTAAATATTGGTGCGTGGTTCCGGGGTGTACATCTGACAGCAGGAAGAAACCCAATCTGGAAAAATATGTAACATTTATCCCATTTCCGACAAAGTTGAAAGACCACAGGCCATTTTGAACTACAGATGCCTAGATTTTAGTCACGTGGTGATGGAAGTCACATGACGGTATTATCTGAATACCAGTATCCCGGAACCGACGTATTATATATGTACAATGACAATTTAAAATTTTTGTTATCAAGTTTACTAAACTCGTGAATATTTTAAAATCGTAAATTACAAAATGTTATGCAATTTTTTTTTTAAAGAGTCTGTATTGCAATGTACATTTTATCAACAGAAATGACTGCCAGCTCCTAACTTCCTATTTTCCCAATATTGTATAATAAAACCATAATTTTAGAACAAGAATGTTCAGTATATATATCCAAGGATTTGTATAGTATAATAAATCCTTGATATATCATAGAATGATAGATGAGGTTCCACCGTGCTTTCAGATCAACGTTACACTATTTGATACTATGAAGTTTATATACATTGTGTAAAAAAAAATATATATATATATATAAGTGCAAAAAGTTCATATATCGATTTTGTATTCCACAGAACTACCCTTTTAATTAGAGAACAACCATTTAACTTGAAAAGGGGGGGGGGTATGTTTTTTCCTAAAAAAATATTCTGATTCCCAATGTTGCTGAAAAAAATATTCTGATTTTGGTGGAGGAAAAAAATAATCTGATTCAGAGTTTTTGTCATAAAACCTAATGTTAAATTCTGGAGAAAAAAATTCGCGACAAAAAAAACAAATATTCTAACTCCCCCCCCCCCCNCCCCCCTTTGCAAGTTAAATGGTCGGTCCCTTAGACATCATTACATGCAATCATAACTACTCGGTCATTCTCTCTATGCTACATGTAGGGTAGCGAGAATGACCGAGTAGTTACGATTGTATTACATGATTACATAGGTTCTTTTTTTATACACAAATAAAAATAAAATTTCCAGTTACTATAAATAGAAATGAAAATTTATTATATTATTAGTTACACATTGTCGAGTTGTCTTGTATCCATGCTTAGCCGAGAAATACTATAAATAGAAATGAAAATTTATTATATTATTAGTTACACAGTGTCGAGTTGTCTGGCATCCATGCTTAGCCGAGAAATACTATAAATAGAAATGAACATTTATTATATTATTAGTTACACAGTGTCGAGTTGTCTGGCATCCATGCTTAGCCGAGAAATATAAAGACAAATTGTATAATGTTTGCTGTGATCCGACCAGAGATCTGACTCACGAATATCTATCCCGTAATTTAATTGACAATAGCTTTGAATTCAATTACAATTTGTACTAATCTATCAATCAATACAATTAGCTTCTTGGTAAACACATGTGCGTACTTGACAAATTAACATAACAAATAATAAGACAAGCTTAAAATAGAACCAAGTAATATATTCCCTTTAAACCATATAGTCATGTATATAACGGATATAAATAATTGTTCATACAAAAGACAAGGTATTTTATTTAAACCTAATAAATAGTCAAAGTAGATCGAGATCAAATACAAAGAACAGGATGTCTGTGTAAATCCTGTACGTGGTCTTTTTTCATTGTACATATCCCAATCGATAATTTGAGTGCGCAGGTGCTAAAGGTAGATATATACTGACATATAGTATACTGGTTGAAGGTCAATATGGAAAAAAAATAGTGTCACTGTTATATAATATTATAATTTATATAACAGTGACACTATTTTTTTCCATATTGACCCTACATTTTATTCATTGAACGTCGAGTGCCTGTGGTTGACGATATATAGGCCGTCATATTAGAATATTCAATTATTCTTAATTATATGAGTGTCTGGATTACTGTTCAAACTGTGTCTGAAGGGCTCTCAGAGGAAGTATCTTCTTCACGTTTTGAAAATTGTGTTTGTTAAAAATGTCCATAAAAAAATCAAGTATTTTAGGAAGCAAATTTGTTACCAGGAGATGGCTAGAATGCAGGATTTTGCACCATTTATCCCAGAGCCTCTGGGGGCCCCAGACCCCCTGCCGTAAATACCACCTGGCTGAGCGAGGTGATTGGCTTTGCCAGTCTATTCATTCTCCTATAACTTTTATGTTTTCTCCTACAACTCAAAAAATTAATGACATCCCTGATATTGATGTTTCAGTAAAGATATTTTGTTGTCTCACATGTTATAAGAGTTTTAACTCATTTTGTATGTCAGATACAGGAGAGGAAGTTATGTTTCAATCTTTTCAGTACATAAATACATGTTTACATAGGTATAATTTTTATGATTCTGTTTCACAGGATAATGTAGACCTTTGAATGAATTCTTTATTTGCAAAAGGCACATAGATGCTATTGCAACATGAATATATAAAATGAAAAAAAAAAAGAAAAAAAAAGAAAGGGATAACAGAGAACAATATGACAAAGTTAATTGTATATAAGATATAATGTCTAATCTTAATTTCCAAGCTGAATTCTAAGATCAATAAAACCTAGGTTACATTACAGCTAGATCTTTTACATTGGACACCATTTTTTTTACCTTTATTTGCCTCAATATAAGCAAGAGCTTATATATTTCATATACTATTGGAGGTTTTACAGATAAAATATGATACCAATATTTCAAAATTATATGGTGTTTATACATACAGAGGAAAATGACCAAGTTCACCATATAAAAAAAGGCAAAGGAAATAAGTGAATTTATTGCAGAATTATTTTTTGAATGGAAAGGTTATTTTGTTTCCATTCTGCCTTTGATTTCAAATCTATGTGTGAATG
>MJUT01053906.1:492292-530888 GCA_002080005.1 Gigantidas platifrons | reverse complement strand
TTTTTTTTAATGAGACCAGAATATAACTCAACTTTGTTGACGATGTTTAAATACGATAATTAGGTAACCACAAGTCCACATTTGTTCAGCAACTTCGGAATATGGAATACATTACCGTACCTACAAAGGTTTCAAAATGCTAAAAATGACCGAAAATGAACCACGACTTCAAACCCAAATTTATAAATGTAGCAAGCAAATGACGGGTTTGTTTAATTAACAGACCTTCCTTTATGTTTATTCTTTCGATTTAAATATATTTCAACCTTCATCGGTTTTGAGGACGCATTTGTGTCAGTCAACTGCAGACCAGGGTATTACCCGCCATATTTTTTATTGACATCTGGCGTCGTTTGATATTTCTGACATTTCGAGCAGTTAGGCGTTTTGTACATGTTTTATTGGTTAAGTTACACCAAACACATGATCATTAACAAAGTTACGATGCATATTATGATCAAATTAATTCAGATGTTGCTTATTTTTGTATTTGAAATACGGCCTCGCGATCGTTTACAAAATGACAGTGACGCCATGACGGTTTTTATTATTATCTCCCTTTTCCCGCGTGACTACAGATCGGAACTCTTCAATGTCGGCGGCTTTCCCACTGTGTGTTAGTGACCTAATACAATATATACGGGTCAGTAAACTTCATTTGGGGCGAGAGCGTAGCTCGAACCCCATATTTAATTTACCGCCCGTATATATATCGTATTAGGTCACTAACACACTGTGTAACGAATATATCTTACTGATTACCTTTGAATGTAGGATTTAGATGTAACTGCATCAAAACTAATAAAATATACCGAAGGGAAAAAGAAACGCAGGGTCAACATTTTAGGTGATTTAATATTATTTATTCGAATGTTTTTTTCAATATTAATATATAAGGATAAAAACACAAATTTAATCAACAAGTTTTTAAAATTTCATTAGATTTTGATCAATAATTCACGAGTACTAATTGAAACCAATTTAACAGTACCCCTCAATATGTTATAAAGTGAAATCGATTAACTCGTCAATATCTCGAATGCCGCCCTCGCGCATCTGTTACAGCCCTGATTCTCCTGTGCATGGAGTTCATCAGAGCATTTATACTTCTCATGGGGATATTATCCCACTCTTCCAACAAGGCAGTCCTTAATTGGTCGAGAGTAGCGGGGGTATTCCGTCCTTACTCTCTTGTCCAGTTCGTCCCACAGATGTTCAACTGGGGACAAATCTGGACTGTACGGAGGCCAATCGAGTGGGTTAATGTTATGATTGGCGAGAAAATCTTGACAAACTCTGGCTACATGGGGCCGGGCTTTATCCTGCTGGAAAATTAGGTGATGCTGTTGCACAAATGGAACTGCAACCGGCCGGAGGATTTCATCCTTATATCTTACGCCTGTTAAATAACCGGCTATCACAATCAACGGCGACTTTAACCCGCGAGATATCCCTCCCCAGACCATAAGCAAGCCACCCCCAAACCTACCCCTCTCAAGAACGCAAGCGTCGGCGAAGCATTCCCCACGACGTCGGTATACACGACGTCGATCGTCCGGACGAAAAAGAGTGAACCGCGACTCATCTGTGAAAAAGACCCGTCTCCATTACTCATTGGAAATTGTCTGAGACCATGTGTCTCCAACTAAGCCATACGACGCGTGCAACGTGCACGAATGAGAGGAAAACCAATGAAAGGTCGACGAGCTCGCAGACCAAACTCGCGCAATCGGTTTCTCACAGTTTTTGGATGAATATGGCGATCATGATTGCCTACCGTAGTTAAAGCGATTTCAGTGGCAGTTACGTGGCGATTACGCAGGTGGGCAAGACGAATAGCCCTGTCTTGACGTGGCGTCGTTACGCGCGGACGTCCCCGTCGCGGACGGTCAGCAACCCTTCCAGTATTTCTCAGACGACGGACAAGACGCTCTATAGTGGAAACATTCACACCAAGTTACCTTTGACCTTGCATTAGCAATGCAATAGCCTGACCCCTCTGAACTTCCGTCAGCCGTGGCATGATTACAAGATTCAAATTAACTTTAAATAGAGGAAAGCGATGTGTATACCTCAAGAGTATGAAGTGGTATGACACGATGTGTTATCATTATTCTGCACGTGTTATTTGCTTTTTATCACTTTCTCTATGTCACATGATACCTTTCACGGTTGAGTAGCTTTAGACGCCGATTTTAGTGCACACTGACCAAGCCACTCGTCTGCCCAGTTTTCGAAATTTTACGCCACGTAGTTAAAAAATATGAGCATATTATATTACCCTGCGTTTCTTTTTCCCTTCAGTATATATATCGAAATTATATCTAAACGTTCGTTACTTCTTTTGCAAATGTCGTCAATGTGATCAGACCATGTCATTTTATCATTGAAAATAAGACCTAAATGTTTATGACATAGAACCTGTTTAATACTTACATTATTCAGGATAAGGGGAGGATGGGTAAATTTGTTAGGTTTTTTTTTAGAGAAAATTAAATATTTCGTCTTGCCTGCATTATATGTTATCAGCCATTGCTTTGACCACGAATTTAGGGTTTCAAGGTCATTATTTAATTCACGAAATTCATCTACAGGGTTATTTATTTCTTTGATGAGCGCAGAATCATCAGCAAATAATTTGATGATACTTAGGATATTATGTTTTACGTCAGTAACATAGATTAAAAATAGCAGAGGGTCAATAATTGAACCCTGAGGACCCCCAGTTGATATAGATTGACTTGGTGAAGTTTTGCCATTTAGCACTACTCTTTGAGATCGGTCAGTTAGGTAGTTTTCCGAGAGTGAAATTAAAGTGCCAGTAATACCAAATTGCCTAAGTTTAAATATCAATCCCTCGTGCCATATCTTATCAAAAGCTTTTGATACATCAAGAAAAATAGCACATACATCTTTACCAGAATCAAGAGATTTATAAATGTTATGAGTTATGGCAATTAGCTGGTTAACTGTAGAGTCATTCCTCTTAAACCCTGAATTCTCGCTAATAAGTAGCTCATTAGAAAAGCAATATTCATAAAGTGACTTATAATTATTTTCTCAAGTATTCTGGACATACGGTTCCAGGGCATTGGTCCGATGATTCATTAGTCCGAAGCTTCATTGGTCCGAAGGTTCATTGGTCCGAAAGGTCGATAGTCCGAGACTCACAGCCACAAGTGATAACGTTTACCAGTTGCTTGCCCATGGTCGGTGGCTCTATCCGGGTAATACGGCTTCTTCCACTATTAAACCTGGTCGTCATGATATAGCTGAAATATAGCTGAAAGTGGCGTTAAACACCAAAAATCATCAATCAATCGATGGTCCGAAGTGTTCGTGGCTCAAAAATATTTTAAAAAATCAGACAAAAGGGCACATGTAAACTCGATTTAGCTGTATATATGTTCCAAATATTATGAGTAAAAGTCTTATCTTTCAAGAGCTATGTGTGGATTTTCCCGAAAATTTTCAACATCCAGCTTCCTTACATCGCTTGGTCATCTCCGGTTGAATCTTAAAGCATGATAGAAAATAAGAAAAGCCGAATGAGCAACCAAGAACCAACGTCCAATGACATATATAAACCCATAGAAACAAGAAGCGAACATCAACATTAAAAAATACAACCAATACATAAACACATGCGAACAACATGAACTCCCAATTATCACCACACAAAGTCATGTCTCGTTCCAATTTACATTTTTTGTATAAATATAATCTTATCATTTCCAATGACTGTGGGCATCTAAATGTGTAAAATGTGTTTGTATTACGTATTCCTAGCCCGCAGTGTAACATTAAAATGCCCACAGTCATTGGAAATGATAAGATTATATTTATACAAAAAATGCAAATTAGAACGAGACATGACTTTGTGTGGTGATAATTGGTTGTACGAAGAAGCTTCTTTGAAAAAATTAGGGTCGTCCTTGCTGAATTCAGCAAGAAAACAATGATCTCAATGTTTACGCAACATCAAAATCAACCTTAAGTGTAAAAAAAGGGATATTTCCGTTCAACAGATATGTTTTAAATTTTCCTGGCGTATAAAGGTATTATATCAGCGGGTGTCTGTAATTTTTTGTTTTCATTAGCAATGTTTACTACCACATATAAACATAAAAACTTACACTGAACCCTTCCGGTTTTGACAGTCGATGATCGGAAACGGTAACGTGCCCACAAACTTTACATAACCATACATGTCAGTTGCGCCGCACAGGTACCCATACTGCGATGTTGTATTTGTATTTTGAATTCAATCCCACACGTAATTGACAATTCTAAACAACAAGCAATCATTTGCAACAAGGAAGAAAGTTGTAGGTCAAATCAGTGCATGCCTGTCGCAATTAAGATAAGTACGATTCCCGAGTCTAGTCACTATATAAATAAAAAATTGCAGAATTTTAGTTGACAATGCACATTGACAGATAGTGATGATTTTCGGACTCCTAATGTCTTAAGTTACGGCCGTCTAATATGAAAGGCGGGCTGATTAAACTAGATCTATAATGCACCATCATGTATGAAAGGATAAAAAGGACAAGCCACGAAATTCCGTGTTATAGTGTGTAAAGTCTTTAAAAGTTTGTATTCGTCGTGTAATAGAAAAAAAATTGTCATGTAAACTGTCGAAAAGGATGTATTATTATTTGTACGAGAAAACATGGTAACCATTTCTATCAATGTTTTATGCAATTCTATATTATATTGATACATAAATTTGTAGTCTCGAGGTCGTTAAAAATTCGATTTTGCTCGGACCTTTCGGACTATCGACCCTTCAGACCATTGACCCTTCAGACTAATGAGCTGACACGGGGGTGTCAGTTCGTTGGTCCGAAGGGTCAATAGTCCGAAGGGTCATTGGTCCGAAGGGTCAATAGTCCGAAGGGTCAATAGTCCGAAGGGTCATTGGTCCGAAGGGTCAATAGTCCGAAGGATCATTGGTCCGAAGGGTCATAGGCACGTCTCGGTTATCTCTACAAATATGCAGCACCAAAACGTCTTTTAAGTGACTTTTTGCTCAAGTTTAAATTCCCTACAAAAAGGGTTGTTTTCTTTATTTTCACGATTTTCTGGAAATTTCACCGACTATAAGACAAAAGAATAAATAAAATGTCTTTATGTGTTTTTATTAAATTTTGAGCAACTGTTTGACTTGATGAGAGGCTTATTTTTCCATTTAGCATAATTACTAAACTTTTAATATAATTGAGAGAAACAGCACATCCTATCACGGTTAAATGGTCGTTCCCATAAAAAAAATTCAAAAACTTCCAACGATAATAGTTTCCCAATATCAATTGTTTAGCGAGGAATAGAGTTATTGGATATTTCCACTCGTCTGCCCATTATAAACATGATTTGTAGTTATTCAATAAAACCTGCTTAAATATTTAAGTCTAGTTTTAGACCAATTAGGAAAAGGGTGCCGTCTTGTGCATGTTCTTAACTGAACAACATCATGACCCAGGATTCTTTTCTTCTCGTATGCAAAATTTTCACATCCAATTGGCACTTACTTGAAAATCTGTATACAGTCATATTTTGAACCTGACTCTCTTGATCCCCTTTTTGTTTGAGTTGTTTTGCATCTGATAGCTTGTTACAAATATTTTAGTTTGTTGGGGGTAATAATGCTTCGCTTTGTTAGCTCGCTGGCCAAAAGGGGCCATGTGAGCTATTGCCATGACTTAAGAACTGATAATTTAAACAAGTAGAAGCGAGCAAACTGTATATACACAGGGACTCTCCCATGAAATAGTGAAAAGAAATTGAGAAATTAATTGTACATGAGACAAAATCCTTAAACATTGCAGTGGAACGCTTTTATTCTTCATCTTAATATTACAGTATACCGCGGATCAACAATTGGCAAATAGCTCATACTCTATTATTATTTAAAGACGACTCCTAGAACCTGCTTAATATAAGCAGAATTCATCGCTATATATATTACAACATATAAACAATTTGCGCTTTATTTCGTTCAAGTTCTTTTTGTCAATTTCCCACGTCGCTGTATCATCAACCACCGGATATAGCTACTTTTGACTGGTGACCCGTTTATATTTTGTGGAAGAGCAAACAAAACTTACGTGGATACCAACTTATTGCTTGCTACCCCTAGTAGCTTCACGCTGGTATCCGCGTACAATAATGTTTTTCTTCCTAAGAATATAAACAGGGCATCAGTAAAAAAGTAGCTATATATACGGTGGTACCCTGCAATAGATGTACACAAATTAACATATTTTTAGTTCACCTGGCTATAGCCAGGGTGAGCTTTTGACATCACTTTGCGTCTGTCGTCCGTCGTCCGTCGTAAACTTTTCAATCAAAGATCTTATCTTCTGAAAACACTCCGCCAATTGGAACAAAACTTGGTCACAATGGTCCTTGAGCGGTCCCCTTTAACAATTTTGTCCGACAGGTTCGAACCCCATTCAAGATGGCCACCAGCGGGGAACATAGTTTTACATTTCACCCTATGGGAAAACGCATTCAAAGATCTTCTTTTCTGAAACTACTTGGCCCATTGGAACCAAACTTGGCCACAATTGTCCTTGAATGGTCCCCTTTAAAAAATGTGTGTGGCAGGTCTACCGTAGATCCAAGATGGGCGCCAGGCGGGAACATAGTTTAACATTGGACCCTATGGTGAAAAGATTGAAAGAGCTTCTCCCCAAAAACTACCAGGCTAATTGAAACGAAAATTGGTCACAAAGGTCCATGGTTGGTCCCCTTCAACAAATGTGTCCTGCAGGTCTGGGATCGATCCAAGATTACCGCCAGCGGGGAACATAGTTTAACATTGGACCCTATGTTAAACACATTGACAGATCTTCTCCTCTGTTACTACTTTGCCATTTACCAAACTTGGTCACAATGGTCCTTGGATGATCCCTTTTAAAATTGTGTCCGGCAGGTCTGTGTCCAATCAGAGATGGCCTTCATCTGGGCATATATAATAAACACATCGGTCTATTGGACTGTCTAAGAGCCATGGTCCATGTGAGTGATAGAGCCTCTTGTTTATCATTGTTTCAGCTGACGACCCTTCGGACCAATGACCCTTTGGGACATACGTGAAAGTAAAGCAATGGGACGATAGTTGGATTTTTCACTCTTTTCACCCTTATTTTTATAGACCGGACAAATATTAGAAATTTTCCAACATGAAGGGTACACTCCCTGCCGTAGTGAGTAGTTAAACAGCATGGTAAGTGGTTTGTATATATAATTATTGAGAGTCCGCACGAAATTTAAGAATATGATTAGAGATTACATCAGGACCACTAGATTTGTTTAGATTTGCCTTACGTAAGTATTTTAGTACATCAGACTCGTCAACTGTAACAATATCTATTCTATCGTCAGTAAGATAAGTTAATCGTGGAAGTGTTGGAAGTTCATCAGAATTGTTAGAAATTGTCATCTGAGCATCAAAATAGCTATTGAAATAATCTGCTTTTTGGAGGTCATCAGATATAATGCGGTTATCTATTTTTAAAGGGGGATAACTCTATCAGAATTACATCCCATAATTGACTTGCTAAGAGACCAAAAAAATTTAGGGTCTAATTTTGTTTTTGAAAGAGAACTAATTATATTGTTTTCGTATCTATTTTAGCTTCTCTTTTTCACACCGATCAACTACTTTGTATCATTTTGAGCAAAATCAGCATGATACGGTTAAAATAGATATCGACAGAGACTGAAGTCACGTCAACACCAGGGTAAGATTTTCTTAATTTCTACGTTCTTCTTTTACTTTCACGAGTGAAACTAAGCATCAAACGGTTCGATATAGATTGAAAATTTTATACATACAACATTCATTACCTTATATTTACTTTACATGAATAAATTTGATAAATGAAATGACAGTATGTGTAAAAAATAAATATTTCCGACATTTCTACGCAAATATTACCCCTTTGCACATTATTTTCAGGGCATCGATTGATATCACGTAATAGATTATTGATATAGCTTCCTTCTTATACCAATATAACGGTCGAATTGTATTTCATTAAGGAATTGGAAACAACCAACGTAAGCTGGTCAGAGAAAAATTGATACGATTAAAATCCGTGAAGTGATCCGATCAAAATTTGTTTATATATGATACGATCAGAAGCTGAGAAAAGACTCACTTAAAGTTGAATTTTTCAAAAGGAAATTGAATTTATTACTTTCAATTGGCTTTTTCGAAATAAGCAAGTTTCTATTCAACGAGATGTATTATTGTTTGGTTCTGCTGACTCCCGGTGCTAACTGCTGAACGTCCGATCGATGAATTCGTTGC
This sequence comes from Gigantidas platifrons, assembly GCA_002080005.1. Taxonomy (NCBI): domain Eukaryota; kingdom Metazoa; phylum Mollusca; class Bivalvia; order Mytilida; family Modiolidae; genus Gigantidas; species Gigantidas platifrons. The sequence continues at coordinate 522,565 of MJUT01053906.1, read as the reverse complement.
GGATCCTAAATGAGGATTCGGACTTCATTCTTTGTATTGCAAATAGTACTTAAATATCCATAGATAGCTTTAGTTTTCTATTTCAGTGTTTTTACAATAACTAAATGACTATCATCTTGTCTGCCTTCAAATTAAAGCACACTGATGAGATGTTATATTATCGAAGTGTTCGTATCAGCTGCATGCATAGACAAAAAAGTAGGTGCTTTGATGGACACTTTCTTACTTTAACCTTGGATAGCACCTTGTAATATTGCATTGCAGGTCAAGTAATAATGTCAATTGTGTGGTTCGATTTTTCTGAATTTTTTATATTTTTGTCAGTTGATCAAAGCAAATATTTTACCAAAATCTTAGGAAAATTAAACAAGCCAAATTTATTATAGTCAAAGTGTTGGGTACCCCCTTAAGAAAAAAAAACCTAGCTGTAAAACTAGATAAAAAGTATGCCCAACACTTCTTAATTAAGAAATAAATCATGGAAGCCAGAATGTGTTGGGGGTTTTAACATGGATTGGCGGATATTAGTAAATTTTACCCCTCGCTTCTAGCTCGGGATAAAATGGTGGATTGGCGGATATTAGTATTTTATCCCGAGCTAGAAGCGAAGGATAAAATTTACTAATATCCGCCAATCCATGTTAAAACTCAAAACACTTTCTGGCTTCCATGATTTATTTCGATTCTGATGTGTCTTACAAATACGGTAGTATACTTTGATTGGAATAATGCTGCGCCCTCTATCGGCATTATTCGGGTCACAATTTATGCTGCCAATGGAAACGTCAGTCACATTCATCAGCGCATGTGCTAATGAGATAATACGAAGAAATGATTCTGGGTTTTTTTAACAAAGGGAAAGAGTGTTAGAATTATGGACAAAGTTGTTTGTGGGGAGGGAATAATTATACAAATGTAAATGGAGTGTGTCTGTAAGATACAAATGATGCCCCCGCATGACCATAAGAAATCATAAACAATTCAAAAGAGATGAGTTAGCCAACAAACTATGTCCCCCTTTATGCAACTAACTCATTTTGAGAATATTTTATAAAAATCAAAATCCTGCGAATATGAACACCTCCATAATGTGCATACAAACATCTACAAAATATTATAGATGTAGCTCTAAACCTGTAGGGGAGAGTCAGATAGACCATGTATCTATATCCGGACGGATGGACGAACGGACAGGGGTAAATTATTATTATACTCCCGACTTTTCGTCGCGGTGCATAAAAAAGAGGGTGGACAGAAGACCCTGGAGTTGAGGTCGAGAACCATGAGTTGGAAAGACAGGGCACGGGAATGCGAGGGGCGGGACTCCAGAGTTAAATACGGGGACGAGAATGCGAAAAAATGAGAAAAACGGGAGTGGAAGAGACGAAAGATGATTTGGGTCCACCTGCCCAGCTTCTCGAGATTGGATCCCTTTGGTTGTTGTTTTTGCGATCTTATTCCAGTAAGTGTCTCCTTGACACACTTTCCGTTTCCATTAACTATTCCACTAACTTGTGCCCTTTATGACATTTAGAAGGTCCATTGAATGCAAATCATTTATACAAATATTGTAAGCTACAGGTAAAGAGAGTCTGTACAAGAAAAGATTCAAAGTTTATCCCAATTTGTTAAAGAAGGGAAGGCCTTGTAAGTTATTTTCGTTAATACGGCGTTATCTCGAACGACACAATTTCAAGGGATAAAATGACCGAAAGTGAGCATATAAACCAATTTTATTGAAAAATTTAGAACTTCCAATATAATTTTTATCGTGTCATTGAACAATTTTTTATCGTATCATAAGCAAAAAATCGTTGATTTTAATCGTATTAATTTTTCTCTGACCACCTGGTTGTTTCCAATTCCTTAATACAATTCGACCGTTATATTGGTATTAGAAGGAAGCTATATCAATAATCTATTACATGATATCAATCGATGCCCCGAAAATAATGTGCAAAGGAGTAATATTTGCGTAGAAATGTCGGAAATATTTATTTTTTACACATACTGTCATTTCATTTCTCAAATTTATTCATGTAAAGGAAATATAAGGTAATGCATGTTGTATGTATAAAATTTTCAATTTATATCAAACCGTTTGATGCTTAGTTTCACTCATGAAAGTAAACAGAAGAACGTAGAAATTAAGAAAATCTTACCCTGGTGTTGACGTGACTTTCTCTGTTGATATCTATTTTAACCGTATCATGCTGATTTTGCTCAAAATGATACAAAGCGGTTGATTGGTGTGTTTTAAGTTTATTAACTTTTCGTCTCGCAATAATGTGCAGTAATTTGTCTTCGTCTCTACGAGTTCTTTGAAGTTTCTTAAAACAACGATCACGTTTTCTAATGGCTCTTCTCACTTCATTACTCATCCACGATTTGTCCTTGGGTCTAACAGTGACGATTTTATTTGGTACAAACTCGGCACATGTAGTTAGTATTAATTCGTTTATGTAGCAAACAATATTTTCTACATCGTCAAAAATGTCCGACACACCGAATAGAACGGTGCATTTCTAAGTGCTGTATTCAGGCTATTGAAATCGGTGGTTTTATAGTCCCAGCAGGGGCGTAGCTTACTATGTTATTCTACCGAGGCAGGGGGTCTGGGGCTGCCTGAAGCCCCAAGTGGGGTACAGGGACAATTTAGAGTATATTTGGGACTAGTTTTGCTTCAAAATAGTCATAAAAATATGTCACAGCTATACACAATTGTACATTCATAATGGTCATCTAACATGTACAAGAAACTTTGTTAATTGCCGATTCAAAAATATTATGTATTGCATTAGACAAAATCAAACATATAAACTTGAACATACTATGTTCATGATTGCTATACAGGAATAGCACCTTATAATTGCTGTTCTTCATCTTGAAGTTGCAATGACGCCTAAACCCTTCAACTATGAGTATAATATTATGCCTCACGGCAAGGTCAAGACTGCCTCTAATGTGCCTTTTGCTTTGTTTTGTTTGTTGTTTATAATTAGTTAGCTAGAAATCAACAGATGAAGAACTTATTTATTGTACACAGACAACTGGTAATTTGAACATTGAACAACTGTTAGTTAGTACCAATGAGTTCTCACTAAGGTGCAAAGCTCCAATTCTACGACTCCCACTTGCATCAAACTTGTCTAACACACGGACCCTGTCAACATCTTTATCCTTGTGGATGTGCAACAGTGCTAATCCATTTAATCTGTCCTCGGTCATTGTGGTCCTGTTCCAAATTTTAAGCCTGCGTAGTGCCGAAAAGGACCTTTCACATGGGACAGATCGAACAGGCATTGTAAGCAAGATGTGAAATATTTCGTGAATATTAGGATAATATTCCGGGTCTGATAAGACAAACGACTCTGCAAGTGATTTTGCTGTGTCTTTCAGATCATCACAGAAATTTTTCCAACGCTTATTTATTGTCACTTTATTGAGAACATGGAAATAAAATTTAATTTTCTTTATATTTTTGTTTGCAGATATTTTTTTACCGAGGCAGCTGCCTCGGTTGCCTCAACGTAAGCTACGCCTTTGCCCAGACACGTCTTTTGAACGCTTGAGTTTTATTCGCTTTAAATTTGAGATTGCAATAAATACAGCAATGATCTAAGTTAAGTAGAGGTGGATTAACACCGTAATTTTTTTTACAAAATGTTCATTGTCAACAAAAATGAGATTCAATACTGTTCAATGCACTACTGTTAGTATATCTCGTAGGTTCATCTATAACACCGTGATCAATACAACATATGGGGACGGCGATCGGCATCGCGCGGGGACGGTGATTTTGAAGCGGCAGAAAGCAGGTAGGTTTGCATTCTCAGGCATATTCTATTTGTATTTACTTAGATTGGACTGCAAGAAGTATATAACGGAACTTTAGGGTTAATTAGGAACTAATGTAGTCCAAATTCCATGCACAATACGCTCCGGAAATATACAAACACTCCAGGAAAATACGACAGGGTAGAGTATTCAGACAGTGTTAGCTGGTACTTTACTCGATTTGGCACTCCTACACCAATTAAGCCCATCATTTTTACTCCAACAAATACGTTAACAAAGGGAAAGGTTCATGTATCCTCAAAACCATGTGAAAACCTGGTTTAACATTGTTTTCGATAACAACATCATGTTGTGTAGGGGGACGACGATCTTGGTATCCTATGGGGACGAGGATAATTTTTTTTAATCAACGTTTTTATTATTCTGGGGAAGTATTGGTAACCCATTTTCAAGTTACAAATTGACGTAATTTACAGGCTGATCACAATACCGAATAAAAACAATATAAGAAAGCAAAAAAAACAGAAAAAAAACGAGATTAATCCGATTATTGTACTCCGTCTCCGAGGGCAAGGGGATATACGGTTTAATATGTGTCTGTCCGTCTAGGGGGCCGTATGAACTGGGATTAACTCGGGTGTCTCGAAGGGTGAGCAGTTCCCCGTTCTTGGTAGGTGCTAGACTATAACATGATGTACTAAATAAAGTATAAAATGTGTTCCAAACCTATCAAAGTAAATTAAGAAACTTCCATGACAAGTCTACAGAAAAGGCATTGATCAATAGAAATGCCATAAACAAGAAGAACGTAGAAAGTATGCTATAGAAAAAAGGTGACAACAAAACTCCGAACACGATCAAAGGGGAACGCCATTTTACAAATCGAAAGGCAAATCCAAGTCACCCAAGAAACAACTGAGGTCAATCCTCATATTCCTGATTAGGTATAGACATCTGAAAACTTCATTCACATGTAAATCAACAGCCTACATTTTCCATAAATGAACGCAACATTCTTTTAAAACAATTAAAATAATGTATTTCATATCTCTGTGTTACTACTAATACATAGAGACTTGTATGTGATAAAGTTTACCAGTTACTTGCCCGTGGTCGGTGGTTCTCTCCGGCTTCCTCCACCACTAAAACTGCTCGTCCGATATAGCCGAAAAATTGCTGCAGTGACGTAAAACCCCATTAAACAAACAAACAAACTAATACATATATAATCATAAATAATAAATAATACTTGCAGCTTCTACAATGAAAAGGAAAAAACCTGGATTGTGGCTTCACAGGCCAAAAACAAAGAAACGAACTGCCACGCCAAGTAAAAGTGTAACACCAAAACGATGGAAACCTTATACCAGTCAAAATGATTTATCTAGAAAGCGACAAAGTGCTTCACAAAACTCAACTCCAAAACGACAAAGAATGTTTTCGCCTCGTCTGCAATCAAAAAGTGTTTAAAAAAAAAACTCCAAACTGACAAAGAATGTTTTCGCCTTGTCTACAATCGTTTTCTCCATCCGCTTTTCCCACATTAGCCTCATGCCCAGAGTTGCACGTTTTGGTTGACTCTGCCATTGAGAAACTGAAAACTATAGGGAGAGATCAGGAGTTTGTAAATTTCTTGTCGTTAGTCAAAGATGAAAAATTTCCTCTTGACAATTTGTCATTCCTGTTATTTTTGGAAACTTGCCGCTTCTACTCAAAGCAGCACACTTCTGAGATGAGATATTTTGAAGAAACAAAATGCTTCTGGAAAACCGGATATAGGTTATTTCATGCGAAATTTCTATATTATATGAGTGGACCAAGAAATGTAGGTCAAGTCATGGATTCAATCACCACAGGATCCTTGTCTCCTGAACATTGCTCGTTTACTTTTAGTTTTCTGTGTGTTTCCTTTCAGTTTCTCAATAGCAGAGTCAACCAAAACGTGCAACTCTGGGCATGAGGCTAATGGGGAAAAAGCGGATGGAGAAAACGATTGTAGACAAGGCGAAAACATTCTTTGTCGGTTTGGAGTTGAGTTTTTTGAAGCACTTGATTGCAGACGAGGCGAAAACATTCTTTGTCGTTTTGGAGTTGAGTTTTGTGTAGCACTTTGTCGCTTTCTAGATAAATCATTTTGACTGGTATAAGGTTTCCATCATTTTGGTGTTACACTTTTACTTGGCGTGGCAGTAAGTTTCTTTGTTTTTGGCCTGTGAAGCCACAATCCAGGTTTTTTCCTTGTCATTGTAGAAGCTGCAGGTATTATTTATTATTTATGACTATATATGTATTAGTTTGTTTGTTTGTTTAATGGGGTTTTACGTCACTGCAGCAATATTTCAGCTATATCGGACGACCAGTTTTAGTGGTGGAGGAAGCCGGAGAGAATCACAGACCATGGACAAGTAACTGGTAAACTTGATCACATACAAGTCTCTATGTATTAGTAGTAACACAGAGATATGAAATACATTATTTTAATTGTTTTAAAAGAATGTTGCGCTCATTTATGGAAAATGTAGGCTGTTGATTTACATGTGAATGAAGGTTTCAGATGTCTATACCTAATCAGGAATATGAAGATTGACCTCAGTTGTTTCTTGGGTGACTTGGATTTGCCTTTCGATTTGTAAAATGGCGTTCCCCTTTGATCGTGTTCGGAGTTTTGTTGTCACCTTTTTTCTATAGCATACTTTCTACGTTCTTCTTGTTTATGGCATTTCTATTGATCAATGCCTTTTCTGTCGAATTGTCATGAAAGTTTCTTAATTTACTTTGATAGGTTTGGAACACATTTTATACTTTATTTAGTACATCATGTTATAGTCTAGCACCTACCAAGAACGGGGAACTGCTCACCCTTCGAGACACCCGAGTTAATCCCAGTTCATACGGGCCCCGTAGACGGACAGACACATATTAAACCGTATATCCCCTTGCCCTCGGAGACGGAGTACAATAATCGGATTAATCTCGTTTTTTTTCGTTTTTTTTTTTGCTGTCTTATATTGTTTTTATTCGGTATTGTGATCAGCCTGTAAATTACGTCAATTTGTAACTTGAAAATGGGTTACCAATACTTCCCCAGAATAATAAAAACGTTGATTAAAAAAAATGATCCTCGTCCCCATAGGATACCAAGATCGTCGTCCCCCTACACAACATGATGTTGTTATCGAAAACAATGTTAAACCAGGTTTTCACAGGGTTTTGAGGATACATGAACCTTTCCCTTTGTTAACGTATTTGTTGGAGTAAAAATGATGGGCTTAATTGGTGTAGCAGTGCCATATCGAGTAAAGTACCAGCTAACACTGTCTGAATACTCTACCCTGTCGTATTTTCCTGGAGTGTTTGTATATTTCCGGAGCGTATTGTGCATGGAATTTGGACTACATTAGTTCCTAATTAACCCTAAAGTTCCGTTATATACTTCTTGCAGTCCAATCTAAGTAAATACAAATAGAATATGCCTGAGAATGCAAACCTACCTGCTTTCTGTCGCTTCAAAATCACCGTCCCCGCGCGATGCCGATCGCCGTCCCCCGATATGTTGTATTGATCACGGTGTATAAGTTGTGTAAGATTGTATACAGTAGATAAGTTGAAGAGATTTAGACCCATCTCACTAGGCCTACTACAGTGAGTGTCAGTCCAGGACAGACATCTGTCATTAAAATCGCCCGAAACCATCATGAAATGAGAGCCATGTGATTGCATGTGTTCAATTACGTTTTTAAAATGTTCAATGAAAGTTGTTCGGACATTAAGTAAACTAGAGAGAGGTCTGTATAGCCGACACCGACAAAAATAGATTTACCGTTATTTTTTATTTCTACACAAAGATATTCTAAACTTTGAACTTCAATCTCGGGACGACGCTGTGATAATATGTAATCCGCTACATAAATAGCTGCTCCTCCGTAACCCGAATTATCTGACATATCTTTGCGATAAACGGTATAGTTGTTTATTTTGATATCTTCGCACGATATATTTGATTTAAGCCATGGTTCGCTCATATGGGCCAGGTGCGTCCAAAAAAAAACCAACTATATAATACAACAAGGGGAGGAACTCACTTGCTTGCAATTTTTTAAGTGGTCGTGTTAAATTGATCGTAACTTCAGAACGCCTCAACATTTACAGAAAATGTTTTCACCAGTCGAAAGCCGACTAATTTTCCTTTCCAAAGAGAACCCAATTGTTAATGTAGGCGTCCGAACTGCGGAGGTACCCTACACGAACCAAAACAAAACAGCGTAAAAATCGGAGGTCGTACAAATGCTGGGACAACTTTTTCAGAACATCTCTAGACTCTACATGACTTTTGATGAAAAGGGAAAGGTCGTCAAATCTGTTCAGCCCATCAAAACGCCCGTTAAAACTCTCTCATATTTTCAAGTCTGTGGTGTTTGGGAAGGATGGAAAAGGGATTTCTTTCAAAAACAGACTTAAAGGGCATATAAATTGTCGATAGGTAAACAATTTTAACATAATTTGAATGGATGAAAGTATTTAGCTAGTCAAAATGACTCGTTTACGCATGGGAAAGTCTACACATATGTGAAATGGTTGTCCCAGCATTTGTACGACCTCTGATTTTCACGCCGTTTTGTTCTGGTTCGTGTAGGGTACCTCAGCAGTTCGGAGGCCTACACTAACAATTGGGGTCTCTTTGGAAAGGAAAATTACTTGGCTTTCGACTGGTGAAAACACTTTTTTTTGTAAATATTAAGGCGTTCTGAAATTACGAACAATTTAACACGACCACTTAAAAAAATGCAAGCAAGTTGTTGTATTATATATTTATTTTTTTTCGGACGCACCTAGCCCCTGTGGTTTCGCTAATACAAATGATGTCGTATCGATACTGGAGACACAAAACTGATTCAATTTCATCCATATGCAACTATTATGGTCATAATTAGGTTCGATAACTCTGCAATTAATTATGATCTGGCTTTCGATAACCCGTACGCGTTCATATCAGAAACATATAAAATAATATGTCTCTGATCATATATTGTATTGATATAACATTTAAAATGCATTTTTTTTCAGTTAATCAGTGAATTCATTTATCTGAAAACAAATATGAGAGTTAAGATATTATTCAGATGAATTATTTAATGTAACTTTTACATCAAAATGTGAAAATTACTATTAAAATTTTTCCATTTAAGAAAAAATCGGTTCAAATTATTAAGCATTCAGATTGCACAGCGGAAAGTGAAGATTTAGACAATTAAATATCTATGTTCGAAGTTACAAACGATTGGAAAGCGAAATATAACAATGTAAATGTTTAGGAGTTGGAAAGGATGGCCAAAACCGGGATGCATAATGTTGCCTATTCATTTTGTCGTCTCCCCCTTTTTGTTGTTTGGTTTGTTGTTAATAAAAGGTTTTGCTTTTGGCAAAAATGTAGTTTTTATTTAACAGGATAGCCCAACTCGCTTAATGCTACATTTTTGTATATTTGTTGTCAATTTTACTGGTCGAATTATTATTTAAAAAGTGTGTGAATTGATATTATTTACCTGTACAATAATACAGGAAATACTCACACCGGGGGGGAGAGGTTCTGACATATTTATGACTTTGTGTACATAATTAATTATGATGTATTGTACTCCTCTGTATGGACCTTTACTTTTCCAAACAATTTATATAATTGTAATAAAAACATAACTGTAATCAAGGATTTATATAGTAGGACTACTATATAAATCCTTGCTGTAATTCCAGAAAATTTTCAATTCACATTTGACAGGACAGAATCAAGCCAAGTGCTAAAATTTACAAACAAACATTATTATCGGAATGTCCACAAAATTGCTCAAGAGGAAAATGCACACTTCTTGACATGAAATATTTTTAATCAGGTGGAATATTTTTAAAGATCCATGAATAAATGAGTGAAATAGATGATCTATAATCTATAGATCTATGTATAATCTATAAAATCCGCGTACTATTAAACATGAACACTACTTCCGGTCAGCTCCGCCATGTTGGATTTTTCTTGATCGATCTTTAAAAATTTGTCATTTTCAAATCAAATTGGAAGTAATATGGACACAAATTAAACTGTTAGGACCTCGATTTTCGGAAAGATTAATTATTCAGCTTCTACAGGATATCAGCAACATTTTTTTTTCATATTAATTTTATTGATCAAATTTAACAATTACAACGACTGAATTTACAAATTATCGTAAATTAACAGGGATTGTTCATGATTTATCGAGGTTTTTATGCACTTTTTAAAAATTGATTTGGAAGTATTTTCTCGTGAAATTAAACTGATACAAATAACATTTTCTTATCGATAAACATTTCAAGATTATGTGGATATCAGCAACATTTTTTTACATTGAGCAGATTTTTTTTAATTGCGATTTAAAGTTCAATCACCGTGCATTCTTTGTTAATTTAAATGACACCTAATAATGTTGGCGACTACGTCATCAAAGTCACGTGATGACTGATTAAGCTGGATATGCTAATTTCGTTGGTATGTTTCAGCCTGGATCGCAAAATACGTTTTTTATTATCTTTATTAATTTGCATAATTTAGTACAGTTTTTTGAAGTCATAAGATTTCTGAATTTTAATACATTCACATGATTGTTATATTACTTTGATGCAAGGATTTATATAGATCCTTGTTTGATGATAATAATTTTCGACTAGGTTTAAAATATTGACACTGTAAAATATAATGGAATTCATCTCCGATATCACTTTTACACAGAAAGTATATATTCGATTATTTCTATCAATATTATCCCACCTACCGTGCTCAATTGGTAACTTATGATTTGTGATTCTAAATCTGCAAGTAGTCGTCCCTATGAGACCAGGATAAAATTTAACATTGCTTTCTATGCCCTACTGGAAGGAGGGTATTTTGGTCGTGACGTCATTTAATCTAGCCATTTAAATTAAAGCGCTAAATAGTATTATTGTGAAAATCCAATAATTAATTATCAAGTGTACAGGTAGCTGCGGAACCGTAGCCCTTATGGTCCTTGACCAGTTTTCTGATATTTGCGGACCATAGGGCTACGGATTTCACCCTATCAAAAACTTTCGAAAATGCTCGGTGAAAAAGTTGCACCGATTTTTTGCAAATTTTTGTCATGAAATCGTGTGCGAGAACAATCAAACATATATATTTCGCTTCGTGAGATATTCATCTACATTCTTCTATACTTACTTACATTTCCAGCTCGTTATCATAACAAATGTCTCGATATTAACTGATCCCGTCTACTTCGTTCCACCATCTTGTCATTGTGGTAATATCGAGACAGTTGTTAGATTACAAGCTGGAAATGAATATTAATAGGTAAGTAAGTATAGAAGAATGTAGATAAATATCTAACGAAACGATACATATATGTTTGCTCGTTCTCGGACCCGATTTCATGACAATAATTTGCAAAAAAGGTGCACAAAATGTTCACCGCGCATTTTCGAAAGTATTTGATAGGGTGAAATCTGTAGCCCTATGGTCCGCAAATATCAGAAAACTGGCCAAGGACCATAAGGGCTACTGTTCCGCAGCTAGTGACAGGTAAATTTATGGGACCAGGATAAAATTTACCATTCGGGTTTGTATGGGCAACTGGAAGGAGGGAATTTTTAGACAAGATAATGGAAGGTTTTGGGCAATATTTATGAATTGGTATTTGGAGTGATTATTAACAATTGTTAATCAATTTCGGGTTAATTAAATGTCATTGTCTCATTGATACATTGTTTTGTTATTAATTGAAAGCTTCAACATTTACCTAATATTTGTGTTACAGATACTATCTATTTTTAGAATACTTCTATTTACCTTTGTACTTATCCGCATGACGTTGAATATTTGATGATCATGTGTACCGAACGAATATGTGTTTTAATAATAATGATGACTAATAATATATTATAAATTACATTACTTCCGTTTTTCATTGAAATGTTACAATATGATTGGTTATGAAGTGGTCACATGATTATAAAAGAAATGTTTCAAATCACAATGAAACTCAAACCCGAACTTGAACAATCAATGGCGTAGTAATTTCCAACAGCAAATATTCTAACACAAATAAAATTCACAACGAAAAATTCAACTATATTAAATTTTGGTGTGATTTAAATGTAATTATAAGAATTGAATGAATTCTTTTGAAGTTTCATTGGGTATGAAAGCGTTGATCGAACTACATTTTCAACATGAAGCGCTACCGCGCTTCATTGAAAATGTACTTCGGTCAATGCTTTCATACCTCAATGAAACTTCAAAAGAATGCATTCAATTCTTAAGTAAATAATACATAACTAATACGAGTGTTAATATTAGTTTTGTCTTTGTGGCCAAGGTCTGACTAATTTCTCCTGTAGTATCTTTTTCACTAGAAATGTATTTAAACAAGATGTGGGTCCACTAAAAATTCCGGTGAATGGATGTTCAAATACAAAATTGTCTTCACCAGTAGGTGTCGCTATACTGGGGGGCGGCGGTGGTGGTGATGGAGTGTGCGGTGGCGGCGGTGGATACGGATGAGTGCTCTGTGGATATGAATGGGTGTGTTGTGAATCTATATGTATATTAATTTGGAGTTACCTTATTCTAATGGAGAGTCTATATCCAGTAGTGTACTGTCTCGTGTGATCGATCTCCCAGGTCCCTGGACTAGGATACGTCTGTACAGTTCGACAATACTGGAGTAACTCACTGTATCAAGGTTGTTTTACCCGGAAGACTTTGTGGTTACGCTTGGCCTCCGTTGATCAGTGTTCTCCACATTCCTCCCCATTTTGTAAACTCCTTTTACCAATTTCCTTGTATTTAAATTATTGTGTCCAAGTATAATATTTATAATAGTTTGTATCAATATGTCATATAGGTCTATATGACATACATGTAACTATACAATAACAACAAAGGTTTAAAACTATCTACACTATACAGGTTGCAAGCCACGATGACAACATTACGTACACTGCTTGATAAAGGAATTAGGTATTGACAATTCACCTGGCAATCCTACATATACCTCGACGACACTTGCAAAAGAGGAAATCCTGGATAATCATAGGTCTGTTTTATGTTCCTTTGGAATTTCAACCAATGATGAAGATTTGGATCTACCATCACTCTACTGGATTCCTAAATTACACAAGTATCCTTTCAAACAGCATTATATTGCCGGGTCTGCCAAATGTTCCACGAAAGTTCTTTCCAAGTTATTAACATGTATTCTATCGGTGGTCAAAACCGGGCTTCAGAGTTACTGTGACACTAACTACTAGAGAGGTGGTGTGAATCAGATGTGGATTCTGAAGAGTACATACAATCTAGGCCCCTCTCCTCCTGCAATATCATTAAAGCATTTGACTTCTCTACCATCTACACAATTATTCCTCACTCAAAGCTGAAGGACTGTTTCATACAAAAGAATGGTCAGCGCAGATTCAAATACCTTGTGCCAGGCCGGGACAGATCTTATTTATAAAAAAAAAAAAACACAAAAAAAGAACACTCTGATTCTACCAAAAAAGTTCAACATGTTCGAGTTTTTGATTGACAACATATTTGTTATGTATGGTGGACGTTTTTTTCAACAGACAGTCGGCATACCTATGGGCAAAAACTGTGCTCCTCTTCTCGCCGACTTGTTCCTTTATTCGTATGAGGGAAACTTCATGCAGGGGCTTCTCAGTAAAAACGAAAAGAAGCTAGGCCGATCATATAATTTCACGTTCAGCTATACAGATGATATCCTTTCACTAAAATATTCTAGGTTTGGTGATTTCGTCGATCGCGTCTATCCCTTTGAGCTTGAAATAATGGATACCACATACCTTGACCTACACCTCGCAATAGACAGTGAGGGGCGGTTAAGAACGAAACTTTACGACAAAAGCTATGACTTAAATTTTCCCATTGTGAACTTTCCATTTACTAAGTATAAGTAGCAACATTCCAGCAGCACCTGCATTTGCAGTATATATCTCTCAGACTACAGTTGATACGATATTCCAGAGCTTGTGGTTCCTATCAGAACTTCCTTGATGGAGGGTTGCTGCTGACAAGGAAACTACTGGACCAAGGGTTCCTTTTGGTTAAGTTGAAATCATCACTTCGAAAGTGTTATGGTCGCCACCATGACTTGGTTGACCGTTATGGAATATCTGGGTAACAAATGACCACGAATATGTTCCACTTGTCGTAAATACGTTCCGATCCTTTGCTCATTCATGACTTGTCACCAGGGGTCGTGTTAATGAAAGTGTCATAAGATATGTCCTAAGACATATCTTATGACATATTTTAGGACACTGATAGTACTATCCTAGGACATGTCTGCGATTGTATGTCAAAGCTGTCTTAGTACTATCTTCGTTTAGGAAATCCTAGACATAATCGTAAATATGAATAAGAGCTCATTTGTGTAAAGAAAGAATAATATAAATGTTCCAGACCATACGCATATTTGGACCGTACGCGTACGGTCGGACCATACGCGTACGGTCTGCCTAGTGTTAAGAGATTATTGAGGCTTCAAAAATATTTTACAGATCAACGTTATTCGAACCTAAAATATATTTAAAAAAGTTAATTATCGTAATTGTACAATTTAGAAATAAATCTAATTTAATCTATTACAAACGTACATGTCCTGAATTTAGCATGTTCGTAATAAGTGAATTCTGCTCACTCGCAGTTAACAAAATAGTTTGAAATTGAAGCGGTATTTGGTCAAAAAGCTAATGATGGTATTTGTGTAGGTTCAAAAGAGACTGACGAGTTCATTGACGAAGGAAAGGTCGAATACATGTTTGACACAAACGGAGACTTACAGACTGGTTTACGGACAGACAATGGGACTGACTCACAGACAGAAACTGAGACCGACTCACAGACAGAAACTGAGACCGACTCACAGACAGAAACCGAGACTAACTCGCAGACAGATATCGAGACGGATTCACATACCGATGAACAGATAGGTTCACAGACACGAACTGGGACTGACGCACAAATTCAGACTAGCAGTGCCCGCGGGGATTCGATGGTCGACTTAAGCTGATCACAGACTAACGTGTTTTCCGTTATGGCTGACGTACATGTACAACCGACCCGAAAACAAAGACGAACTGAAACGACGGAAATATCTACTGAAACTTACGATGTTACAGTCTAATGCAAAAATTGAAAAAAGTAGTTTTGTAACCGTCAGAATACCTATTGTTGATAAGGCATCTGGTAATGTACCACGATTATTGTGTAGGGTTGATGATATTATTGGTAAAGATGCAAGTTTGTACAAATTATCATATGAATTTGGTGTGTTAAATTCATGTTATGATATGGGTGATATAGAGCTTTTGACACGTAAAGTTGAAACTTCGCATTGGGAAACAGAAGAAATTTCTCTGCATGCTGCTGCAAAACAAGCAAGTTTTTCTCTTGCAAGCAAAAGATGTAAATGCAAGTGAAAATGTATGAACAAAACATTTAAGTGTAGAAAGTCCGGCGTTCCTTGTAGCAGCAAGTGTCACTCTGGGCGTGCATGCGAAAATGTGATTCAGGTAGACAATTAAAATTGCATTTTAGTTCAAAAACTGTTTACTTTTCATGAGGTGATGGTGTTTTGTTTAAAGTAATAATAATTATGATAAATGTAATTTGTAAAACTCAATAAAAGTTTATGATATGTTTCTATTGAAAAAAACCCATATGGTCTAAATACCCGTACGGTCCAGCTCGTAATAGACCGTACATACGGTCGGACCGTACGCGTACGGTCGGACCATACGCGTACGGTCGGACCATACGGTCCGGACCGTACGCGTACGGTCCAAATACGCGTATGGTCTGGAACATAAATATAAATGCTACAAACATCAATGTGTTAATACGCAAAAGTTCACATAAAAATAAAAATAATAAGATTAAATTTTATTTTATTTATATGATTTAATTGTGATTGTTAGATAAGAAATGTATATGAACCTGATCAAATCTGATAATAATTTAAGTAGTGGAGAATACACTCCAACTGTAGATTCTTAAAAATAATCAACGAGACCCGTCAGGGTCGAGTTGATTATTTTTAAGAATCTACAAGTTGGAGTGTATTCTCTCACATAATACATTTCTATCTGCAACAGTCTTTCCATTTTATATTTCTACCTTTTTAATGTTCAGAAAGCTAAATAAGCCACAATTAACAAAAAATAAACAATAAAATTTTATCGGCATCCGTGCTTTCGATTCTCGTTTATATTTAGATATTTCAAGGTCTTTCAAGTGAATAGAATCGTTTATATTTAGATATTTCAAGGTCTTTCAAGTGTCCCAAATATTCACCTGTGGTCTGTCTGATTTGTTAAGTTGCGGTCGGTTTGTTGGTTGGTTGTATTGCGAGAATACTCGTCAGTTCTGAACATAAATTGTGTCAGAACTCAAATATTTTGTATCGTGTCTTGTATATATTGATCAATTGCCTCTTTAAGCAAATTGTTGATATGTTCTAAACAAAACTTACTGTCAAGAGTTATATATACTAATTATAAAATTTATTAATGTGGTCAACTTAGCCGAGTGGTAAGATGGAAGTTTGGAAAAGTCGAAGTAGACTTTAAAAAACCCAGCAGTGGTTCGAGACACGAAAGTCCCAAAATAAGTAAAACACGTTTTTAAGCCTAAAATAGTAAAAGGTTAAAGTTCATATATTCAAGAACAAAAGAATGAACTGTAGATTCTTAAAAAATAATCCACTGTTCGAACAATAGTGTGACGTCAGAGAAATGTATTAATAAAATAATATCAATGAAAGTGATGGTATATTTTAATCAAGACGTGTACTTTACATTAAACTTTTAGCCAAGTGAGCTGTTTTCAAAATGTCAACGTGTCACATCATCATCAGTTATTCAAAAGGGTTACAGGATAAAAACGTGCAGATTTTGTTTATAAATTGAAAGTAAAACTTTGTCTGTTCATTATTTTGTACTGTTCTGTATTTCTGTACCAAAATGAGCAGAAAAAGAAGCCCGACAACATTTCCTTTTGATGCTGGATCCAGGGTGGACAATGTACGTCATACATCCGGGTATTTTTTTGTGCTGGATCAAACATCAAAAGGAAATATTGTCTGAATGATTAGCGGCTGAAACACAATATAGGGCTCATACTCAAAAGCAGTGTGTTATGTGCAATATTAGCATACTTCCATTGAATTTAAAGGTATCACTCTAATATCATGTTTTGGATGGTGAAACACAGAAGTTGCATACAAAATTTCAAGAAGATATCTCTCATAGTTTTTGAGGAACAAGCAAAAGGGTACCGAAAAATTTGCACAAATAAGGCGTTATGCTGTTGCACTTGAAATTTGTTTATTTTTACACCAAAATTTACTTTTCAAAATAGGAAAACAACAAAACTATTTTAATATAAATCTTTAGAAAAATTAATCAGGATTAATTTGATACCAAATTCATGAAAATCGGACACCAATTGGAGAAATTATTAGGCTTTATCCAAAAGGTATGTTTCTATCAGAAATCTGTAGGGTCCGTAACCAGTAAAACAATCTTCTAGAAAACACTGTCAAAAGATTGATATTTTCATGTTTGAAGATGTAAAATACACAGAGTAGTTATAATCAGTCAAAATATCAACAATTGTAGGTAGAATAAAAACTGCAGAACAGAAAATATGGTTATGGACACTACAAAAACCATGTAACTATATTTAAGGGTGTAATTATAATCTTGTGTGAATAAATGTTAATTAAAAAGAGAAATAACAAGTAATTCTGAGTAATCTTAACATCATAGATCATAGAAAACATGTTGCTTTTAAGAATAACAGTACTTGAATGTTCAGCTCTGCTGCAACACTGCATTGCCCTTTATTGTGTTTTACCCGCTGACAAATGACAACAGCTTTTTTATACAGTCCGACAAAAGTTAAGCACCACCTGACTTGTTTCAATAATATCTTTTCTAATAATGAACTTATTTCAAATCGGTTTGCTGTTTTCGTTACCTGTACACACATACTTACTTACCTGTGAAACAGGTTATTGATCGATTTTTATTTATGTTTATATGACAGGGTGTGTAAAGTGCCACGTGTACTTTTCAACATTTGTGTTTGCGAACGAAAGCTGATTTTTTTTGTATAGAGTTTTAAGTTTCATTTTCTATTGGTTTGGTATGGTGTGGCGTAAATTAACCATACCAGAAAGGTGGCAAACTCTTGGCATGCATAGCGGTGGTTTTAGCCATAGAACGGTGGCAGACCACTTCAGGGTTAACCATTCCATCATTGTACGACTGATGCAGCGTTTTCGTCAAACGGGGAATGTTACTGACCGTCCACGTGCAGGTAGACCTCGCAAAACGACACCGAGAGAGGACCGGCTCATATCCAGACGGGCGGGGCAACGGCCGTTCAGTACAGCTGGTGCACTTCGTGGTAATTTAGCGTTTGGAGGCCACATTAGCACACGCACTGTAATCAGACGCCTCCACCATCAGGGAATGCGAGCGCGACAACCCATAAAACGTCCATAGTTGACATTACGTCATCGCCATGCTCGATTTGACTGGTCACATGATCATTTGGGGTGGACTATTCGCACATGGAAACGGGTCCACTGGTCTGATGAAAGTCGTTTTTTGCTACGCCCTACCAACGGTTCGTGCAAGGGTTTGGCGCCAACGAAACACTTCATTTCAGGACAACCACATTTTGGGCACAACTGTTTTTGAGGGTGGGGGTATAACTGCGGTTGTTATTACGAATATTGGTCACACGACTTTTTCAATTATAAAAAGGATCACCGGTTCGTTAACATTTGTGGTAAACACTTAAATAAAACAGCTGCAATAGCAGACCACAGCCAACGAGAAAAGCAAAGCGTAATAACTTACAGCAAAATGCAAAATCAAATTCAAAAGGAAAATCCGTCGTCAGAAAAAGAGAAAACAACAGATGGTAGAGCATATACCCTCGATGAATGATGATATAACAACTTCTTACGACGAAAGATGTTTTATTCATCTCCTTGGTGATGTTTACGTTGTTGCCAAAGAATTCAAAAATAAGATGTTAATTCACATCAGACACTATGATGAAACGGGACAGAGACAAATTCCAACTAAAAAAGGAGTCGCACTCAATTTGTCTAGATGGTTGTTGCTGGAGGAAAAGAAGGATGAGATAGACAACATGTTTATGAAAACACAATCAGCTGAAGAGGAGCAAGCCTATACCATACATTTAGGCAGAGGTGTTTACGTAACAATTAATCCCAAATTTCCTACGTGGATATACGACACTTTTGGCAACCATCGAACGTGGATAAACCCATACCAACACGGAAAGGAGTTGCCCTCAATAAGCAAAAATGGAAACGACTTTGCGACACTATACAGATAATGCGAGAATTCGTACCCGAACTGAAAACAACATGTTTCTGTTATTATTCACATCCAAATGAATTAGAGGCTTTATCATGCAAAGAATGTTATCCTTTCGAAAAAGAAGAAGAAGAAGAATGGAAAGAACAAGAGAGTGAATTTGACATAGCACCGTATTTATTGACACAGACATAATGTATCATTACTCTGATTTTTTCGCTTGTACCTATTATATCAGTTGCTAGAAAAATAAAGTTGTTTATTATACTTGTGTTGGTTTTTAATTACGCAGCAACGAAACTAAATAAAACCTCCCCCAAACCCTGATGACACTCATTTAATCTTCCATTAGGCAATAGGTTCACACACATACACATTTTTTTTTTAAATACGCAAAACAAACCTGTGATATATCAAGTACGTGAAATGACGTATCAAGAGAAACGTGGTTATGTTCTTAAAATATGGACGGACCCCTCACATCCAGCGTCCTTTGCGGGACCTGGAAAGGTATACCAAATTATTCGTAAAGAGGGAAAATACAACATTGGTTTAGGAACAGTTAAAAAAGTTTTATCAAATAAAGAGGCGTATACTGGGCAGAAACCTGTACGACGACACTTCCCTAGAAACAGAGTTATCGTCAGTGGTCTCGATGCACAATGGGACGGAGACTTAGCCTCCATGGAAAACGTAGCTCAGTACAACGACAACGTTAAATTTCTGCTGATACTAATAGACATATTTTCGAGATTTTTAATGGTAAAACCTTTAAAGAATAAAAAAAGTTCTACAGTTGCTGACGCCATTAAAAGCGTTTTGAAAGACCATAAAAACAGGAAACCACGGGTTATTCGTTTCGATCAAGGTGGGGAATTTAAATCAGAAGTCAAAAGATTCTTAGCAAAACAGAATATAAAAGTTTTTTACACACAGAATTCCTCCGTGAAAAGTAATTATGCTGAACGCGTAATTCGTTCTTTGAAGGGAAAATTATATTCGTATTTCGTGGAAAAGCAAACATATAGATATATAGACGTGCTGCAAAAAATCGTTAGTAGCTATAACCACACTCCTCACGCTTCCTTAGGTGGATATACACCATCATCCATTAATAAAACCAGTGAAGACGAAATGAGATATGTACAATATCTCGTACGGAACAAAAAGATGAAACGGAAGCCAACTTCTACACCGATAAAAGGGATATAAAAAAAACAGAAGTCATCTTATAAATTCAAGGTAGGGGATTTCGTCCGAGTATCCCATCTAAAGAGAACATTCGAAAAAGGTTATCAAGAGAAGTGGACGATGGAATATTTCAAAACAGCAAAGAGGTTTAAGAGGGGTAAGCATGATATTTACAAAATCTCAGACATAGACGGAGACAATATCAAGGGTACCTTCTATAGATACGAATTACAGAAAATCGATAAATCTGAAACTGACACTTTCAAGATAGAAAAAAACATAAAACGAAAGAAAATAAATGGTATAAAACATGTTTTGGTGAAATGGTTAGGATGGCCAGACAAGTTTAATTCATGGGTTCAGGAAACAGATGTGGAAGATATATAATCTCATAATGTCAACATTGACCACGCATTTGAAACCAAGATGAGCTTGAGAATGGTACTTTCTTCCGATGATGGAAAGGAATTCTTCCCTAATAATTCCTCCTACAACTTTTTTGTCAAATTAAATAGAATATTACAATTTGATGGGTATTGGGTAGTTGGTTTAACCGAGATCAGTATTTCCGAACAGTCTAAAAAAGACGAAATAATATATGTGTATTCGGATATATGCCAAAATAGTTTTGTTGGATCATCAGAACAGCCTTTATTGAGAAGAGTTTTCTACGAAGACATAAATTATAACAGAAATATCATATATACCAATCCATATTACATCCCTGTTAAACTGAAGGATGTTCAACAAATTCACATCTATATTAAAGACGAGAAAGGGAATGATGCGTCATTCTTGAAAAAGAAAGTGACGGTATCACTTCATTTCAAAAAAATTCCGTTTCTATCGTAAAGATGAACAGTCAAACCTATGTGTCGGATCCTACAATATGGCAACGTTTCTACAAAAATATGTCGGAGAAAAGATTCAATCCTTATCAATTTAAGAAAAAAAACGAAATCAGACGGGTCGGGGCATGTATGGTAGATATAGAAGATCGTACATGATACCCATTAATCAAAACACGGCTTCGGATTCTACTCCTACGGATCATACAACTTTAGTTACACCAGTTGCAGCCACTGAACAGAGGGCAGAATCACAAATGAAAGAAGAAGCCAAATTAGGAAAGACTCGTATAAAGGTAGTCAAGAGTATAAAAAAAAGAAACAGGGTAAAAAGTTCAATATGAAAAAAACCGACAAGAAGACAACATCTAATAAGACCTCAGCCAAATTTAAGCGAAAAATAACAAATAAAAAGTTTAGTTCAAACAAAACCCGCAAGGCGTCAGCATCAAATAAGACGTACTCGACAAGAAGAACAAAGAAGTCAAGACCACAAAAGAAGAAGACATTACATTTTCATCAAAGTGTCTGGGATCTTCCCGTGGTTAAAAAAAAGAAAGAAATAACAATGTCGTTTTTAAGTGAAGACAATAAGGAAGTGGGCCAGCCAATGGAACTGTCGATATTTGCCTCCCCTCCCAATCAGGTCGCTATTAATAAAATTAATTACACAGAAGAAAGACCCATCTCTAATCTATTAAGTGACAGTACTCCCATTGAAATTGTAGTATCAGGTGCAGGTAGCGATTACATAGATCTAAGAAAGAGTCGTTTATATGTCAAACTGCAAATTTTGAAAGCCGATGGATCATCACTCACTCCCAAAGAAAAGACAGGCATCATCAATTTACCATTGCAAAGCCTGTTCTCACACATCGATATTTATATGAACAACAAACTTGTCTCAGTAAACTCCAACAATTATCCCTGGAAAGCTTATTTGAAAGTTGTATTATCATCGGGTAAGGAAGAACAGGAATCGCAACTTCAAAGCCAATTGTTCATGAAAGACGATGATCCGATGGACTCCGTTACGTTGAATTCTGGTTTCATCAACAGATACGAATATACAAAAGAATCAAGAACATTTGAAATAGAGGGAAATTTGTTGGAAGATACTCTGAACTTGGAAGGTAAATTGTTGATCAACGGAGTGGACATTTACATGAAACTGTTTAGATCCAGTGCTCCTTTTCTGGTTATGTCAGGGGAGACAAGTCCAAACTACAAAGTGAAAATAGTTGACGTATATTTTAAAACGGCAAAAGTAAAATTAGATCCCGGTGTCATCTTGAATCATCGACGTCAGATACGTGAAACTCCTGCTAAGTATGTCATCAATAGAAGCAATGTTATTCAGAACGTCATACCCAAAGGTTCTACAGAATTTTACTGGGATGGAATATTTCCGAAAGCTATTCCATCAAAAGTAGTGTTTGGTCTTCTTTCCCAGACTAGTGTTAACGGTGATTACACTAAAAATCCCTTCAATTTTCAACATTTCAACATGACAGAGGTCTCTCTGAAAGTGAATGGAGTTGAAGTGTACGGAACTCCACTAAAGCTAGATTTCGGAGTCAACAGAAATTACAGTACAACATACCTCAGACTTTTCGAAATATATGAAAAGTTTAAACATCTCGTACAAAGATTTTGGAGCCGGATATAGTTTGATAACCTTTTCTCTGGACCCCTGTTTAGAATTTCAAGAAGATTTTATCAATTTAGTAAAACATGGAAAAGCTAGATTAGAAATCAGATTCAAAACACCAACAGCTGAAACTATAAATTGCGTGTGTTATTATCAGTCGCAGGCCATTTTAGCAGTAGACGAAGCTAGAGAAGTACGACTCGTAGAACCATGAATACTGAACAGTTAAAAGGAATATTGAGCAGATACAATTGCTTACGGAACATATTTGTTGACATCACTGCAATCAATATCTTGCCTAAAGACGTGCCTTCTGCATACCCTCAATTATATATCGTTAATACTGACCCACTGCCCAATCCTGGAAAACATTGGGTGTGTGTAATCTTGTACAATTATGATAAGGTAGACTATTTTGACAGCTTAGGGAGACCTGCAGCATACTACGGCTGTGATTTTCAAGACTTCTTACAGAGAAATGGTCAAAAAAACAATGTTATACAAAGGCGTATACAATCGTTCCAGTCGGATGTATGCGGACTTTATGTCGTGTATTTCGCACTAATGAGACTGTGTTTACATATTTCAGTGAGAGATATTTTCAATACTTTTCATGCCAATGATTTAAAGCAAAACGATAGATTTATATGTAATTTTTTTTCAGAAATGTAACAAATGTGATATTATCAAATAAAAGGAGAATTCAGAGAATATTGTTTTCATTTTGAACACATACCTTCTGGCACAATGACGGAAAAAACACTGTTACCGTTTTTCTCGCCCACCACAATTTGCATCGTTGCTCCAACACAAGGAGGGAAGACGGTGTTCACAAAAAAATTGGTTGAAAATGCTAACGCCATGTTTACTATTTCTCCAGAGAGAATACTGTATTGCTATTCTGAGCACCAGAAACTGTTCGATGAAATGCAGAATATACCGAATTTGATTTTTCACGAGGGTCTTCCTGATAAACAACGCTTAGAAGAGCTCGCGGACAATACCAAACACACTTTAGTCATCTTAGACGATTTAATGTCTAAAATAGTTCAATCGGAGGAGCTTTTACATCTTTTTACAATCACAAGTCATCATCGAGGAATTTCTGTGGTGTATTTAAGTCAAAATCTTTTCAATCAGGGTCGATATGCCAAAACAATTGCCCTCAACTCAGCAAATGTTGTGTTATTTCGTAATCCTAGAGACATGAGACAACTCCTAACGTTTGCGTCTCAAATACTTCCAGGACAGACTCGCTATTACATTGATAGTTTTTTGAAAAGTACTAAAGAATTGTACTCTTACATTTTGATCGATCTCGCGACTCATCGGGACAGGGAATATATGCTTCGAACAGGTATTTTTCCGGGCGATACATGTATTGTATATAGACCTCAATAAAATGAGAGAACTGACAAACATTCGTCATTTTTTAAGAATGAGTCATCGAATGAAGACGCATGCAACCTTTCTAAGATTTCTTAACGAATCGTCTATAAAACAAAGAAAAATAATTTTATCCAACCTAACAAAGACCCAAATCGACCTCTTGTCAGAGATTGCATTGAACTTGTACAAAGGTGTATTTCCTAATAAAGCCAAATACGCCAAGTCGTTGAAGCCTTACAAGTCCTTCATTGCACGGTTGGCTCACAAATACGAATCGAAGGAACAGAAGAAAGAGCTGTTAGTTCGCCACGCCAAAATACTCCCGAAACTTCTAAGGCCTATTTTCGATTACCTGTGATGGCCAAAGAACTAGTTTTAATACCCCAAAAACGGTACGAAGAATTGCTACAAAACAAACAAACTGAAATCTTACCCAAACACGAAACAAAGGACGATTTAACTGTTGATGAAGTGACAGAAAGGGAGCAATGTGTAAAAGAAACATTGCCTGTCCAAACTGGAAAAGGATTAATAGTAAGGAAAAAACGATCTATGGGCAAAGGACTTCCAGAAATAGCGAATCGTTGCTTACGAAAAATAAAATCTAATAAATCAATTAAGAAAAAAAGACAAAAATACAATGGATCAAATTTTAATGTTAATCAATGAATATTTTTTGCACAAATAAAATGATTAAATTATTACAGAGTTTTGTCTTATTTGGAATATCCAAAAGGCAGAGTTGTCAGATCATTTAATAAACGTCTCTTAGTGTACACCATTCTGAATGCCTTTTCCTCAATCCTGTTGCATAATATTCTTTTCTTTGCTAAGCGAGAAATTTTCCGAGGATTTGTTGTTGTAATACAGTCTTTTGTTTTTGCTACGATGATTTCTTTCATGGTAGAAAAGTTGATAAAGTCTGCATTCGTCTTGCTTTCCAAAGAGAAACCTCGGACTTTGCAGACTTGTTTCTGTGATTTAGTTGTGTATGCGTATGACTTTGGACCACTGGAAACAAATTTCGTGATGTATTCATCCTCTGGCGCAATTTCGTTTGTCAATTCACCCAAATAATTACCAATGGGTAATGTCTTAGTTATTGTCCGATCATTATCAACGAAAATAATTGAGTCTGTATCCATGTACAGCGCCTTTTTTGAGTCATTTCTAATAGTTCGTAGAGACGTAACCTTGCCATGCAGGTTGTGAAACTAGCTAAGAACATATTAGTTTTAAAATCTAATGGTAAGAAAGACGTATCGTTTGTGAATTCCAATTGTATCATGTCGTAACAGACTATGTGAAAATCAGAGACTTCTTTGGTAGGGTCTGAGAGTAATTGGAAGAATTTATCGACCTCCGTATCGTACAGGAACAGCGTTTGACTCATGTTCAAACGTTGTCCAAACTTTCCCCAAAAACTGTTCAAACAAATCTTAGCCAAAGTACGTAAACAAGGTTTTTTTTTGATCTGGTGATAGTCCAATTGGATATTTTCCTTCTCAGCATATTTGATAATGTAGTCTAACTTCTCCTCTTCAGTTTGGCATTCATTAGCAAATCCTGATGCCTCCTGCTTTAATTTCAAGAACAAATTCACATAACCTGCAAACAATCCTCCATTCCCCCTTTTTCGGTCGTATTCACTGGTATCGTTGAAATGGTAAACTTCATAGAATTTTAATATCTTGTATCCTTTCGATACAGCCAATTCCAATTCGGGGGTACACCATGTTCCAACTATGACTCTGTCTTTGTCTAAACATGTACATTTGTCTTTGTATTCTATATCTACACATCTTTTACATAGCGAAATTTCAGTTTTCCATCTCTTGTCGTATACGGCAGAACAGGATGGAACAAATTTCTTGGGGGTAACACTTTAACCATGGCCAACCCAAAATAATGTGACAGGTCTTTGAAATTGGAGGTGATGATGTCTGGATGTCCACAAACATATTTGGCGTACTTGTTTACACTAGGATATAAACTGCAAAACAAAAAAAAGAATCATGAATATCTTTTATTTCTTTAATGCGATGTAACTGTCATATTAGCCGGTACAGACTAATCGTTAACAAAACTCGTCAAAATTTGAAAAAAAAAATTACCTGGTGTAGTCGTAATATTCTATAGTTTCCCCGGGTTTTTCTACTTCGTGGTACAACTTTATAGCATTGGTGCGTCCTCCAAAAAAACTGTCCCTAGGATTCAGACGATCCATTACGTCCAAAGAAGTGATGTAATCCTTCATTCCCTCTTCTAAAGTAATATTTTGAAGATATTCGTGTTCCCAAATACAGACATATCTGTATCCGATCCGTTTTAAATAATTCTCCTTGCGTTTCGTCATATAATATAAGTCATTCATCGAATGTTTGGTAAGGGGATTTTTCGTGGTCGTCCTGTCTTGAGGGTAACATTGTGGACATCCATGTAAGACACACCCTGAAAGAGAACCATTGATAGTAGTGTGTGATTTTAACAGTTACAAAACGACGCCCGCTAACATCACACCGCACCGCCGTTAACCTATTAGACGCGCGCGCCGTCGTCGCCGTCATGACGCACCGCGCGCGTGCCGCCCGCACCGCCGTTAACCTATTAGACGCGCAGACCCCCAGCATCGCGCCGCGCGCGTGCCGCCCGCAGCCGCACCACCCTTCCCCTCCCCTTTTTGGGAGGGTAATATTTGGGGTGGAAGGGGTTAAGGAGGTGAGGGAAATATGTAAAAACTAACCGTGGAATTCGTAAGTCGCCTGTACTCTTGCAACTCTTTTCGAAAATCGAAGATGGCGTTTTTCTTTGATTGGAACCACTTTTCGAATTCTTCTCGTTCATATTTTCCTTTACTGTAATTTTTTTATTCTTCTTTTTCAAAGTCTAGCATTGGAATAGCTTCTCCAAGTTTTCGTAAAAAGTAACGCCATGTAAACCAACTACTCTCAATTATTAAAGAACAAAGATCAGCAGGTTTTTGTTCCAAAATTAGTAATGCTTCTCTTATTGCATCAGACGAGAATTCAATTCGATCAGGACTCAGTTTTAGATTTTTTCTTGCATTGACGATGACAGTTATGTAATCGCACCCTTGTCGAAGGAGATAACACATTATAAATAGCAGTTGGGAATGGACTAAACACATTTAAACAATGATTACAAAGAAGACGAGCTAGTCGTCCGTTACCGTCAGCAAATGGATGAAGCGTCAAGAAACCAAATAAGAGAATAGATGCACATTTAAAAGAGTTTTCCAGTTTGTTTCTCGCCAAATTGTCATTAGATATTTCATGTACCATCTTGTTGTATTGATCAACAATAGTTTGAATGGCGTCATCTGCTACGTCTTCTGTTTTGTAACAGCGATAATGATATAGTTCTCCCTTAAATTCTGCAGTTCTTGGTAAAACACTAAATTTTCCAGGGAAAGTATTTTTTTTATCCATTACATCTTTCATCAAAATTGCATGGCATTTTTTAATACACACTTTGACATCAAGGATTCCCAAATAATCCGATCTTTCGTCTTTTGGTATTTTTTTTATTTCATTTTTCAGATGACGATATCCGCGTAGTAAATTGATTGTTTCGGTTGTTTTGGCACATATTGTTTCTGTAGTTTTCTTATTAAGATAATCTTCTGCGTCTCGTAAAGTTGGTAGACTGTCAATGATATTTAATCTCTGAACATTCTCTAGTTTCAGCTTCGATGTTTTGTGAATATGCATTGTTGCTCTCAAAATTGTCACTATGATTGCAAAGTATGTCCTTAAATTTGTTTCTATCAAACACACCAATATCTTCACCAATTTGTATTTGATACAGAAATTTTAAATACATCTCATGTTTAACAGCAGACCAGTGTTCGGTATTTTCATTTTTAATTCCTTTTCCGTGTATTTTCATATGCAAGAATTTCTGTTATCATTTCAGAGACTTTAGGGATTGTGTTTTTCTGATCTTTTATCTTCCGCCATGACGGACGCTCTGTCGGTTGAAATTCCAAGAAATGTGAACATGCCATTTCTGAAAAAAAATTGTATTGCATACTTTATGAAACTAAAGATATACATTAAAAAGCCGCTACAAGGTCTTTGACAGGGGGTACCATATCAACAGTAGCATACCGGTATTATACATATTGGTATTTTTAATCAGTTGATGAAAAGATATTCATACCTTTGATTATTTATGTTCATAGTTTTAACAAGGCATTGACCTCCGTGAAAAATATGATTGTGTTCATAGTTTAACAAGGTATTTACTGTCTTCATTTTGTTGATATTTTCTAAATCAAGTCATGGATATAATAGCTGTAACGCATATAGAGTGATAGCAGAATGTAACTGTTCACAATGTGGACAAACAAGCAATCATAACACCAGAGAGTGAACAACTCATCGCCAACCGTACAAGGAGTCATACCAAAAGAAAATAAAAGTGGGGATGAAACATCTTTATAAATTCTAATATATTTCTATTTTAAATACAGTCTACAGTACATCGAACGTGAGAGTCAATTGTTATTGATGTACATGTACTTTAATATTTAAATGTCCTATGTTACATGGTAATATTAATAAACACCTAGAAAACAATTTGTTGATTTGAAAACTGGATTTTTAAGATTTTTTTCTGAAGATTTATAGAAGTCAAATGGACTATTCAATACACATGTACATTTTTATCTGCAGTATAATTTAATACTAAAAACAAAATTCATTGAAATGCACATATTATTTATATTATTCAAACATTTCAAGTGCCTTATTTGATTATTTGAGGTGTGAACCTTTTCAATACTTTTTTTTTCACAATTTGGTATAAAGAAAACATTATAGTATATATTATACACATTACAAATGATATATGTAATAATAATTCTTCACTTAGTCAATTTATCAGTTTAAGCTAAAATGGATATAGATTCCATGATCTTATTTCATGGTTTATAATTTTTATTTAAAATCCAAATCTTTTTTAATTGTTTGTTTTAAGTGCGTACTAAAGCATACAATTTGTTTCATTTTCTAGTCATCTTCAGTGGTATTTTGTCATATATAGTGTATATGTGAAGATTTTTTTTTTATTATGAGCCATTCAAATGGTCTTCTAGAAGTTGTTTTGTAAAATGTGTTTTGTTTATTTGTTTTGTTTTTGGATGAAGAATTTCTTGAAAACATTTACTTTACACACAGATAGTGTAATTTTTTAGTGGTCTTCCAGAAAATGTTTTAGTGTAAACAATAATTTATTGAATAAATGACATTTGCTATTACAATAATACATTCATAGGGATCAGAAAACAAGTAACGCAGCACTTATATAAATTCTTCTCCCAATTACCAAAAAAGAAAAGAAAAGAACACCTGCTTTAACAGTGAATGTTTTGAATGCTTTTAGTAGTTTAAATATTTATTGTTTGTAGTTTGTGGTTTTTTCATATCGTTCATATATTCTCAAATGTTTTTTATCCAAAGATCATCAAAAATGTGTTCTTCAATAAGATAGATTGTGATTTGAATGAATGACTAAATATTTGATAACTTACCTACATTTTCTTCTTTGAACACGAAAGCAGACATTAATTTGTCTTTTTTGTTGTTTATGATGTAAATATTATACTATTAACCACATTTTTACGAAAATGGTTGTCAACATATTTTTTAAATTGTTTTTTTTTTGTCATTAAAACTATTTTTCTTTTTAACCAACTATTTGAAAATTTCCTATGCTTTCTGCTTTGCTTCAATTTCGTTTTCTGTTGTGTATTTTTCAATGTGAATTTTGTTTCATTAAAAAATGTTCTTTTTTTACCAAATATTTGATAATTTCCTAAACTTTCTGCTTTGTAGTCAAAAACAAAGTTCAATTTCATTTTTGGTTGTGTAAGATGCAAATATTATTGTGATGAAAATGGTTGTCAATATATTTTACAATTTTTTTTTT
>MJUT01053906.1:466096-482507 GCA_002080005.1 Gigantidas platifrons | reverse complement strand
GGGGGGATGCTGTGTCCTGTCCACAAGCACCTGTGGTATCAATATGGATACAAATAAATTAAAACAATAACATATAAACCATGTTGTATCATATATAACAAATTTGCCTGATTGAAATCTTTATGGTGTATTTTGTTAGATTTGACAATAGATTCCTTTGATACCGTTATTACTTTTGGTATCCCTTTGAAATCGAGAGTACCATACATTATAGGGTGATATGAGGAGTTACATGTTTCTGCACAGTATACGCCTCTTTATTTGATAAAACTTTTTTAACTGTTCCTAAACCAATGTTGTATTTTCCCTCTTTACGAATAATTTGGTATACCTTTCCAGGTCCCGCAAAGGACGCTGGATGTGAGGGGTCCGTCCATATTTTAAGAACATAATCACGTTTCTCTTGATACGTCATTTCACGTACTTGATATATCACAGGTTTGTTTTGCGTATTTAAAAAAAAATTGTGTATGTGTGTGAACCTATTGCCTAATGGAAGATTAAATGAGTGTCATCAGGGTTTGGGGGAGGTTTTATTTAGTTTCGTTGCTGCGTAATTAAAAACCAACACAAGTATAATAAACAACTTTATTTTTCTAGCAACTGATATAATAGGTACAAGCGAAAAAATCAGAGTGATGATACATTATGTCTGTGTCAATAAATACGGTGCTATGTCAAATTCACTCTCTTGTTCTTTTCATTCGTCTTCTTCTTCTTTTTCGAAAGGATAACATTCTTTGCATGATAAAGCCTCTAATTCATTTGGATGTGAATAATAACAGACACATGTTGTTTTCAGTTCAGGTACGAATTCTCGCATTATCTGTATAGTGTCGCAAAGTCGTTTCCATTTTTGCTTATTGAGGGCAACTCCTTTCCGTGTTGGTATGGGTTTATCCACGTTCGATGGTTGCCAAAAGTGTCGTATATCCACCGTAGGAAAGTTGGGATTAACTGTTACGTAAACACCTCCGCCTAAATGTATGGTATAGGCTTGCTCCTCTTCAGCTGATTGTGTTTTCATAAACATGTTGTCTATCTCATCCTTCTTTTCCTCCAGCAACAACCATCTAGACAAATTGAGTGCGACTCCTTTTTTAGTTGGAATTTGTCTCTGTCCCGTTTCATCATAGTGTCTGATGTGAATTAACATCTTATTTTTGAATTCTTTTGCAACAACGTAAACATCACCAAGGAGATGAATAAAACATCTTTCGTCGTAAGAAGTTGTTATATCATCATTCATCAAGGGTATATGCTCTACCATCTGTTGCGTTCTCTCTTTTTCTGACGACGGATTTTCCTTTTGAATTTGATTTTGCATTTTGCTGTAAGTTATTACGCTTTGCTTTTCTCGTTGGCTGTGGTCTGCTATAGCAGCTGTTTTATTTAAGTGTTTACCACAAATGTTAACGAACCGATGATCCTTTTTATAATTGAAAAAGTCGTGTGACCGATATTCGTAATAACAACCGCAGCTATAGTTTGTCCCTTCTCTGTCGAAACCCATTTACAAATCCCGCATAGTTGGTTTTTATTTATACCAGTCAAATGGTTACGGTTTACTGATTACGTAGGGATGCTTATTATCATGTTACACCGAATGGTAATTGATACTTGGGTGTCCTGTTTCTATACAGGTGTAAATACCCGCATTTCTTGTGGAATGTCTATTTCTTCAAGTGTTTTCAGATAAATTAACCACATTCTCTGTGCATAAGTAGGATGCCGACGACACAGCTTCTTTGTGAAAAGGTACAGTGTCAATAATCTTCCTGGATTGATTATACCATCATTAAATAAAGTTGAAACAACACGTTCATAAATCTGGAGAGTGATATCATCCATTTCAACATAAAGATGTATGTACAGAACCCCCAAATTTATTCTAACGGAAATTTAAAAGTGTTGCTCGCTTTATACTTTTTAAGAACGGTATCGGGTATCAAATACATAGGTACCGAAAATACTTTTTTCTTTAAATTCTGAAATACTTTATGGTTTAGAGGAGTACATCTGTTAGGTTTCATAGCATAGAATCCAGTATCATTTTCTGATTTTCAGCTTCGTCAATTGTTTTGTTAATATACGGTATTATCTGTTGAATATAGTTCCATTGACGTGTATATAGTTGCATTCCTTTAATAGTTTCCTTTCCATTGATAAACTGACGAATATCTATGATGACGTCCTGATAGAGACATATGGTAACATAATAGGTATCTGGTATTTCGAATTGTTTGATAAAATCGCACAAACTATGGTTGTATTTATACATCTGTTTTGAATGATGTAATTTGATACAGTCTGGTTTTAGATTGATCCCCCTTTTCGAAGAAATTTCTGTAATTGCTAATGTTACTGCTATCATCACAAGCATGGTGAACGTTCCAATCCATTTAAGAATTCTCCGTTGTGTAATAAAACGGTCATACAAGGTATTTGTGTTGGAAAGTGTGGGTAAGGAACTGTTAAACTCTACATCTATGTCTTCACTTAGTTCATCAGGGTTATTCCTTTGAAAAAACATGTTTACCTTATGATATTAAAACGTGTAATAAAAGTCTGATGATAAATATCTTTCTTTTGTATGTTATTTCAGTGATTAATATCTTGTATTTAATTTAAATTTGACAATAGATTTGTTTGATAGCCAACGTTCCGATTGCGGGGTTGGTCTATAAACTGTGAAGTATGTTTCAATTATAGTGTAAACAAAGGTTTCATAGCACTCTTAATCTTTAATCATGATCTAAATCATCTTTAATGTTCAGGGTTATCAGGATCTAGATCATCTTTAATGTTCAGGGGTATCAGTTTCCCTATCAACCATGGGTACCATACTATAAATAGATGGGGTATCTCTTTATATAGGATACCATATTGGGTATCCCTTAGCTGTTCTATAAATAGGTTACCATATGTTATGATGGGAGGTTCCCTTCCAACCCCTTATGTAGTCCTGGAGACTTTCCCTTCTTTGCTTTCTCAATAACATCCACAGTTTCATTGAAAGAAATGGGGTCCGTCAACAAAACATCGTTAAAAGTATCATTATTAGTAATATTAGTCGCTGAATTATAAACTTTGGACGGCGATTTTTCTTGGTTTAACAAATTTGAATTGTCCGCCTTCCATCGATTTAGAACATTGGTCAAATCGGTACAAACCTTACCATCACTGTCTAAAACTTCCATCCGGTTTTCAGCTATACCGATTTTACCAATGATTAGCTTTCTCTCTCTTCAAATCGTCAGAATCGGACCGGGTGGTACCTGTTCAAAGAAGCATGTGACGATTTCAAAGTTGTGAAAAACACGTTTATCATTCAACTATTCATTTGACGTTTTTGTAAAACAAAGTTTTATCATATTTAAGCTTGAACAAC
Organism: Gigantidas platifrons; assembly: GCA_002080005.1. Taxonomy (NCBI): domain Eukaryota; kingdom Metazoa; phylum Mollusca; class Bivalvia; order Mytilida; family Modiolidae; genus Gigantidas; species Gigantidas platifrons. The sequence continues at coordinate 479,116 of MJUT01053906.1, read as the reverse complement.
ACTGTATTTTGAAATAAACTATTGTTTTCACAGAGAAATTCATGTAAATAAAGCGGATAAATTGTACGGCGAATAGTTGTTTACTGTACGCGGAATAGATATTTTCTATTTGCCGTACAGCAATGTCGCTTTATTAACATGAATTTCTCTGTGAAAACAATAGTTTATTTCGAAATACAGTGTTCTTCAAGCATAAATATGATAAAACTTTGTTCTACAAAAACGTCAAATGAATAGTTGAAGGATAAACGTGTTTTTTCACAACTTTTAAACTCGTCACATGCTTCTTTGAACAGGTACCACCCGGTCCGATTCTAACGATTTTAAGAGAGAGAAAGCCAATTACGGATCATAATCAGCCTTAAATAGTAGCTACATTATTAGAAATCAATATCACAAAACTTTACTTGTCAGCAAAACGTAGAATATAATGAAAATAAGAAAGAATTTGACCTTACCTGACTTCATGAGGTACCTATATCCGATGGTGATGCTACACAGTAGGTATTAGTAGGGTCGAATCCCGACAGGAGGACCAGGCGACAAAGCCCCCACCCGATGCTTTTAGGTATTACTGTCATTACTAGGGCGCACAACGCGCACACAGTAGGCCTCTTCAAATCTTTAAATAACGAAATTACTACAAATGCGTTTGAAGATAATTCACTCACTGTGAGAAGTAAATAAACACATTTGTTCTCCTTCGCTTTGCTCATCCGAACATAAAATATTTCTGAACTAACTTAATTAATAAACAACTAAGACTTGAATGGGATGAGATTCACGCCAACCAGTTACAATAATTACATGTAAGCACATGAAAAAAAAAATTACTACACAGAATTAATAATAATTAACAACTTTTAGAAATGCATTGACATATCTTAACACTACCATTATCTCTTCAGGAGGGGCTATTTGAAAGATTATGAGATGAGGTTCTGTGAGCTTACAGACATGGTTGCTAGCCCGGAGGGGCAAAAACTTCGAGTCGGAAGACAAATTAGGTGGGATACAAGGACAAGAGAACAGTGAGAAACAAGTTGGCCAAATGGAATTTTGCTTTGGACAAAAAATTCCTGGATATATTTCCGTATGCATAGTGTAATTAATATTCTTCTTCAATTTACGTCATCTGATTACCCCTTTGGTATCATTAAACTGTTCATCATATAATCACAACGTGTGTCACATGTGGAGCAGGAGTACACCCCTGTGTTTAATGGGATCTTTAGTTTTTGTATATTGTTTTGTAGATCCTTGTTCGTTCTTTTTGATTCGACCATTGTGTTGTCTGTCCGCCTTCAATTTACCCGGGTGGCTCAATGAGTTAGGTCGCTGGATCTAACAACTCATACAAGCCTATCACCAATACGGCGTGGGTTCGCGCCCGGCTTTGTAAATTACAAAAAAGGGTGCACTCGACTCGCAGTCGCAAGTGATAAAGTTTACCAGTTGCTTGCCCATGGTCGGTGGTTCTCTCCGGGTACTCCGGCTTCCTCCACCACTAAGACTGGTCGCCATGATATAGCTGAAATATTGTTGAAAGTGGCGTTAAACACCAAAAATCAAATCAAAAATCAATTTACTTTTTCTGGGTACATTTTTGCTATCTTTAAACTCTTCATCACGACGGGTGTCACATATAGAACAGGAACTACTTACGGTTCCGGAGCACCTGAGTTCACCCTTTGTTTTTAGAGAGGTTCGTGTTGCATGCGCGATCTTTAGTCTTTAGTATATTGTTTTGTAGATCCTTCTTCGTTCTTTTTGCTTTGACCATTGAGTTGTCTGTCCTTCAATTTACGGCTACTAATTATTCCCTTATCTTCTTCAAACTTTCCATCAAATTCTTCTCACGACGGGTGCCACATGTGGAGCATGAACTGCCTACCATTCCGGAGCACCTGATTTCACCCACTGGTTTTAGTGGGATTCGTGTTGCATGCTCGATTTTTAGTTGGGTTTTTTTTCTATTGTTTTGTATATCACTGGTCATTCCTATTGTTTCGACCATTGCTTTGTCTGTCCTTGAATTTACGGATTCTGATTACTCCTTTGCCATCTTCGAACTTTTCATCATATACTCACGACGGGTACCACATGTGGAGCAGGAATTGCTTACCGTTCCGGAACACCTGCGTTCACCCGCTGGTTTTAGTGGGGTTCGTGTTGCATGCTCGATCTTTAGATTATTTTTTGTATATTGTTTTGTTCGTTCTTTTTGTCTATACCATTGCGCTATCTGTCCTTCTCCGATTTACACATTCTGATTACTCTTGTGAACATGGTAAGACATAAAAGGGAAACAATGGTCAACTTTGAACCAAAATATAATTACATGAAATACAACATAATATTATATTACTATCATGATTACGAAGCACTGTTTTAATAAACAAATGTTAATTAATAATTTGTTCGAAATAAATGATTATATAATAAAATTAGTAAACCATCTTTTAATCAATGATAAAATATAATATAAATGGAAGGTCATTTTTGTTTCTTTTAACATTTTATTGCTTCCTCTGTTGAGTTTTATTATTCGGTGTGTCATCGTATTCTTCGTCCTCTTCTTCTCCTTCTCCTTCCACTGAATCCACACCAACTTCTTCATAATCCTTTTCCAAAGCTGCCAGATCCTCACGAGCCTCAGAGAATTCTCCCTCTTCCATACCTTCTCCAACATACCAATGAACGAAGGCACGTTTGGCATACATCAAATCAAATTTGTGATCAAGACGAGCCCAGGCTTCAGCAATAGCTGTGGTGTTGCTCAACATACAAACAGCTCTCTGGACTTTAGCCAAATCTCCACCAGGTACAACGGTTGGTGGTTGGTAGTTGATTCCAACTTTGAACCCAGTTGGACACCAATCAACAAACTGGATTGTTCTTTTAGTTTTGATGGTAGCAATGGCGGCGTTGACATCTTTTGGTACGACATCTCCTCTGTACAACATGCAGCAAGCCATGTACTTTCCGTGACGTGGATCACATTTCACCATCTGATTGGCTGGTTCAAAGCAGGCATTGGTGATTTCAGCTACTGACAGTTGTTCATGGTAAGCCTTTTCAGCAGAAATGACTGGAGCATATGTGGCCAAGGGGAAGTGAATACGTGGATATGGCACCAAGTTGGTCTGGAACTCAGTAAGATCGACGTTTAATGCACCATCGAAACGGAGTGATGCAGTGATTGAGCTGACGATCTGAGCCATCAGACGATTCAAGTTGGTGTATGTTGGTCTCTCAATGTCAAGGTTACGACGGCAGATATCGTAGATAGCCTCGTTGTCAACCATAAATGCACAATCTGAGTGCTCTAGTGTAGTATGGGTCGTTAGAATTGAGTTGTAGGGTTCAACAACAGCTGTTGAAATCTGAAAAAAAGAGGTTTTACTCCGTAGAAATAGCACTTAAAACATACACGAATGCACAGTCTGGGTGCTTTAGTGTTGTATGTGTTGTTAGAATGGAATTATAAGGTTCGGCAACTGCTGTAAATAAAAAATATATAGTTCGGCAGTTTTACGTCACCACCACGACTTGGTTGACCGTTATGGAATATCTGTGTCACAAATGACCACGGATATGTTCCACTTGCCGTGAACACTTCCCGGATTTTTCCTCGTTCATGACTTATAACCGGGTTTGTAACTAGATTAACACGACGGGTGTCACTAGTGGAGCAGGAACTGCTTGTCCCTCCGGAGCACCTGAGTTCACTCCCGGTTTGTAGTGGGATTCGTGTAACTCGATCTTTTGTTTTATATGTATGTTTTGTTGATCGTTGTTTGTCCTTTTGTACTTTTTCTTTTGACCATTGTGTTTTCTGTTCTTCTTCGATATATGGATTCTCATTGGCCCTTTGGTATCTTTAAACTCTAATTGTTGTACATGTTTATAAAAAAAAGGCTCTGCCAGGCGTAGTATGATTCGTCAAAAAAGGGTCTTTCATATACCAGTTCTCTACTGCACGAAGACCATAACTGATAGAGGAAATCCGCTGGAATACTACCTCCAACAAATAAAAAATGTGTGCACCCTACAAATATAAAATGTATGTGAAATTTCAGAATTTGGATCCTTTTTAGTCCCTATGACATAAAAAAACTACTTTCATATAGGTTCCAATTTTGCACACGTTGAAAATACAATAATGTCAAAAAGATTTTTTTTTTAATTGGGCAAAATAATGGTTTATATTTTTTAAACAGATTGGATAGGTGAAACAAACTTACTTGAGGAGCAGGATAGACAGAAAACTCCAATTTTGATTTCTTTCCGTAATCAACAGATAATCTCTCCATCATCAGTGACGTCAAACCGGAACCAGTGCCTCCGCCAAAACTATGGAAGATGAGGAATCCTTGTAATCCGGTACATTGGTCTGCCTGAAATTACACCAATAAAATAAACAGAGTTAAGATAAACAAACTGAATCATACAATTAACGGCAAGTTCGATTAATAATAAACTGACGTTAAGTTCAGATAAACGACTCACATTAAGCATTGTTAAGATATACAGTTGACATCAAGAAAAGATGAATAGTTGTCGTAAGTTAAAGGAATACTCCAGTCAGTTGAAAAGTTGTTTTAATGCAATTCATTATAACTTTTTATTCGTAAATAACTTATTATCTAAAAAAATACCTTTATTAACATTAATATACCCAATTAGAAATACGAATATTTGGAATTTCCTGTCGTAGTGTAAGCTTCATGTGACGTCACGGAGACAGATCGTGTTAGTTGAATAATTATAGATTATTACATGGCATTTTCCATATCGGTCCTGGTATCAGCCTGAGACTGTCATATCAGACCCGAGGGCCGATATGAGTCAAGGGCTGATACCAGGGTCGATAAGGAAAATGCCATGTTATAATCTATTTATCATATACTTTCAACTAAAAAGATTTAGCCTGTAGAAAATCAAAAAATACCATTTACAACAAAAATTTAATTCAATAACTCAAAAACAAAGTTTTATAACTTGTGGAATTTACTTCACAATTATGGATTTTTAAAATTGTCACCATAAATGTTTATGGTCACATTGCCAATAGATGCATTACTCATCATAGAAAATCAAAAAATACCATTAACAAGAAAAATTTTAAAAAAATTCAAAATTTTCAACATTTTTTTTTAAATTTCAAAATTTTCAAAACTTTCAATTTTTTTTTTTATTTCAAAAATTGCATAAAATTTTAAAACTTTCAAAATTTCATAAGATTTAAAAAAAAAAATTTATAATTTCAAAATTTTCATAAAATTACACAAATTAAATTTTTTTTTTAAATTTCATAAAATTTCAAACGATTTAAAAAATTTTCAAAAAATTTCAAAATTTCAAAAATATCAATTTTTTTTTTAGAATTTCAAAATTTTCATTAAATTGCAGAACTTGTTACTAAGATATTTATTACTATATAACAAAAGGGTTGTGATATGGGTTTTACATTGAAAATCCATATCGGACCTCATATCAGCCCCCGTATCAGCCCGGGGCTTGAGAACTGGCGGTATCAACCATGCAAATTACACTATATCATCATAAAATAAATATAGTATAACTAATCGTAGATTTTGAATATCAAAATAAGACCACGAGTGACCGAAGTACGCATCAGACACCTTGTATCACACAAGCTACTTTCGTTAATTTCAAGGGAAAACGTATACATGTATAATGTTAGATAGATAACATTTATCTAACATTATGTACGTTTTCCTTTGAAATTAACGAAAGTAACCTGTCTGAGTGATACAAGATGTTGTATCACCACACTGTGGTGATAAAAGAATGGCGCGACGTTGCACGAGACGTTCTCTGCCGAACTCCTTTGTCATGACGTCATATCATTGGAATCCGACGAAAAACACATCAATGTAGGCAACGTAAAGACATAGTATCAATATTTCCGGAAACTCTAAGGTCCACATTTCTTTTTTAAAAGCGTTGTCAGATTGTACAGTGACACTGAAAGTGATTGAACAGTAATTCGACATTGGTGAAAGAACGGCAACAAATAATGTGATGTCGAGGGGAGGTCATGACATTTTTTGAAAAGAATAAGGTCTTTGGAGTTGAACCAAACAGGGTTTTGAATATATTAGAAGGAATTTAAAAAACAAACACGACTTGAAGCTATCGGGGGTAAAAAAAAAGGTGTCCACCCTTGTATATGCTTATGCATTGATAGTATATTAACGTGGATAGTGACAAGGCCCTGACGTTAAACTAAAATAAACACCCAACATAAAGTTAAGATAAATAACTGAAATTAAATTAAGATAAATAAGTTATGCTAACTTAAGATAAACATTTGACATTAAGCTTAGACAAATCTTAGATGTTAGGTAAAGATAAACAATTGACATTAAGCTTAGACAAATCTTAGATGTTAGATAAAGATAAACAACTCACATTAAGTTAAGTTAAACAACTGTTATTAAGTTAAGATAAACAACTTACATTAAGTTAAGTTAAACAACTGTTATTAAGTTAAGATAAACAACTTACATTAAGTTAAGTTAAACAACTGTTATTAAGTTAAGATAAACAACTTACATTAAGTTAATTAAATAACTGTTATTAAGTTAAGTTAAACAACTGTTATTAAGTTAAGTTAAGCAACTGTTATTAAGTTAAGTTAAACAACTGTTATTAAGTTAAGTTAAACAACTGTTATTAAGTTAAGTTAAACAACTGTTATCAAGTTAAGTTAAACAACTGTTATTAAGTTAAGATAAACAACTTACATTAAGTTAAGTTAAGCAACTGTTATTAAGTTAAGCTAAACAACTGTTATTAAGTTAAGTTAAACAACTTACATTAAGTTAAGTTTAACAACTGTTATTAAGTAAAGATAAAAACAACTGATATTGAAGTTGTCATTAACCATTAACGTTAAGGTTAAGATAGGATAAACAACTGACAAAAACAGTCAAAACAAATTACTGCACAGTTTAGTTGTCTATTCCAAAATTGACTCTGTTAACATGAAATGGTGGACAAATCATATACTAGTATGCATGACATAAGAAAGTGCATGGTAAATGGACAATATCTCTTTGATGAATATCATTGGAACCATTTTAAACGTAGTAAATATGTATATCTTTTCTTAATTGTTTTTACCAGTTTCCTGATTCTATCTAGAACCAAGTCTATGATTTCTTTTCCAATGGTGTAATGTCCTCTGGCATAATTGTTAGCAGCATCTTCTTTTCCAGTGATCAGTTGTTCTGGATGGAACAGTTGACGGTATGTTCCTGTACGAACCTCATCTGAAGGAAATATAAGATTTCTTTGTCATATCAATAAATTAAACTTGAGCATGATATTCGAAAATGAACTTCTTGTGTTTTCATACTTCTTTAATGATAATGTAGATATATCATTTAGTACGCACGACGCGTTTCTGGAATAACCTTGATCAGATCATACGCTCAAAGCCAAATTTTTTTTAAAGCCAAATAATTTAAAATCTGTGCGAGCTTTTTGGAAATGTTCCACGACTTTAATGTGGTATATACTCTATAATTTCATAGTCAAATCGGGAACCGACATACAAATATATTGCGGAGAAAGTAAATGAATATTCAAGAAAAGGCAATCTCACATTAATATTGCTGTTCCTCTTCTCTCAGTCATGGAAGGGTCTTTCATTATGAACATTATTAAAAACTGGAAAACGACCCATAGCCTCTAAACCTAGGGACATTGTTAACTTCCGGTCGCAAACCTGCGCATTCATTCTCTATCCAGAGTTGTCGTTCCTGCTACGCTACACAACATGTTGTGTAGCGTAGCAGGAACGACAACTCTGGATAGAGAATGCTGCGCATTTTGTAATGTTTATCTTGAATTTTTTTTTAACAATATTTGTTTCATTTAAAGCTAAATATTTATCAATGTGATACTTGCATTGTTTATCTTGAACAAATTTGTTGCATTCTGGGTAAAAATGTATACAATGTAATAACCATCGAAGCAAATTTGTATTTGCACTCACCTATCACAGTTGGTTCTAGATCAACAAAGACAGCCCTGGGGACGTGCTTTCCTGCCCCTGTCTCACTGAAGAATGTGTTGAAGGAATCATCACCCCCACCAATGGTCTTGTCACTGGGCATCTGACCATCAGGCTGGATACCATGTTCCAGACAATACAATTCCCAGCATGCATTACCGATCTGGGCACCGGCTTGGCCAACATGAATTGAAATACACTCACGCTAAAAAAAGAAATAAGTATCATGTACGACGTCTGTCACACACATTTATTTTTAAATATGGAAGAAGACGTGCTTCTTTTGTTTTAGCTCATCTGGTCCAAATGACAATGCGAGCTATTGTCAGCACTTTGCGTCCATCGTCGTCGACGGCGTCTTGAAACTTGCATCAACATCTTTTCTTAAACTGCTTTTGTGTTACTGTGGTGGATCTCAACAAAATTTGAGATTTCAGTGCGGATCCAATGTTCAACATGGCCATCACGGCTAATAATGCAGTTTGATTGACTGAGTGTCAAAGCTGTTTTGCTCAGAAACTACTCGGTTGTCTGATATTTAATATGGTGTGAATGGTTCTTAATTAAGTGTGACATTTTTATGTTTTATGTAGATGGAAATACAAGATTGTCGCCACCGTCAGACAGTTTTAAATATAGTAATCTATGGAAAATGAATAAAATCTTTTTCTTAGAACGAACATGCATAATCCAACCCCAACAGTACTTTTATTATCATTAGATGATTGCTACGACAGGATAGAGTTTGACATATGACCTATCTGAAAAATGGCTTAAACATTTATTTATCTGAATCAACTAAACTATTTAAAAAGAAACTTGGTTGGAATGTTTCGTAGATGGCTCTCTTCAAATGTGCATAAATTTTGCCGATCAGAAGGTCAAAGTATCTACCACCACAATAGTTAGAATAACAGTATTGAAAATGAAAAAAAAAAATATCTAAGGAACAACTAACATATCCAACTTGTACATGAAGAAGGATTATTGGATAGTCTCTAACAAATATTGCATTTTCACATGGATCTGCAAGATTGTCACAACCACAGGACAAACAAATAGGACTCTTGTAGAAAATGTTTTTAAAATATATTCCTGCTGAAATAACCAGAATTGTTTTCTATTAAATGTACTAAACCGGACAAATATTTATATTTTCCCTGAATAGAAAGTTAAGAATAACCTTAAGTGCATAAACAAGTAATTTTGTTTTATGTTGTTTGAATATTTGTTTTTCTCACTCATTTTTCTCCATTTAATAAAAAAAAATATATCTATATATATATATATATCAATATGTGCAATAATACTCACCATATTTTGATAAATTAATTTTCTCTCAAAATTATTCAGTTATATAATGTTAACTGTACAATTTAGCTACGACTGTCTTAGAAACTGGTTCCCTTTATATTTATGTTGATTTGTATACCAAGCTCCATTGACTGTACCCATAGTAACATAATATATATATCAAATATATATTCAGTATACCATATATCTAGTTTGTTAAGAAATATATTTGGTAATGGTTTAAATCGTGCGTAAAGGAACGTTATGAATAAATTTAAAATTTCAATTTTTCTCAGTTGATTTGGCAATGTATATATCCAACACAGATTTTCTTGATAAAAGAAAATATATTGAATTTATAAAGTGCTTAAAGTGTTTCATTTGGTAATTAAAATCTCAAAATTAAAGTATTATTCATTTATTAGAAAATATAATGTATCTACGCTTTTAATGTGAAATATTAATATGAACTATTACACTGGCCGTGATCGCATGGTAGTTGGATTTATCACTACCTGTGCAATCAGTGCCTATCACCAATTAAGTTGTGAGTTCGAATTCTGCTCATGGGGAGGTGTACTCGATACAACATTATGTGATAAAGTTGGTCAGTTACTTGCAGCAGGTCGATGGTTTTCTCCTGGTACTCCAGTTTCCTCCACCGATAAAACTGACAGCTATGATATAACTGAAATATTGTCGAAAGCGGCGTTAAAAACAATGACCTCCCATTACACTTTGATTAACAGTTTATCAAAATATTTTATTTGAGAAACAATTTATACTATATTATATGAATTGAAAAATATATTTGACAACAAATTTACTTAAGCGCGTAAGCGCCATATGAATTATGGCAGATGGTCGTCTACAAAGTTTATGTTTTTTTTGTTTTTGTTTTCAATCGAAAATCTAGCATAGCCGCCACCACGGGACTTGATATATGATCGTATGGTAGAGACATCTTTTCTGGAATGACAAAAACAATTAAAACCCAAACTATGTAGGAATGGTCAATGACTGATTGCCCTTTATGAAATCTTTGGTTTTGTTTCGATCAGAAATCGAAGATGGCTACCACCTCCACAAGACTTATCTTAACATTATACCCGATGTGAAAAATACTTGTTGAAATCACAAAAGCAGATACAAAGTATAACAAAGCGATACAGGAATGTTCACTGCATGGTATTTAGCAAAGTTTATATTTTTGTATGCTGATCGGAAATCCAAGATGGCCGCCACGGTCCTATTTAAGTGATTTCAGATTTTTTTTCTTTGCCTTTATTAGTCAGGTCAGTATTATACGTCCTTCAGAGATTCTGGTCTTGTTTTCTGCCAATCAATGTGGTGAAACATCGGCTGCCTGATGTAATGATGTAATATTATTAATTGATTAATTATGGATTGTGACCGTAAATTCTCAAGGTGAAGATTTTTAGCAAGGCTTTATATGGTCATTCATGATCTTTGACTTTGAGGTCATTTTTAAGGTGACCTTTAATGGCCATTAACTTTCTCCAAGAGTCAGGTCAACTGACGAGGTTTATGGAGCAAAGTTTTGCTTTGCCAATGCATTACAAAGTTGAGGCTTGTTGTTCCAGACAATTTCCTATGTTTACGGTTTTTGAGTTAAGAGTAATGAGAAGGTTTCACATCAAAGGTAGATGTCATCTTAAACCTCGAGGTCATTTTGAAGGTCTCATGTATTGGTGATCATTGCTACCGTTCTGAAATGTTTTCGAAATTACGTCAATGTTTGCGCAAAAACGCAATTTTGGCGAAATAACGAGAACGTTTGCGGTATAGTGCACAGTTTGGCAAAATCATGCGCGCTAACTCACCTCCCTTTAAATGTCCTTTCTTGTAGCAATTTAAAAACTAATTACATCGGTTTGCTAGACTGATTATAAGAGATTATTAACGGCCGTATTGCGTTTCCGAAAAATGCAAAATGCGTATCATATCCGATTTTTTTTTCATTTCTAGAAAAAATGTTAAATCATTCATAACGCCATAGCAGCAACATTTCCACAGACAACAATAGATTGTTGCAGATTTCATGCAAGGTAAAGTTGGTGGAGATGTATATACAGAGTTTAAGGTTGGAGGGGCCATCAGGATCGTGATCGTATGGTAGATGAATTTTGAATCATCGCCTATCACCACTTAAGTTGTAAGTTCGAACCCCATTCATGGCGAAGTGTACTCGATACAACATTATGTGATAAAGTTGGTCAATGACTTTCGACAGGTCGGTATTTTTCTCCGGGTGCTCCGGTTTGTTTCCTCCACTGATAAAACTGGCCGCCACGATATAACTGAAATATTGTTGAAAGTGGTGTTAAACATCATAGGCTTAAATCCTGTATAGAAATGACAGAGTCGCAAATGTGTTCAATAGATTACACTAGGTATGGACTAAGCGTTCAGCAAATACAAAATCTCAATGTAAGTTTTGTATTGGTATGTAAACAATCTGCAAAGTTTCAAACACAATTGAATTTTCGTATCGTCTTCATTCCCATTTGTTTTGAAGGAGGCTCTTGTTTTATGTGTGTTATTTATTTACGTATATTAGTGTCCAACATGATTTCCATATCAGATGATGTTCGTGTTAACAGTCACACGACGGGTGTCACTACTAGACCAGGAACTTCTTAACCGTCCAGAGCACATGAGTTCACCCCCAGTTTTTTGTGGGGTTGTGTTAGTTTCTGTGTAGTGTTTTGTAGAGCATTGTTTCTCCTTGAAGCCCCTGAAGGAAAACGAAAAAGAGGTAGACCGAAGGAAACACGGAGGAGAACGGTAGAACAAGAAAGAAAACAGCTAGGACAGGCAACCAGACAAGCGCAAGACAGATCAAAATGGAGAGGAATCGTTCATGACCCCATTCTCCACGATGAGATCGGGAATTAAGTCAAGTTTCTCCTTTTTCTTTTGGCCATTGTATCATCTGTCCTTCTATTAATAGCGTCTGATTGCCCGTTTTGTATCTTCAACATTTCTGAATCCTATGTATACAAACTGCTTTAGAAACCATTTTTTTTTAATAGTTTAGTAAGAAATGATCTTGACGTATATGAACATGAGAGACCATCCAACACAACCAGATACTGCTTAGATTGACCAATCAATTAATCAACCAAGGTAACCTTAATCGATTTTTGGCTTCTGATTACCTCTTTTAGTGTCTTCAAACTTTCCTCCAATACTAATATGTCTTATGCATTTCGAGAATAAGCTAAATCCAGTTAAATGATGATGATGTCCGCTTTGTACGAGATACCGCCACGATATAACTGAAATATTGTTGAAAGTGACGTTAAACACTATAATCCGAACGCTTGTACGAGACACGCGTAACGTCACGATATAACTGAAATATTGTTGAAAGTGGCGTTAAACATCATAACCCTAACGTTTGTACCAGATCAACACGCTTAATTAAATCTTTATAGTTCTAACTCATTGAAACAACAGTCCGCGAATAGACATGTCGATACACTCTGACATATTATCCTGATTCCGAGTAGACATGTCGATACACTTGGACATATTCTCCTGATTCCGAGTAGACATGTCGATACACTCTGACATATTATCCTGATTCCGAGTAGACATGTCGATACACTCTGACATATTATCCTGATTCCGAGTAGACATGTCGATACACT
>MJUT01053906.1:449381-465986 GCA_002080005.1 Gigantidas platifrons | reverse complement strand
ACGAGACACCGCCACGATATAACTGAAATATTGTTGAAAGTGACGTTAAACACTATAATCCGAACGCTTGTACGAGACACCGCCACGATATAACTGAAATATTGTTGAAAGTGACGTTAAACACTATAATCCGAACGCTTGTACGAGACACCGCCACGATATAACTGAAATATTGTTGAAAGTGACGTTAAACACTATAATCCGAACGCTTGTACGAGACACGCGTACCGTCACGATATAACTGAAATATTGTTGAAAGTGGCGTTAAACATCATAACCCTAACGTTTGTACCAGACCAACACGCTTAATTAAATCTTTATAGTTCTAACTCATTGAAACAACAGTCCGCGAATAGACATGTCGATACACTCTGACATATTATCCTTATTCCGAGTAGACATGTCGATACACTTGGACATATTATCCTGATTCCGAGTAGACATGTCGATACACTCTGACATATTATCCTGATTCTGAGTAGAGAGTAGACATGTCGATACACTTGGACATATTATCCTGATTCCGAGTAGACATGTCGATACACTTGGACATATTATCCTGATTCTGAGTAGACATGTCGATACACTTCGACATATTATCCTGATTCTGAGTAGACATGTCGATACACTTCGACATATTATCCTGATTCCGAGTAGACATGTCGATACACTTGGACATATTATCCTGATGTCGAGTAGACATGTCGATACACTTGGACATATTATCCTGATTCCGAGTAGACATGTCGATACACTTGGACATATTATCCTGATTCTGAGTAGACATGTCGATACACTTCGACATATTATCCTGATTTCGAGTAGACATGTCGATACACTTGGACATATTATCCTGATTCTGAGTAGAGAGTAGACAATGTCGATACACTCGGACATATTATCCTGATTCCGAGTAGACATGTCGATACACTCTGACATATTATCCTGATTCCGAGTAGACATGTCGATACACTCGGACATATTATCCTGATTCCGAGCCAACCAGTCTTTGCGCTGTATTCTTAAAGTTTTGTGCTCAGCAGAGAAGCAGCAAATGCCAATTTTATATACATGTAATTGGATTTGACCAAACCGGAGCTCGAACCCACGATCTAGACTACCACACTAAAGGCGATCACAGTAACCATTACACCACCGAAGTGGTTATTGTATGATGGTTACAAACCGTATGTGCGTGCGTGCGTGCGTGCGTGCGTGTGTGTGTGTGTGTGTGTTAGCTAATAAGTTGTTCAAAATAAAAGATTTTATTATAAAACAAAATATCTAAATATCCTTTCATAAATGATAAATGAAAATGGACGGTCATCTTAGTTTCGTTTAACATTTCATTGTTTCCTCTGTTGAGTTCTCTGATGGGAGTCATCGTAATCTTCGTCCTCTCCCTCCTCTTCTCCTTCCACTGAATCAATACCAACCTCTTCATAGTCCTTCTCTAAAGCTGCCAGATCCTCACGAGCCTCAGAGAATTCTCCCTCTTCCATACCCTCTCCTACATACCAATGAACGAAAGCACGTTTAGCATACATCAAATCAAATTTGTGATCAAGACGAGCCCAGGCTTCAGCGATAGCTGTGGTGTTGCTCAACATACAAACAGCTCTCTGTACTTTAGCCAAATCTCCACCAGGTACAACGGTTGGTGGTTGATAGTTGATTCCAACTTTGAACCCAGTTGGACACCAATCAACAAACTGGATTGTTCTTTTAGTTTTGATGGTAGCAATGGCAGCGTTGACATCTTTTGGTACGACATCTCCTCTGTACAACATGCAGCAAGCCATGTACTTTCCATGACGTGGATCACATTTTACCATCTGATTGGCTGGTTCAAAAACTGCATTGGTGATTTCAGCTACTGACAACTGTTCATGGTATGCTTTCTCAGCAGAAATGACTGGAGAATATGTCGCCAAGGGGAAGTGAATACGTGGATATGGTACCAAATTGGTCTGGAATTCTGTTAGATCTACGTTGAGTGCACCGTCAAAACGGAGTGATGCAGTGATTGAGCTGACGATCTGACCAATCAGACGATTCAGATTAGTGTATGTTGGTCTCTCAATGTCAAGGTTACGACGGCAGATATCGTAGATAGCCTCGTTGTCAACCATGAATGCACAGTCCGAGTGCTCTAGTGTTGTATGGGTCGTTAGAATGGAATTATAAGGTTCGACAACCGCTGTAGACACCTTAAAAGTAAACAGAATTAAACAACTATCATACCACACACTTCTAATTTTCATAATTACTTTAACTGTGTTAAGTCGTATTGTGTATGAACCTACCTCAACGGTTAGTCAAATCACGCTTAAACTGTATCATATTTTCTCTAATATACTGAAAATGAACGTTTGCTTGATCGGAAGTACATACATGTATCAATTAAAAAAAGCCAAGAAACAGACACTCGTATTACCATGGGTGTCCTCTTTGTGTGAGTGATTGTTGTTTAACGCCACGCAGATGAGCAATTGTTCAGCCACGTCACGGCGAGAACAATGTATGTACATTCCATGAAATGATGACGATGTTCCCTTTGTACCAGATCAACGTTATTTAATGGACCTTTATAGTTCTAGCGCATAGAAACAACAGTCCGCGGGTAGACATGTCACTGTGTCAATCGAACACATTATCTTGATTGTGAGCCATCCAGTCTTTGCTCTTATTCATTAAAGCTGCATGCTTAGAATACCAATTTCATAGTCTTTAGTTTGACATGAGTGACGTTTCATTAAAAGCTGATCGAATTTTTATAACGATACAAATACAAATGTTTTATTAATGAATGTTCAGTAAAGGTGAACACGAGAATACAAAGAAAAGTCAATATTAAAGTACGAAAAACAATACGCACAATTCATAATAATACATGTAATTATGATCAAGGGAAGGCAACCGGACTATTTTATATAACAATAAAACAGAACGTTACATGTGTATGAAAGGAATTGCAGCACTCAAACACACACACATATAGATATATAAAACAATATTTTTTTTTATAAAACTGTTGAACATAAATTTACATGTATGCACCAGAGTACCCGTAGACAACCACCGAATGGTGGCAAGTCACTGACAAACTGTATCGAGTACACTGCGTCACGGGAGGGAATTGAAATCCAAATACCTGACTTTCATGACTTGGTAGAGGCAATTCATTAAAATGTGGCCGGGTTAAACGTTAAAAAATGGGTTTTCCTACAAATAAAAAAGCTTTCATTTGTGTCGTGCTTCAACTGATACAGTGGAAACCACTAAATTACCAACAATAAAACGCTATAGTGTAGTAAACTGGTACCTGAGGAGCCGGGTATACCGCAAACTCCAGCTTTGATTTCTTTCCATAATCAACAGACAGCCTCTCCATCATAAGGGAGGTAAATCCAGAACCAGTACCACCTCCAAAGCTGTGAAATATCAGGAACCCTTGTAGACCTGTACACTGATCAGCCTGGAAAATAAAGAAAAATAAACTTCAAGTTGTATGTCAAATATTTATTTCAGAAATGCTAATGTTATAAGATTTAGGAGGCTTATGACATCAAAAAACAAAATATTATTGATAAAACTTTGTAAATTTAGTAAACTAATCAACAAAGGTGTATGTGATACGGGCTAAAATTATGTCATACACGAAGCCAAATGTCAGCGACCTTAACCTCCCGACCAGCCATGCCTACGATAAATATTATTTTAAACAAATTTATCTTACCAGTTTTCTAATTCTATCTAGAACCAAGTCTATGATTTCTTTTCCAATGGTGTAATGTCCTCTGGCATAATTGTTAGCAGCATCTTCTTTTCCAGTGATCAGTTGTTCTGGATGGAACAGTTGACGGTAGGTTCCTGTACGTACCTCGTCTGAAAAGGATAAGAAAAATATCTAAGATACCAAAGGGGTAATAAGAAGCCGTCAATCAAAGAAGGACAGACATCACAATGGTCAAAAGAACAAGGACAAAAGGACAAACAACCATCTAAAAACACTACACGGAAAACTAAAGATTGAGCAACACGAACACAACTTAAAAACTTTGTGTGAACTCACGTGTCCAGGAAGAATGGGCAGTTCCTGATCCACTAATGGGACCCGTCTTGTTACAAATCCGATGATATGTCATAAATGAAGAAAGAATAAATTAAACGTTGATGCATTAATATGCCAATAAATCTACTTTGTATTAAATTTGCAGAATCTAAGGACAATATCGGTTTATACAAATTTTGTCAAATAATGATATAATTATAGATATCTTTATAAATATTTCGTTGAAGTTTTGGTTGCCATTTTCCAAGGTTTTGAAAATAATTTCATGTTCTACAATATAACCAAACACAACACAACGCACTACTCCTCTCTCAAACCTAAAACTATTTCAGAAACACAGAAACGACAACATCAGGGTCGATGGAAATCAAGTTCTTGTTTATGTACACGTTAGCTGAGGATGGACAACTGGAAAAGGTAGCCAACTATTTTAAAATAGTCTTCAATGTATACCAATCTAATTGAAATTAGATGCGTGTTGTGTTTATGAAAGGAAAGACATTTGGTGATACGACAGACGGTATAACACAACCTATAAAGATTTCGGTAGTTGTTACTGTGAAATATGAATTAGATCTCGCGCTAAGGACGTACGCGGACTAAATTAATTTGATCTTCGTTTGAGGAGTAAATGTTCCTTGCGCCGAGAAGAAGACCGATCGTAACTCCAAGAGAGGTGCATTGTAAGGTGTAGGTTTAGGTTTGGGTTTATGGTGTTTAACGCCACTTTCAGCAATATTTCAGTTATATCGTGGCGGTCAGTTTTATTGGTGGAGAAAATCAGTGTCCCCGGAGAAAACCATCGACCTTTCGCAAGTCACTGACAAACGTTCACCTATTAATGTTGTATCAGTAGACTTCGCAATGAATGGGGTTCGAAATCACAACTTCAGTGGTGATAGGCACTGATTGCACAGGTAGGTTGTAAATCCAATTACTACTATACGATCACGACCACTACGGCCTCCAAACCAATCAATCATCTCCAACTTTACCGTACTTGTGGTAAAAAGTGTGCTGTTGTCATAGATATAGGTAGACAGCTTCCTACTTACTGGTAAAGAGCCATCAATCAATACATCTATCAAAGATGACACCTTCGTCCCCTGGACCCAAATTAATGATGCCGCAGATCATGCGCTTCAATATTAACAAAATACATAAATCGATGACGGTTAGTTCTAAATCAATAAAGAAAAACCCTGAGGACATGCTTCACTGCTCCTGTCACGTTAAACATGTGTTGACGGAGTGAACCCCGTCATCAATGGTCTTGTCACTGGGCATCTGACCATCGGTAAAGCTAATCGATAGCAGATGAAATAACTGACAACAGGTATGTTTACCTACTACTGTTGGTTCAAGATCAACAAAGACTGCCCTGGGGACGTGTTTCCCTGCCCCTGTCTCACTAAAGAAAGTGTTGAAGGAATCATCACCACCTCCAATGGTCTTGTCACTGGGCATCTGACCATCAGGCTGTATACCATGTTCCAGACAATACAATTCCCAGCATGCATTGCCAATCTGGACACCGGCTTGGCCAACATGGATGGAAATACACTCACGCTGAAAAATTGACAATAGACAGATAACATTACTATTGTAAAACTGAATTATGGAAATTTTATTTTGGGTAAAAATGTTGTAAATTAATCAAACGGTCTTCATTTTAGATATTTGAATGCCATTTTAACCGGCAGTGTTGAGAAAAGAAAGTTATGTTTCTTTAAAGCAGCAAGTTCCGTTTGAAGGAGATAGTACAATTCTGCATCAGATTAAAAATAATTTTTAGTTTAAGCATATTTTATTTGTTCAAATGTGCAAAAAGGATAAGACAAAAGAAAGAAATGAACAAACCAAAAAAACAAAAACAAAAAAAAAACCGAAAAAAAGAAAAGAAAGAAAAACCGAATAAAGGAAAACAACAATAAAACAAAACAAAACAAAACAAAGCAATCACAAGTCGATGCACGTGGTTTGTCTTTGTTACTCTGTAATTATTTAAAAAAAAATTATTATGTTTGGTTTTTTTTTAATAGGAAAATGCATGTACAAGAGGCCAAGATAAAATAAATAAAATTATCAAGGATATATTGGCAACTTTAAATTCGAAATTTTGATGACTACGGGAAAAACATCAGCATTCATTTGAAATCGAATAGTTCTGTCCTTTTGAAAATAAAATGAATAACAAAAAATGCCGAAAATCAATTGAAAAATCGTGAAAAGGAAAACAAAATATACATGATCGCTCACTTTACTGGCTAAGTACACCCACGTAAATAAAAACAAAGTGGCGGGGTTTAAAAAAAAGTAGTTAAACCTACCATTATGAGAGATTGTACTTATCACAAGTTATATACAGTAAGGTAACGAGAACTGTACACATATGTTGTGATCATTTGTCAGGGGAGGCTTCGTTATATATTTGTTATGAATAATACAGTATATGTGTAACCATGGAGACATTCTCCTCCAACTGTTGACACATTATTTACAATTTAATCACATTACACCCAGATAATATTATTACGGACGAAGGGCCATGCGTGCCATCCATTAGGATTTAACATTCACGAGATGAAAAGAGCAAAACCATTTTAAAATTATACATCTAAGATTATCTTCCATATAAAAAGATACAGTTCGTTGGCATATTTTAATATAATATCCATTTTTAAATTCCTACTGGGAATTTTAATAGAGTTAGAATTTATTTTGTTAAAATTGGCGTAAATATACATCAATAATATATAGCTTCTAACGGAGACTAATTAAATATAATACATAAAGTTATGTGAAGGGGTTCTAGCATGTTATACGGCCTTGAAATTGAAAGTTAAAGTTACACATTCCTTGAACTCTAATCAGGGTCAACATTCTTTAACGAAGAAAAACGCTCGTGAAGAAAGATTCAAATCTGTTTTGAGAAAAGGGTACTATATTCACTGAACATTTTCTCCTGTTATCTATAATTCCATTTTTAATTTGCTACAATCTAAAAAAGAGACGGTTGGTTCGTTTGGCTTATGGTGTTTAACGCCACTTTCAACAATATTTCAGTGATATCGTGGCGGTCTGTTTTATTGGTAGAGGACACTGGAGTAACCAGAGGAAACCACCGACCTGCTGTAAGTCACTGACAAACTTGATCACATAATGTTGTATCGAGTACACCTCACCATGAGCGTCGGAAAAACATTTACAAAGAAAGATTCAAATCTGTTTTGAGAAAAGGGTACTATATTCACTGAAAATTGTCTACTGTCTTTTATTTATAATTTCACTATTTTTTTTAAAATCTGTTACAATCTAACAAAGGCGGGAGTAATAACACTTATTAAGCAAAACACGGTAATTTTCACAAACTATGTAAAAAGTGGACTATTTTGTTTTAAAAGGTGCTATAATTCAACAAAGGTAGAAATATTTATCCTTATCCAACACAACACGGTAATTTCGACCTTTCCTCATTCATGACTTATCATTGGCTTTGTGACTAGAGTAACATGACGGGTGTCACCAGTTGAGCAGGAACTGTCTACCATTCCGGAGCACACGAGTTCACCTCCGGTGTAGATCGTTGTTTGCTGCCTTTTGTAGTTTGTCTTTTGTCCGATGTGTGTTCTGTTATTCTTCGATATACGGATTCTGATTGCCCCTTTGGTATCTTCAGTCTTCATAGCATATGAAATATATACTACTTGTACTTGCATGACCGAAGCATTTCATTAAGAGAGGAGATTAAGGCTTATTAACCTAGTTCAACCCCGCCACGTTTTATCAAAGTGCCTGTCTAAAGTCAGGCAAGTGACCGATCATGTTTATGTGTGTTAAGGGTATATCGATTTTGTCTCGTTCTATAATTTTCTGATTGCATTTTGAAAATGTTCCGACAGTGTGGTAATTTTTTATTTTCATTTTATTTCACAGTATGTGTCATTTCGGGGGCCGTATGATCGCATGGTAGGTTGATTTGTAACTACCTGTGCAAGAAATGCCTATCATCACTTAAGTTGTGAGTTCGAATTCCGCTCATGGCGATGTGTACTCGATACAGCATTATGTGATCAAGTTTGTCAGCGACTTGCAACACGTCGGTGGTTTTCTCTGGTTTCCTCGATCAATAAAACTGACCCCCACTATACAACTACAATATTGTTGAAAGTGGCATCACCATAACCCTAACCCAACCCGTATGTCATTTCGTGGAAGTTCAATCTAACAAACTCGGATAAGTCATTTCTTAATATAAAAAGTTACCTCTTAATCTGTCTGTCTGTAACAGTATATTGCTCAATTTATTCTGGATAACTCGAATATTCGGCGTAAACTCTTTCCCTTCGGCGTCGGCATAACAACGAGGGTTGACTGTATGAATTTCCAATGAAGAAATGTCAAATATGAACTAGTTGCAACTGACACTGACCTCCGCCTTTGTTGACAATCGGTCTTGGGAACAGATCGTCGGGGTATATATGCAAAATAATACGAATATGACAGTAAACCAGTGTCACAACAGCTGATGGGGGCCCACAAGGTTAGTGCATTCCATCCGTTTATTTTTCAGAAATCAGGGAAATCGACAATAAGAAATTTAGCAGTACCCCGCCATTTTGTTTCTTACCTTGTATTTTTTCTAGTATTCGTGTGGACCCAGGATCCACAATTAGAGGCCCTACATCGTTACTAGCCTTGAAAATACGTACCCCCGTGGCAAACACGGGGAAATTAAGGTCCATCGGTCAAATGCCTGTGCCACCACCCACCCACCTTAAACAAGAGATCTTCTTTAAAAAAATATTGATCAGTGTCTGGTTCCCTTAACCTTGTTATAGGTACCAGCACGCTACCTACCTTCTGGTTCCCCTAACATGGTTATATTTGATTTTCTTTAAAATAAACAACTTTATTTTGATTTGAAAATAGTCATGGTTGTAATACCACAGTATTCAGAAAGCTACACAAAAGCTGAGGAGATAAAGTCGAGCACGTTAGGGGTGATAGGCACTGATTGCATATGAAGTTCTAAACCCAACTACCATATGATCACAGCCATGATGGTCCCCTAAGTATTAGTACTCCAACTGATTTTGTCGTGTTTACTTTCGAGCTAAAAGTTGGAAAAGGGGCCACAACTCCTGTAGAACTGGTTCATTTGTTCATATCATAACAAGACAACATACAGAATATGAACTAGCTCCGTCAACAGATATAATAGATATAATGCAAACTTAGTGCTAAAAATAATGGTGCTTAACCAAAAGACTCTAATTTCTTAGCTAGTAGACAGTTAACTACGAGCATTAACTTATCCTGTTATTGTAACGCCCATGTTTATGTTGACATTTATTTTTGATAGTGTGTGGGGTTTTTTTTGTTTTAGTAAAGACGACTCTTTGCAGTTTTTTTTTCTATTAATGTATATTTATATCTGTATTTTCGTTGAAGATCCAATTATTAAGAGGGAGAGTGTTTGTAGCCCTTTATCCGGCTTAGACCCGCCACATTTTTTTGCATGTCCCAAACCAGGACCTGGATGTCGAAAGCCATAACTGTATGTCGTCGTATTTCTTTTGTGTTCAATTATTTTTCTACATGCCTTTTAAGGCAGCATTTTCTTTGAACTCTTAATACAGGATTGACTGTGCAATTTCTAATCGATTCATGGACATTTTGAGGTATTCTCACACTATTTGATTATTATATTGTTTCGATTATCAATTTCATTTAAGTGAGCTAGGGGAGCAGGACAATAGCCCCCCGGACAATTGTCCCCCCCCCCCGTACAATTGTCCCCTAGGACAATTGCTCCCCCCCCACAATTTTTTTCAGTTTAATTTTGGTGGCTTTATGTTATTTTACGGTCTTTGGTTCGACTGGTTGTCTATTTTCCCTGTTTCCGTTTTTTAATTCTATGTGATAAGTTTCTTAATTGGTATTGTATTCAGATACACCATACTCCATATAATCTGTTGATTGGGTGTAGTTGTGATGATTTTCTATTTTGTCATTGTATTAGATATAGATTCTCTAGGTAGAGTGGTAATTACTGTATGCTAAATTTGATTTTGATTAATAAAAAAGAGAAGAATTTTTTATTTATATGTATTATGTTTATCAATATAGAGAAGTAGAAAGTACTACATAAGAACAAATAGATTACTAGTTCATAATGCACTACAGTCATTTGAATAATTTAATCTGAGTTTATGCATATTTATTTCTCATTTAAAAAAAAAATATCAAATAAAAAAAATAAAAAAAAAATGAAAAAAATAATAATTGGGGAATGGGGGGTAATTGACCAGGGGTCTATTGTCCTAGGGGGCAATTGTCCGGGGGCTATTGTCCGGTGGGCTATTGTCCTAGACCCGTGAGCGAGTTTGTCATTTTTGTTCACTCCAATAGAACAATTGTTCAGCTATACATGACAAGAATCAGTTATATTTCAATGATATAATTATATCTGCTTTGTACGAGACCAACACGCTTATGGTTGGATTTTAATACTGCAAGTAGACCGAAATAACAGTCGGCGGGTAGACATGTCGCTCTGTTTGGAGCACTTTGGACATATTATTCTGATTTCTAGCCAACCAATCGTTTCTCTTAATACTTAATGCTAATTGTGGAGTGGCGAACCAACAAATACCAATTTCATAGTATTGCGACAGGTCGGTGGTTTTCTCCGGGTACTCCGATTTCCTCCACCAATAAAACTGATCGCAACGATATAACTGAAATATTGTTGAAAGTGGCGTTAAATACCATAACCCCTAACCCCCAAAGATTGAGTAAGGACAAGAATAGATTACAATGAATACAAGAGGGTGATGGTTATGGTTATGGTTATGGTTATGGTTATGGTTATGGTGTTTAACGCCACTTTCAATAATATTGCAGTTATATCGTGGCGGTACTATTCATAGACGCACAAGATTCAATGCAAAAAATCAATTGTTGCATAAATAGGAAATGTGCGTATTTATAAATTCATTCGGCTCACCTCGGTCGAGTTCGATAATAATATATAATAATATAATCTTTATTGCAAATAAAACCCTTGCAGGTAAAGCAATACAATACAACATTACAAAACATATATACATGAACAACATAAAGAAATGTCGTATATTCATAATTAAAGTTATACATTGACCAATCATGCAATGTGAACCTCATTTTCGCAATTCTAATGAAGGTCGATGATTGTCAAGATTGTATTAGGAGCCAAATTGAGTTATCTCCCCTAGACCGCATAAATAAAGTAAAAAATATGATTTAGCTTGTTTTCTAAATCTGACATGTCATTGGAAAAAAAAGTATATAAAAACACGTATTTATATACTTGTGCAGGCTTCTTTATCGTCTGTATTACCATTGGAGATCAGGTTATCAAGAAGGGAGGGTTGGGATACCATAGACAGTTTAACTCCGCCATATCTTTGTGCCTGTCACAAACCAGAACATGGATTATCAAGGTCATATATATGTCCTGTTATTTTCGTGTTCGGTGAGTGAAGAAGAGATGTGATTGTTCGTTTTTTTTATATCTACTTACACCCAATATAGGGACAAAGGCTACAAACAAACAAGAAATGAATCAAACACACACACAAACAACAATTGTCATACACAAACAAACAAAAAGGCTGTTTCACAATATAACAAAGATAATCAAGTGCTCCTGTCCTCAGTATCGATGGAATTGTTTTCGGTCACTAAGCTAACTTTCTTTTCATGATACAATACAATACTTTATTGACATTTAAACAGCTTGTAACAAATACACGAATAAAGAACATAATATAATATTACATATGAAAACATATAACAACATAAGGTTCAAAAGTTAACAGCCCTTTGTTCTCAATTCTAAAGATTGTTTAATAGGAGAACACACGTTTTGTACATGTCGAAAAGTCGAAAATTTGTCGGATTTGAATTTAACTATTGTTTGGTTCTTCTGTATGTAGTACGTGCCTTTTTGGGGGCATAAACAAGTAACTCCATCATAGGGTTAAGGTTCTTCATTGGTTACCACAATCAATAATATATTGATATTTAACACTGAAATAATAGAATAAATAAATTAAATAACACATCAATGACAAAACTATCACAGACTTCATTCTAAAACATATTACACAATACAGTGCGATATAATCGATTAATTATATCCAAATTTACCTTCTAACAATGTACGAAATACTTTCTACTATAAAGGTTATCAACCTAAGTTCTTGTTTTAAACAATGTAATTATAACTGTGTAACAATATAACTTGTTAATATTATTCCAATAAATTACAATTGTCTGGTAACAATATAACTGACATATTTCTAAATTATACCCTTCTAATTATAAAAAACATGGATCATTAGTTACACAGTTATAATTACATTGTTTAAAACAAGAACTTAGGTTGATAACCTTTATAGTAGAAAGTACTTCGTACATTGTTAGAAGGTAAATTTGGATATAATTAATCGATTATATCGCACTGTATTGTGTAATATGTTTTAGAATGAAGTCTGTGATAGTTTTGTCATTGGTGTGTTATTTAATCTATTTATTCTATTATTTCAGTGTTAAATATCAATATATTATTGATTGTGGTAACAAATAAAGAACCTTGACCCTAAGATGGAGTTACTTGTGTATGCCCCTAAAAAGGCACGTACTACATGTATAGTTCTAAAAGATTTAAGTTTTACAGATTTCAATTAATAAAAGTGTTTCCGATATTTGGGTTTTTATTAAAATGGAAAAAAAGAAAGAAATGAATGAAACTCGTCATCAGCATTTTTACTATATTTAAAAAAAATAAAAAAAATAACATGCTATTAGGTTTTAGTGGATTTTGTTTATATCTACCAAGTTAAAGTTCAAGGTTATGATCACAAATTCTAAATTTAGTAACAACATTCTGTAGTTCAAATTTATGTTACCCTATCAGTTTTATATATTTTTGTATAAAAATTCTTATTTTGTTGTATGTACAGATTCTATTGTAATCACGTTTAATAGCAAATAGATAATACCAACGTTTAAGCTAAAGTGCTATTTTAGAAAGACACTTTGAGTTTTTGTCTCTACATTTTTTTATTCAAATATTAAAAAAAACACCCAGAGCATTGTTTGTGTCAACACGGAAAAGGAAAATATATTATTCGTGTCATTTAATAAAAAAAAAATCACCACAATCAGTGTTCAGTTAAAAATATTCCAGGTACCATTTTATAAAATCTGTAGTGCTTAAATAAATTGTGTTATTTGAATTTCTCTAAGTTTTCTAATATTCGGCTTGCTCATCCTCACCCTCTCCATCATCCGCAGTATCGATTCCAACTTCCTCATAATCTTTTTCCAGAGCTGCCAGATCCTCACGAGCCTCAGAGAATTCTCCCTCTTCCATACCCTCTCCAACATACCAATGAACGAAGGCACGCTTAGCATACATCAAATCGAATTTGTGATCAAGACGAGCCCAGGCTTCGGCGATAGCTGTACTATTGCTCATCATACAAACAGCTCTCTGGACTTTAGCCAAATCTCCACCAGGTACAACGGTTGGGGGTTGGTAGTTGATTCCGACTTTGAACCCAGTTGGACACCAATCAACAAACTGGATTGTTCTTTTAGTTTTGATGGTAGCAATGGCGGCGTTGACATCTTTTGGTACGACATCTCCTCTGTATAACATGCAGCAAGCCATGTACTTTCCATGACGTGGATCACATTTCACCATCTGATTGGCTGGTTCAAAAACTGCGTTTGTTATCTCGGCTACAGAAAGCTGTTCGTGGTAAGCCTTCTCCGCAGAGATAACGGGGGCGTAAGTTGCCATTGGGAAATGAATGCGTGGATAGGGTACCAGGTTAGTCTGGAACTCGGTCAGATCCACATTTAGTGCACCATCAAATCTAAGAGATGCCGTGATCGAGCTGACAATCTGACCAATCAGACGATTCAGATTTGTATAAGTAGGTCGTTCAATGTCAAGGTTACGTCGACATATATCGTAAAGAGCCTCGTTATCAACCATGAAAGCACAGTCGGAATGCTCTAGTGTGGTGTGGGTATTCAGTATTGCATTGTAGGGTTCAACGACAGCAGTCGACACCTGTAGAAATAACAATATAGTCAAACCTGCCTTAGAGGAAAGTACAATGTGACTGTCGTCTTAACACATGGGCACACTGGGCATATGGGCCCCATGCTAATCTATATATGTTATGTACGGCATGTTTTTTAATGCTTAAACATTAATTTCGTTAGAAGTACCAATACAATAAATAGATATGTATGTTTAATTTTTATTTATCGACCATTTACATTTGTATTCCTGTGAGTGGTTGTGTAGGTAGGGGCTCCAGTGAACTACTTTGTTATGACGGCCCTGTAGGGAACTGAATATAAAAATTCATTCTCTATAAAGGACATACTAGTATTCATTTTCTGCATTTATTGAATAGTACGTGCATGTTTTGAACCTGTATTAAAGAGCATTTGCTCTTAAAAAGACATATTTTAAGGTTTTTGTGTCAGTGTGCTTTACAGGTTCAGCTGTACTTCACTTATGACAAAAATATATTTGCTATTATTTTATTATGGAAATGGAAAGCTATATGATTGATATCTTGTGTCCAATGTCGTCTGTGTGTCTGGGGCCGCCGTGGTCGTGATCGTATGGTAGTTGAATTTACAACTACCTGTGCAAGCAATTGTTATCACCACTAAAGTTCTGAGATCAGTTCGAACCCCGTTCATGGCGAGGTTTACTCGATACAACATTAGGTGATCAAGTTTGTCAGTTTTTCCGGGTACTCCGGTTTCCCCTACAATAAAACTGACCACCACGATATAACTGAAATATTGCTAAAAGTGGCATTATACACCAAACAAAACTCTTCAGTTTTCTCTAACGTTTAGAGGAGCCTTCATGAAATATATCGCACGTGTGACCCAAAAATTTGTCTACATACATTATGAAATATGATGTTTAAATCTGAAGAAATAAAAGTATATAGTGTACAAGTACAATATAAAAGAAACCACACATTTGTATATTCACATACTATACTATTTATAAATATATCTGTTCCGTTTCTATAGTAACACAAATACACAGAGTTCGAACCCCGTTCATGGCGAGGTGTACTCGATACAACATTATGTGATAAAGTTTGTGTGTGACTTGCGACAGGTCGGTGGTTTTCTCCGGGTACTCCGGTTTCCTCCACCAATTAAACTGACCGCCACGATATAACTGAAATATTGTTGAAAGTGGCGTAAAACTCCATCAAACAAACAAAACAGTTATTCATACCTGAGGAGCTGGATATACACAGAATTCTAGTTTTGATTTTTTGCCATAGTCGACGGACAACCTTTCCATTAACAGTGAAGTAAATCCGGATCCAGTACCACCTCCAAAGCTGTGAAAAACGAGGAATCCCTGTAGACCTGTACATTGATCAGCCTATAAGTAGGAAAATATAATTACATGTGGTTGATATTCTTTCTTGTTATTTCAATTCACAAGAAGATGGATTGGTGAACCACTAAAAAGTTGAGAGGTTGAATCCCGTTCATGGCGAGGTGTACTCGATACAACATTATATGATAACGTTTGTCAGTGACTTGCGACAGGTCGATGGTTTTTGCCGGGTACTCCGGTTTCCTCCATCAATAAAACTGACTCACGATATGACTGAAAGTGGTGTTAAACACCATAAACCAACTAAACCAAAAAACCTGGATTAGTGAAAATGAATATGATAGATTGGTTGTTTATCTTGAACGTCATGTGAACATTATTTGTTATATTCATGGCGAGAATAAGTTAATATGTGTTTAGTGGGATTTGTGTTGTTCATTTTGTCCTAATATATGTCTTCACGTTTCATTTTGTCCTAATATATGTCTTCACGTTTCATTTTGTCCTAATATATGTTTTCACGTTTTATTTTGTCCTAATATATGTCTTCACGTTTCATTTTGTCCAAATATATGTCTTCACGTTTTCAGTTCCGTGTTGTGAAGTCTGCTACACTATGTCTTCACGTTTTTAGTTCAGTGTTGTGAAACTCTGCTACACTATGTCTTCACGTTTTCAGTTCCGTGTTGTGAAGTCTGCTACACTATGTCTTCACGTTTTTAGTTCAGTGGTGTGAAGTCTCCCGCACTGTCTGCGTAAAATTATGCTCGGCTCGTCTTTACTATCATTCATTTTGTTGTTCTCATGTTTTATTTATGTTGTTTGTATTTATTTTGTAGGGGTGGTGTTCTCATGTTTTATTTATGTTGTTTGTATTTATTTTGTTGTTCTCATGTTTTATTTATGTTGTTTGTATTTATTTTGTACGGGTAGTGTTCTCATGTTTAATTTATGTTGTTTGTATTTATTTTGTAGGGGTGGTGTTCTCATGTTTTATTTATGTTGTTTGTATTTATTTTGTTGTTCTCATGTTTTATTTATGTTGTTTGTATTTATTTTGTAGGGGTGGTGTTCTCATGTT
>MJUT01053906.1:437405-448951 GCA_002080005.1 Gigantidas platifrons | reverse complement strand
TGTTCTCATGTTTTATTTGTGCTGTTTGTATTTATTTTGTTGTTCTCATGTTTTATTTGTGTTGTTTGTATTTATTTTGTTGTTCTCATGTTTTATTTATGTTGTTTGCATTTATTTTGTTGTTCTCATGTTTTATTTGTGTTGTTTGCATTTATTTTGTTGTTCTCATGTTTTATTTATGTTGTTTGTATTTACTTTGTAGGGGTGGTGTTCTCATGTTTTATTTATGTTGTTTGTATTTATTTTGTAGGGGTCGTGTTCTCATGTTTTATTTATGTTGTTTGTATTTATTGTGTATGGGTAGTGTTCTCATGTTTTATTTATGTTGTTTGCATTTATTTTGTTGTTCTCATGTTTTATTTATGGTGTTTGCATTTATTTTGTTGTTCTCGTGTTTTATTTATGTTGTTTGCATTTATTTTGTTGTTCTCATGTTTTATTTGTGTTGTTTGTATTTATTTTGTTGTTCTCATGTTTTATTTATGTTGTTTGTATTTATTTTGTAGGGGTGGTGTTCTCGTGTTTTATTTATGTTGTTTATATTTATTTTGTTGTTCTCATGTTTTATTTATGTTGTTTTTATTTATTTTGTAGGGGTGGTGTTCTAATGTTTTATTTATGTTGTTTGCATTTATTTTGTTGTTCTCATGTTTAATTTATGTTGTTTGTATTTATTTTGTAGGGGTGGTGTTCTCATGTTTTATTTGTGCTGTTTTTATTTATTTTGTTGTTCTCATGTTTTATTTGTGTTGTTTGTATTTATTTTGTTGTTCTCATGTTTTATTTATGTTGTTTGTATTTATTTTGTAGGGGTCGTGTTCTCATGTTTTATTTATGTTGCTTGTATTTATTTTGTTGTTCTCATGTTTTATTTGTGCTGTTTGTATTTATTTTGTTGTTCTCATGTTTTATTTATGTTGTTTGTATTTATTTTGTAGGGGTGATGTTCTCATGTTTAATTTATGTTGTTTGTATTTATTTACATATACTGGTGTTCAACACGGTTTACATATCACATCATAGTGGTGTCAATTAAAAGTCACATGACGAGTACCAGTAGGTAAGCTGGAACTGAAACCTGAAACCCTCCCGGAGCACATGAGTGCACTCTCGGTTTTAGTTTAGAGAGAAAAGAAATAATTGTAACGTACTATTTTTCTTATTCTATCAAGAGCGAGATCAACAATTTCTTTCCCAATGGTGTAATGTCCTCTGGCATAATTGTTAGCAGCATCTTCTTTTCCAGTGATCAGTTGTTCTGGATGGAACAGTTGACGGTAGGTTCCTGTGCGGACCTCGTCTACAAAAGTAAGTGTTTGAATTTGCTTTAGATAAACAATGTTTCAATTGGTTATATAATGACAATGCCAGTTTTGATTGGTGGAGGAAACTGTGATACACAGGAGAAAGCCATCAACCTGCTAGATGTCAAACATAATCTTTTATAACACAGAGATGTATCGAGTTCACAAAGACACGAACATTACACGAATCCATAGGGCTTAGTTATACTAAACATTTGGCTACATCCGTTGTTAGTAGTGTGCACACCCAACTAGAATGTAAACACTGTCATAACGGCCTCTGTGACTGCGTACTGAAACTTCATACAAGTAAAATATGATGAACAGGCCTTAATATATTAATAGTGATCACAGGGACATGGAGTATTTTACATGTTCTAGTGCCGAGGTCAAAGCTGTAGGTTCCAACCCTGTTTGTCAGTTACTTGTGACAGGTCGGTGGTTTTCTCCGGGTCCTCTGGTTTCCTCTACCAATAACACTGACTGCCACAATATAACTGGAATATTGCTGTAAGTGGCGTTAAATACCATAAAACCTAGTGTGGTACAGGAACTTCAGTAAAAAGTGAAAAAAGGGCTGGTAAATTTTACCTAAAAAAATAAGGATTAATATAAAAAAATCATGAAGAAGAAAAACAAACATTTCTGCTTCATAATTATATTGAAGGTCTATCCTTACCAACTACGGTTGGTTCCAAGTCAATGAATACGGCCCTGGGGACGTGCTTCCCTGCCCCTGTCTCACTAAAGAATGTGTTGAAGGAGTCATCACCCCCACCAATGGTCTTGTCACTGGGCATCTGACCATCAGGCTGGATACCATGTTCCAGACAATACAATTCCCAGCATGCATTGCCCATCTGCACACCACATTGTCCTACATGAACTGAAATGACTTCCCGCTTAAACAAATAATGATATGATTTATAAAGCTTCGCAATAACAAATATACACATTTTGTATCAATATGATATATTATGTCTTTTCCATTTATTATAAAAAGAGGTCTACGTTAAAAAGTTAAATTCCTCCAAAGATAGGAGCACAATTTAGAAGAGTTTGTTTGTGGGTCATCCATCATTCGCTATGGTTGTATAAACATAATTTGTTGTATTGACACAATACTTTCTTTACAACAAATCGTAATAGAAACAAGTTTTCTTTGCGACAAATTGTGACATATCAAACATGACTTTTCACAATGTATTTGTGCACGACCATTTACTAGTATATGGGACGAAGTCCCAACTATGGTAGAAATAGCAATATTTTGATTCCAGATCCATATCACTAATGGCTTAAATTTCATGCACCGGAAATGACACACCGGAAATCAATACATGGTTAAATCTGTAGAAAATCGGATGCGCAGTAATCTGGAACGATTTACAGATTCCATGTCAACTCGTACCTTTTCCAACTCGTACCCTACCAACTCGTACCCAATTTCCGGTTATGAATATTTAAAAAATGACTCAAAATCGCAGTGTGTTCTAGCCCATTAAACATATACCATGAGACTGACAATATCATTAAACAGAGTATCATTTCTTCCTCCTCCTGTTCGAAATAATATTTTCTATGAAATTGAGACCTCGAGTACCGGATTATACAACATTGGACTGGGTGCACAGTCTACAGGAGGGAGCAGGTCCCCGTTTTGGCGAAAAACCTTTAAAAACGACGACCCCCTAATTGCCTCCTCTTTTGAGAAAATCTGGATCCGCCCCCTGTCTACTTTGAAAAAAAATATAGGTCCATATATCTGAGTTAAAAGTGTTTTAAAAAAATCATTGGACTTCGTCTCAAGCTAGGTAACACCTATTATCATATTAATACAAAGAGTGAGGGTATGATGTTTTTTGTGTGGAGAAAAAAACATTATGTCGTTAAATTTTCCAGGGAAAAAAATGACATAAAAAATGCAAAAATAAATAATCTGACTTCGCAGTTCTTAAAGGAAAAGACCATGGTCTTAACAAGTTAGCGTAAAAATTTAAATCACAGTAAATAAAAGACATTTGTGCTAATGAATGTTAAAAATAGTATACCGTAAGGAAGAATTTTGTGACTGAAGTTGTCTGTAGCATCAAATAATGGGGATCGCCATTTTTCAAAGCTCCTCAATGTGGAGGAGACAAAAGGCATAATCCATTCTCGGATTTATCCAATCGTAACTACTCGGCCATTCTCGCTACCCAGCAAGTTATTTGCAGGGTAGTGAGAATGGCCGAGTAGTTACGATTGGGATTTATCCTGCCTGTGACGTCGTACAAACGATATGGTATAATATATGATTATCAGCATTGATCAGATGCAATTTTATCATTAACAAATTATGTAAATCGTAAAATAACGTCGTATGTTTATCTTTTTATATTTACAATTTCATTATGGCTTCATGTCAAGCATTTTATTGCACTAACGAAGAGGGAAAGTGTGAGAAGAATTTTTTTTTGTAATTACCGGTCATGACTATCCTTGTCAATACATCGACCAGTGACCACGAAAAACACGGGAAAGTCCGATATCATTGGCGACAAAAAAAGAAAAAAGCATGTGTACGCATAAAATAAGTTATTTAACCTACAGACATTTACGTAAAACATGAAATTATACGTAGATACCCCCCCCCCCCCCCTACAAATACACTCATTTGTTTTATGAAAATGTAACACATGGGATGGGAATATTAAGAAGAAGAAAAATAGGACGATATACAATAGTAAACTTTGTATTGCAGTTGAACTGATATTAAAACATAACCAAAAGGGCACGATGCTGGGAAGAGTCAGATAGATTATTTATTCAAATAACATGATCAGTCCGTGTGACGTCACATGAAGAGGTGTCATGGCCGCTTACACTACGACAGGAAATTCCAAATATTCATATTTTTAATTGGGCATATTAATGTTAATAAAATTGTTTTTTGTTTAATAATTAGTTGTTTACAAATAAAAAGTTACAGTGCATTGAATTATAACAATTGTTCCACTGACTGGCCTTTTCCTTTAACTTTTGTCTTTGTACAGGTAAAATTCCTCCGGAATTCGGAGCACTCCAATTATGGATAAAATAATAAAACCTAACTTAACGGGCACATACTTAAAAAGATACGTATTTACAGTTATGATAAAATATACGTAGTAGTTAAAAGTTCATCATTTCCATGAACAAGAAATATTGGTAATATTAATAAAAACATTTATTTATTTTTCATGTTAAAAATTAATAAATTAATTTTTTTCTTTCGGGTGAAAAAAAGTAGCTCGGGGAAATGCATACCCCCAATGGAATTCTTTTTACAATCGTATTTTCAACCCACGGACAAAATAATTTTTATCTGAAACTAGAGTTATTATGTATGTCCCCCCAAAAATGTCACCTTCCCATCCACTAGTAAGAAAATGATTGTTCCCTTAGTTAAGCCGTCAATGACAATTTTTTTTTCAATTAAAAAAAGGAGATTTCAGTTAAAGTATTGATTTAAATAATCAAATTATTATTAAAAAAAAAACCAACAACAATTAAGCGCTTACCATATTTTGATTATTTAAAGAATAAGCAGCTATGTAACGTCTGCTGAGGAATTCAAAGTAAAAATGAACGTAACCAAACAATTTAATATAGCGTTACCAACCAATGTTCCCAACGGTAATTAAAAATAAAATATTCAATTAATATTGATGATGTTTCAATAATATTTGTAGAAAGATTAAAGGTGATAAATTTGTTGTGATTCAAGTGACCCATTTGTTATTAATTTTTAAAATGTTTACGATAGATAAGATACATTCATTCCGTTAATTTTCTTCATAGAAATAAATTGTTTGAAAAAAAAACTCAGTAAATTAATCATGATGTTGATGTCTGAAGAGATCTTAAAACACACGACCGTTTTAATTCTGAAATGTACTGTGACATATATATATATATTTTGCATGACGGAGCACATTACAGTAGGGAACCGCCATCGTAATAATACACCCGGGGTCACTTCCGGATTTACAAATGAGGCCCTGTGCCAGTTAAGTTATGAGGCCCCTTACTTTGAACCCCGAAGGAGGTAGACCCAGTAGACCTACACAAGGCAGTCAGGCATACATGCTCATGAAATTTAGGAATAGTTAAAATATTACGTTATATTAGGTCAGACATGTACACTGCGTCTGCAACAAACTCGAAGCTATTATATATTACCCAAAGCCCCAACCCACCCAACACTGTCTTACACAGGTCACATGATGAAATAGTCAAACTTGATAACAAGAGAACAGACAGGGCAGTCATTACAGTCAACATAATGTAATATTAAATCTAAACATCATTTCACGCAATGGTTCTCAACCTTTTTTCCCCATGGACCACTTTTACTCTTAATTTGTTCACACTGACAAGTCACAAGAGCACAACTCACAACGAACACCCGCACGACGTGCGTGAAGAAGATATTTTACATGAACGGGGTGACCAGTACGAAACACTGCTGCTACAAGCCTACATGTATGCTGACATCATGAACGGGGTGACCAGAACGAAACACTGCTGCTACAAGCCTACATGTATGCTGACATCATGAACGGGGTGACCAGTACGAAACACTGCTGCTACAAGCCTACATGTATGCTGACATCATGAACGGGGTGACCAGTACGAAACACTGCTGCTACAAGCCTACATGTATGCTGACATACTCTCAATATTAAGATACTATCATGTTCCATGTATGTATGTATAACATAGATATCGTTATTCTTTTGATTCTCTGAACAATATTCCTATTGAAACCATACGGGACTAAACGGTGGCGCAGTACTTATAGTTGTATCTCTTGCGTTCATCATACAGAAAGATGAACCAACCTGTCCCTAGCAGCCGCACGTACGTTGCACTCGTTGTAGTAGTGTACTGGTTAGAATACCTATAACGAATGTCATTCTTAGGTCACTCATGAAGTTAAAATTTCTGTGTTAACTGTTATCTAATACTCACAGAAATTTTAATGATTTTGAGTCAATGTCATTTTTTTAATTGGATCGTAATATTTATGATCAGTCATGAACTATTAAATTGGACAAAAACACATCAGATAACATAAACTAAAGCATATTTTATAATAATATTGGAACAATTAAGAGGAACATTTGGAATCATGTGTAAAGAACTCAAACGATCACTACCCTTCTACTGAATACATCCAAGATACTAAACAAGACAATAAGTTACACCAACCACGATAAGCAAATAATATATGAATGGGTCTTATCTTTAATACATTAATACACAGATAAATTCCTATGTCTGATCACTACGATCTGCAGTCGATGTCCTGCGAGGAATGTGACATTTAATCCTCCTATAATTGAATAATCAAGTGTCAAATTAATATATTACAGGATGTCTCTTATCTGGACCATGTCTGTACAAACAAGTAATAATTAGCTGCTGAAAAATTTATTGAAGTGAACTCGCATTTTTACATTCAAATACAATCTCGGTTTCAGGTAAATAAAATATATGAATGGGTCGACATTTCAGTAACACCCGTAACCCATGACACCAACACGCATATCTGTAGTATCTTCCTAGGTTAATTTTACCCAAGGAATAATATCATAAGAAAATTGAAAGATAAAAATAAACTGAACATAATTAATTATTAAAATATTAAATTTTGAAGAAGTCCTCTTACAGGTTTCATTCATAATTGTGTTTGTAATTTGATTAATTCTTTAAATAAATGGACGGAGAAATGTCTTTAAAAAAATGTTTGATAATAAACTGCTTAACGCACCACCAACAATGGCTATATGTTTAATATTTAATAAGTATAATTAACCATGATACGTGTCGTGTATCTGTTTCTATATTTATTTATTCCTCTCTGTGTAACTTCTCATTAGATTGAAGCTTTTCTACATATGCAAGAACTTGAAGAATAAAGTTCTTAAAGTACATTTCTATCAATAGCTCTTTTAAGCAGCAGTGTTGTTTTTCACTGCTCCAGTATCTACGCTACTAATGATTGATTTTTTGTGTTTTAACGCCACTTTCAACAATATTACAGCTATATCATGGCGACCAGTTTTAGTGGTGGAGGAAGCCGGAGTATCCGGAGAGAACCACCGACCATGGGCAAGCAACTGGTAAACTTTATCACTTGAGGCTGCGAGTCGAGTGCACCTTTTTGTAATTTACAAAGCCGGGCGCGAACCCACGCCGTACTGGTGATAGGTTTATATGAGTTGTTAGATCCAGCGACCAAAGTCATTGAGCCACCCGGGCCCCTCTACTCTACTACATTTTATTGTTCCCCGGTAAACGACACATTGCGTGCCTCAAAAGGGAAACAACTCTTTCCGGAAGTGACATTGTCGTCTGTTTGTTTACAATTTGGTCGGACCAGCAGGATGGCAGTTACTAATTCTTCTACTTCTACATGTATTTATTTAAATGCCCAATCCTTGATCTGTTGTTCGGTATAATAAAACAGTTATTGCCTTCAATGGATTGTGAACATCAGAATTGTTAACCCTCAAGGGGTTGTTTCCCTCGGGCTAAAAGCCCTCGAGAAAACAACCCCCTTCAGGTTAACAATTCTGGATGTTTACATCCATTGAAGGCAATAATTGTTTATTAAATGAACTAGATGTCAAAAAGGGCAAACAAACATGTACATGTTTCTATTAACAAATATACTGTGCATTTAAAACCAAATTTCCAGATTACATTATAGGAATTTATAATGCTATAAAGAGGGGTCATTGGCATATAACATGATTTGAAGAACAGGATACAGCCCTCTGGTTCATTGTGAAAAGTCGTATAAGATTGTATTAAAGTCTATGGCATTGTTGAAATAAGCCTGTAAATTTGGCCTGCTGCTTTTCAAACAATGCCAACTTTTTAAATCTATTATTTTCGGTTTATATTTTTAATATAAATTATAATGTAATCAGGACAAGCACCCCATATTTGTATTAAGTTTTTTTTCTGTTTCTTTTTTTTTCTTCTCAAACAAATAATTTTATTGCACTAAATTGCTGTTAACAATTCTTTTCAAACAAATAATGTTATTGCACTAAATTGCTGTTAACAATTCACTAGGTATTTGTATTAAGTTTATAGTAAAATGTTAGTACAAAAATGATTGAGAAAACAATTTTTGCTGTGTTTGAATTGCAGATTTATCAACCTCTGTGTTTTTGTTTCCATGGCAACCATGGACATTATTTAAATTTTCATTGTTATCAGATTAAGAGTTGGCATGTAGTTATAAAATCAGTAACATGGAAATCTTTGTGACCAAAACAAAAGTTTAAGATTTTAGCATGATATGAAATGCATTTAATATGTAAAATGTTTTATTTTTGTTTCCATGGCAACCATTCACATAATTTAAGGTTAAAAGTTTATTTAGTAGTCAGTTTGGTTATAAGTTATGTGAAAAAGATAATATCAGTAAATTATACATTTTTAGAGAAGTAGAACTATTTTGTAAAAATATAGCATTTGCTAAAAAAAAAAAAAAAACAACCCAAAAGTATGGGACAAAAAACACCTTTTTTCCAAAAAAATCTAAAAAAAAACAACTACAAACGATTATTTTTTATATGTTTAAGACAAGTGTCTAATGAAGGATACAAACAAGCATCATTCACATACCACCAGTTCCTAGAAGATAATAGATAATGAAAATCCTAACACTTTACCTTTTTTTGAAGATGCGACATGAGACTGTTTTGGTTGGCATGGTAACAATAATTAGCAAAGTTATACTTTCTGTTGATATGCTTATCACGTTTTAACGCCACTCTCAGCAATATTTCAGCTATATCATGGCGATCAGTTTTATTGGTGGAAGAAGCCGGAGTACCCGGAGAGAACAACCGACCATGGGCAATCAACTGGTAAACTTTATCACTTGCGGCTGCCAGTCGAGTGCACCATTTTTGTAATGTACAAAGTCGGGAGTGAACCCACGCCGTATTGGTGATAGGCTTGTATGAGTTTTTAGGTAATCCAACTACCTAACTCATTGAGCTACCCGGGCCTTTTAAATTTTAATTTGTAGAAGAAATCTTTAGCATCACCTATACTTATATTATGAAATTTTTAAGATATATTTTGAGAATTCTGTGTAGCAAAAATGCAAATTTAGTAATTTGAAGACTGAAATTAAATGGGCTCTATAATGAAATTGTAACCATAGCAACCAAAGTTAATATATGTGTTCTTTTATTATTTTAATTAGTTTTCCATCAAAATGCAACATATGAACCATATAGACTCCAATTTTACAACTATCAATGTATCACCCATTCTTAGGTGGAGCTATACTTAATAGAAATAAATGCTTACCCCCCCCCCCCTCCCCCATATTGAACCCAAACATAACATTTTTCTCATTTATGTTAACAGTTCTAATATTTAAAATGTTTATTAAAATTGTGATCTTTGATATGAAGAGGTTTGTTATCTTGTTAAGTGTTGGGTATCTTCTTGAATACTCGATTCTTCACAAAGATGACGTCTTCTATTAAATAGGAATCGCATCGGTGGCGCAATGGTTATAGTGCTCGCTTCGAGTGCGGTAGATCGTGGCTTCGAACCCCGGTCGGGTCAAACCAAATATTATAAAATTGTTTTTTGTTGCTTCTCCGCAAATAATGCAGCATTTAGGAGAAAGAGCCAAGACTGGTTGGCTCGGAATCAGAATAATGTGTCCGAGTGGAGCGACACGTCTACCTGCGGTCTGTTGTTTCAGTGAGGTAGCATTATAAAAATCCAACTCAGCGTGTTGGTCTAGTACAAAGCGGACTTCATCATCATCTCATTAATAATTTATTTGTTCTCGCCATGATATTGCTGAAAAATTGCTGAATTGGCGTTAAACAACAATCACTCACTCATTTCATTGGATAGGTTCATTTTTCTAAGTCTACCGTTGTTATTTATAAAGTTATGGATGCATTTCCATTGAAATTCTTTAATTTTATTACAGATGTCCAGCCTTTTAAGATTAATCCAAATTTTTGACCAGTGAATTCTTCATTATAAACATTATTCCATTTATTTTGACATTTTGGTAACGATTTTTTCATTATCATTGATTAATTCTTTATTTGCATAATACACCCATGTGGGTCAAGCAAATACAATTATATACAGATAAAACATAGAAAATTACAATTTGATGATAATATAGGATACACAAAATAAATCTTATTAACTAACATTATATTTTTCACATGTCATACATATGTACCTTTGACCGACAAGGACCCCATTTTTGCAATTCTGTAGATTGCTTTATAAAGTCTTCTACTTCTGCCAAAAGTTCAGAATTTGCATTTCAATATTTCTTGTACAATTTTAACTTAGAGACTTTTGTATTAATGATTTTTGTAAGTTTTAAATTATTTAACAATTTCATTATATTTCTACTTTTAGATTTGTTATCTACATTGTATATCAATATTTTTATTTTTTAAAGAAATGTAAGTAGTATTTGGAATACGAAAAGTATTCCAAAAGACTGTTTAATGATTAATTCATTCGTATTGTGTATTTATCGCTAATTCATTGTCATATTTTCATTTCCAAGGACATAGTTTCAATATTTCCGGCAATTGTACGGTCCACATTTCTAAAAAAAAAAGCGTTGTTGGATGATTGTACAAATTTGTTACCTTCTTATTTGTTTAAAATTGTTTTTATTGAAATGTTAGATAAACTGATTACATACATAGGCTTAGTGTGTTTATACAAGATTGTCATACAAGATCTTATCTGTAGTGTAAACTAAACAATCACAACTATATATATGTAGTCTCTATCGCTACTCGTATACATTGGTTCACACAACAAACTCGACCTGATACAAGGCCTTGTACTAACACACTATGTATATAATGGGTGTAAACTAAACAATCACAACTATATATATGTAGTCGCTATCGCTACTCGTATACATTGGTTCACACAACAAACTCGACCTGATACAAGGCCTTGTACCAACACACTATGTATGTAATGGGTGTGAACTACACAGATCATAACTATATATATGTAGTCGCTATCGCTACTCGTATACATTGGTTCACACAACAAACTCCACCTGATACAAGGCCTTGTACCAACACACTATGTATATAATGGGTGTGAACTACACAGATCATAACTATATATATGTAGTCGCTATCGCTACTCGTATACATTGGTTCACACAACAAACTC
>MJUT01053906.1:380306-406512 GCA_002080005.1 Gigantidas platifrons | reverse complement strand
ACTATATTTCTTAGGGCCGAGGTGTATTCATGTCAACTTTAAAAAAAAAAAATGGACATAGTGGAAAATAAACTATTTTTATTCTAAAACCCCCCCCACTCAACAGTAAAATGATTAGTGCTTTATGTCTTAGAGGAGCCATTCCGTAAGTAAAAGTAATATAAACTTTTTATTCAATCAACACTGGAAGACATCTAACATACACTTTTTCAGTGTACATGATAATAATCCCGACAGACACCTCGGTGATGTCATTGAAATGTGCCGAGAAAACCACGTCGTATTTCCCTGGCGTCCACGGACCTCTTGTTGCATGGTCAATCTTCTTGATAGATATCCCTCACTTATAATTATTAATAACAGCATTTGTGGCATTTTACACGAATATATATAAATCAATATCGTAGTTTACATGAGTTACGTTATTGATGCTAGCCGAGGAGTTCCGAAAGTAATAACTGATAGAACACATGCGCCACCTATTAGCGTAAACATCGTAGGTGAACCCCATTGCAAACATAAAAGAATTATATACCTCACAGCTTGGGTTCTTTGATCTCATGTGTTTTGACAAATTTCATACATATACTGATGGAATCTGATATTTCCTCATTTTGCCATAAATTATGGTGCTGTACTTATGTATTGCGTGTGACAGAGAGGTGCGACCTCGACAACATGCTATTTCGTGCGACATATGTGAAAGGTGGCAACATAGATTATGTGACACAGGCATCACACTTCAGGAATACAATCTTGCAAGACAAGATAACCAGTTGCAATTTATATGCAGACCATGCGAAGAAAACTACTGGTCTGTCGCAGAGCAGGAGCCTTTGTCAGAGCCAGTACCAGAGCCAGAGCGTTTACCAGAGATAGATACTGAACCAGAGCCACCAGCAAACCCACATTCTAAGGATTGAAACGTTTAACTATGTTCATTATAGAAACATACACTTTAGCATACCAATTATTTTTAATATCCTACATTTTCTACCGACTCTGTGGATTCACTAATCGATACCTGCTTCACTTATTCCAAGGACTGAAATGTTTAACTTTGCCCATTATCGAAACATACAGTCCGTGGACATATACATGTATAAGTATTGGTCACTTTCGTTAAAATACAGTATATAGCAAATTTGACGACAAAAAACTAAACTTGTCTTTAAATCATAAGAAAATAAAAGAAATCTAACGGAAAATCATGCTAAAATAAACATGCAAATAGTCTTTAATATTTCTGCTTATTGTTGCAAAATTTATCAAAACCCATTTAGAAATGACTTCAAAATAATTTTTTTGAACAATGTGGTTAATATATGAAATATATAGCGTAAATTCTAGTGACGAATACCTGTCCATTGACTGTACACTTTAGCATGCAGCATATTTAAAATTTCTCAATTTATTATCTATAAGCAATCAAATATCACTTATTTTTCTATTATTTTTAATACCCTACATAATTATAATTATTAGGGCGAACGGACCCAGGGCGATCAGGGCGAACAGGTAATAGGGCGAACGGACCCGGATTCAACTACAACGGAAAACACCGAGCACCATATTTCGAGCTAATTAATAGGTTATATTTCTTAACTTTTGACGTTAAATAGTAATAAAAAAGCTTTACTACACCATTTTACATGCAATTAATTAAAATAAAACGTCATAGCAACAAATTACACGAAGTGTGTGGCACAGGGGCTTGAATCGCTTTCATAGAGGTCACTCGGCCTAGTATATACCCTATATACTAACAAGGGATGTAACGACCAACGTAGCCACGCCACTACCAGTTCTGTTTCAGGCTTGAAAAAAATATTAAAAAATCACACATTCAAACAATCTTTGTTGTCACTCGCTAGTATATTGATTTATCTTTCCGACGAGACATAATTTGTCACAACTGCTTCACTCTAGAAGTCAGAGCACCCCTGCAAACTTGAAACTTTGCTCCAAAATAGGTCACCAACGTTTTGTTATGGCACTAGTCAACGGTAAAACTCCAAGAGTTAAGAGCACAATTGCGGACAATATTCGCATAAATCCTGACTGTCGTAAATACCTATGAACGCCTTCGACTCAACTATCACCAGAACAGTTCACATAGTGCAGACGAAAAGCAGTAAGTCACGTTTTTCAGTCCGGTATAATTTCAAATGTTGGAAGCCATTGTTAAAAATACACAGCAGCAAATGAAATCTGTCATCTGATTGGTTGATATTTCTCACGGCAGGGTAAGTGTTTTTACTTATTCGTAACATATAAGAAATATTGTAAATGATTTTTAGGTATATTATAATCATATAAAATTACTTCTAAAAGTAATTCTCACTGAATTTTTTTTTAAAGCATATATTTCCAGCGTTATCAGAATGTGGTAGTCGTATCGCCATGATATAATCCAAGCAGAAAGGCCGCTTACTACCTAACCCGAATAATCCAGTCGTTATATTACGCTCCCGCTGGTCGCTACAGAAGGCGGAGAGAATCGGAGATGGAAAGGGCTTGAATTATTCAAGTTACTTACCACCCGGATTTTACTCCGATTGGACTTTGGACTAAGGCCGCTTACAACAAATAATGGGTTAATGTGAAATGCGATAGAAAAACAACTTCACTAAAGTATACTACGACGGAAACTCTGGATAGTTACCAGCTCCAGTCCGCAAACTACCCTCCACTTCGAAGCAATGATTTCTTCCACAAGTTCCAGTGCCATGTTTTTTGTTTATGGTGGGAATCGGAGGCCTAATCACTACTTTAAAATTAATCCTTATAAATATTGATATGTTGTTGATCAAACCCAGGACAAAACATGTGTTTTAAGTTAAATACATGTTTAATTATAATTTTGCAACATCATAAGATGTAAAACAATTTCAAAAACAATCATCTATTTTGGCGAATGAATCCCTAGAAATCACAGCGCATGTGTACGAAATCAGGAAAATTTTGGCAGTGGCAGTGTTACCGAAGAACGAAAAGATATATATAGTCAATTAAATTCAAAAGTCCAACTTCAACATCTCCATCAATTAAGTGATGAACAAAAATTATTCTTTATTCTAAACTGTAAGGACCATGAAATACTTAACTCTGTTGGTAAATTTCTCCATGAACACATGCCTTGATTTTATACTACATTTTTTTTGTATATAATGATTTGTAATTATATGTTTTGTACCTAAACTGTATTGTATTATCTGTCAATCAAGCACCTCTTTCCCTCTTGAGAATGTGTATTATTATTTGTATTATTTTGTTTATATATATTTCTTGTATTTTCCCTATATGGGCCCTTTAATTGGTTAATAAAGATAATTCTAACTACGACGTACATTAAAATTTCACANACGATAGATTTTTCGACATATAAACTTAATTTTAACTCAATCAACATTCTTTTCTTCTGCTGTTTTACTGTTTTTGCCCTTTTCACAGTGTTATGGGTGAAATATAGTTTTTCAAAG
Organism: Gigantidas platifrons; assembly: GCA_002080005.1. Classification (NCBI taxonomy): domain Eukaryota; kingdom Metazoa; phylum Mollusca; class Bivalvia; order Mytilida; family Modiolidae; genus Gigantidas; species Gigantidas platifrons. Next base: position 403,030 of record MJUT01053906.1, on the reverse strand, counting down.
TTTGCACATTTGACGATGTCACAAAATGGGCGTTTCAAAAACAGACAAAATTGGAGAAATTCAATCATAATTCCTTTATTAAGGCACATACTGTTCTAAAACTGTTTATTATATCTCTTTATTTTAATACAAACAAAATAAAATAACAAACAATAGCAAATGTCTTTCGATCACTTTAAAAAAAATAAAGTTTTCAAGACCACCCCTTAGTGTATCACCTTACTGAAGAAGGACTCATATAATGATTTGTAATTATATGTTTTGTACCTAAACTGTATTGTATTATCTGTCAATCAACCACCTCTTTCCCTCTTGAGAATGTGTATTATTATTTGTATTATTTTGTTTATATATATTTCTTGTATTTTCCCTATATGGGCCCTTTAATTGGTTAATAAAGATAATTCTAATTACGAGAACTGTCCGGAGTTTGACTACGACGTACATTAAAATTTCACATGTCACGGTTAAATGCGTACACGAAAACAAATTGCAAATGCAAATTTCACAATAAAATTTTAAATTATACGTCATAAAAAATAAGTTGACCGTAATGACTCATCCGTATAATATTATTGACCTTTCTGTAACTACAACAACCTGTGATGCATGGCGAAACACCTATAAAACAGCGACACCACACGTCTGGCGCCATTACAGATTTGTTCATCCGACGTTACACAGGTGCTTGAATCTGAAACTATATTTCTTCCAAAATGGTGAGTTTATATATTTTTTTATTACTATTCATTTAGATTATAATTTTGTGGGTAATTATTACTGTTTTTAATCATATTTAATAATCAATAATACGTTAAGATAATTTAGATACAGATTGAAATATAGTATATAGAAAGAGATGAATTGTATTATTGATCTTGGAGATTTTCCAATTTAACCTCAGATTCAACTCGTCATTTGTTTATTATTAGTGAAAAAAGTATTTTGTTTACCCAACATGTTTTTATCCGATACAAATCAATGACCTCTTATTTTGCGCACGTTCTCTTGAAAATAAAGTGTGTTTTAAATAAAGGTTATTGCTATCATATATCATATAATAAAGGATTGCTAGTTTATCCTAATAGTTTAATAATATGTTATTGTCTTATAAATGTACAATTAGATTGGAAACAAGTTATATCAACTTAGTACATCCGCTCCATACAATAATGTTATACACATAAATTATATGAAAATGAATAGTGTGTAGTGCACAAATATATATTATAATATATTACAACGACCATGTCCCCCTCTATCGCCCCACACACTCACAAACCCCGTGTCATATTTCGATCGTGACAAATACTTGAAAAGAACACTCACTGGTATCAGACCAGTTACACTTTTAGCGCCAAATAACTTCAAGCATGATCTATGGGTTGAACGGTATCGAACAACGTTGTGCAATATTTAAAATGCCAAACGAATTCATACGAAAATAGACATGAACAAACATATTATTTCAAGGTTGTATTCGTCATTGTATTTTTTAAAATTAAAATAATAACAGATTATCAAGTGTATTAATTAATATTGTGGTATGTTTTAATTCCATTGTTTAGATATAATATCTTGACATTGTATGTGGAAGTCGTCAATGTATTATTGATTTTCCAATAAATACGTAGTCTTAGTCTTAAAATTAATACCCGAGATAATTGTTTTTAAACAACTAAAAATAGGAATGAATCACTATGATAGGAATATTCGAAAGATCTGGAAAAAAAATACTGGTTTAAACTGGAATGGGTCAAATTGCAAGAAAAGATATAGATCAAGAATGTACGAAATCTAGTTTATCCTCGGCTTGAAAATCATAACAAGTTTTGATTGGTTAAAACCCGGGGCATAAAAAAAACATATTCCCAGGTGTTGCTAGTCCGTATTACAGGGTGTAACTAGCCACTTCCCCGGGGATATCTACGGCTAGGAACGTAATTAACTAATTTATCTCCGGTTATAGTCAAAAATATATATCTTGATTTCTCATAACCAACGTGATTACATGGTAAAGAGATAAATATCAAAAGTACAAACACACTTGTACATTAGTTTCCGAAAGGAAGGAAGTAAACAAATCAATTTTAAAACAATAGCTACATTGTACCTAAGGACATACTTTACGTATAGATTAATACATGGCCTTTTTCATATTTCCCTTGATATCGTCCCCGAGGAACGATATCAGTCGAGGGCTGATAACAAGGGTAATATGAAAAAGGCCATGTATTGATCTATTTATCACATATTTTGAAAAAAAAATTTGTAAAATACATTGATAAATCGTGTATCACGGATGTTTCTAAAAATACATTGATTTTTGAAATTTTTGCTAGTTTTGAAATTTTATGAAAATTTTGAATTTTTTGAAAATATTGAACATTGAAAATTTAAAAAATTTTGAAATTTTATGAAATTTTTGTCAGGGCAGATAACATGTTATTGTCCTCTTAAAATGTTATTGCCCCGGAGGCAAATAACACGCTGCAAATTATACTTTTATTACAGTACACATGCAAATTCGGCCTTACTTCAATAAAATTATATGTGATAATGTTAACTATTTTAATGAATTTACATAATTTACTTAATTCAAAAACTGAATTTGAACACATCAAGGCACAATATTTTACAGTATTTAATTTTGGACTACATCTATATTTTTGGGGAATCAACCTGGCTCTGTCATGAATAAATTCAGTGCATTCCAATAAATAATGAAACCCTGTCTCCTAACTTTTTACCCTGACACAAATAAAAACTCTATTCTCTCAATTTATATTTTGCCATTGACCGATTTCAATGGGTAGTCTGTGATTAGAGGTACGAAAACGACAAATTAAGAATAAGTCCTTATCCTTTAAAATTTCCAAGTAATTTAAAAAAAAAAAAAAAACAATTCAAAGCCTTGGCCTTGGGTGAATTATCTACAGATGTACTCCAAGTCTGTTTAAATTGATCAATTAAATTCATCTTAACAACATTACTCAACCATTTTTCTGATATACAATTCTGGTATAACCATATTATATATACATTTGTATGATAAAGCCACTCTTATTTAAAATATTTTGGATATTTTTTTTATCCATAATGAAAAAAACATCTCTTAAAAAATTATTGTTGTAAAGTAATAATTTATAACATATAAGTCATAAGTTTATTAATTCACCAATCAAGGGCCCGCAGGGGGCATATACTTTTGTACAATATCAGCATTTAACCAGAATTTTATCATTCTAACTTTAATATCAATACTAATGGGATATCTTCCAAGTTCACCATAGACCATATATTCGGAACCGGGCAGTCACAAAACTTTATAATATAGAACGATAAATATACTCATAGTCAGAAAACGGCCAATCAAAACACAATAATATACAGCGTTCTGATTGGACAATTGTATGACGTCGGCCCTGATGTGTCTAGGACTTTATGTCTCGACACTGTTTGTTTATTCAAATCATATTCGATGTATTTTTCCATTCCATACAAAACAAAATAAAGTTTATTTGATAAACTAAACACCATAAATACATAGGCCTAGATATTTTCTGGAAAAAATCCAAATTCAATTTTTGGTTTCTTAATAAGTGAAGTTATTCTAACTGCATACGAAATCGGTATACAAACTGAAATTTATATACTTGGTACCTAATAAGGCCATGCAAAATTAATTACTTGGTTCTGTCCCTTTTTTGTCTAAATTGATGAGGGAGGGCGGCATTTGTTTTTTATCCTTTTACTGCTGTAAAAAGTGATGAGGGAGGCATTTTTTCTTCTTTTTTTTTGTGTGAAAAATATGGCAATGTATAAAACTTTTCATTACTTAATCGAAAATTTCAATTTTATTTTTCCGAATCCGATGGTGGCAGAAACATCACAAGTGGTTATCTTTTATGGAAAAGTCCAATCTGCTGGTCCCAACGTACCATTTTTTTTATCTCCGTAAACAATTCCAATAAGGTACAAGCTTTGGAGAAGCCCCCTATTATGTTCCCTGGTAAAACTGGCAAACATTTGTGCCGAATTTGCACAGAATTTTAGACAAAATGTCAAACGGAAACACGTTTTTTATTTATACATTGTCATAACGATGCTTTAAATCTCATTTAAGCATGATGCGTTTTAAAGCGTTTCACCGACCACGCGATATAAGAGAAAAAACGGATGCGGTTGATTTTTCCGTACTGACAGCGCTACCGCATTAATTTTTTTTTTTTACTATTTTTGCAATAAAATCGGCAATGCGGCGACGAATTTCCACATGCGGGTGGGTCTGAGAACCAAGAAATTAACTTTTTATGGCCTAAGGCATATCAAAGTTGATTTATATCAAATATTTAGAAGCTGTAGGACTTTAAATTTAATTGTCATCATTCGTTTATGCTTGAAATTAATCTCACTCTCGTGCACGAATGCATTAGTACTGATACAAATAAGACCTTGCCTCAGTTATTGATCAATTTCATGTTTATGTCGTAGCCATGGTGACCAGTGAAACTAATTCCTAAACAACCTCAGGTGAAGGAAAAATGCAGTCAACAATTGTCAATGTGCATGATTGAAATGGAAGGCTATAAAATATTAATACTTTAGGCCACATATCTTGTAATTTATACCATGTAAATCCATAAGCCCCATCCCTCAATGTACATAAATTAACATTTTCTTTCCAAACCTAAGTTTTTTTTGACACATCAAGGATATAGTAGGATTGATTTATTGATTTGAAAAAAACACACACAAACCTTGCTAGTTTATTTTAATCTAATCAATTGAATTTATATGATACATTTTATTTGTGCTTGTGTTGATGTATAGTTAGTGGTGGAGAAAACATTAAGTAGTCCTACATCTAAAAATATCAGTTAAGTGAAAACTGGTCACGAAATAAAAAATAAATTTTTAGCTCACCTTTCCAAAGGCAATGTGAGCTTTTGCTATCACTTGGCGTCCGTCATCTGTTAACTGTTCACATTTTAATCTTCTCCTCTGAAACCGCTTAGCCATGATACATGTATAGCTAAAATATTGTTGAAAGTGGCATTAAACACCAAAAATCAAATCAAATCCTCTGAAACCGCTTAGCCAAATGAACCAAAACTTGGTAGGAAGCATCTACATGTATGGGATGTCCTCTATAAAGATTGTTCATTTCGTCCCGATCCGTTAACAAACATGGACATCACATGCCATTCTTGTTTCTGATTGGTTGATTTCTAAAAAATCTTCTCCTCTGAAACCGCTTAGCCAAATGAATTGAAACTTGGTAGGAAGTGTCTATGGAAGGTCCTCTATAAAGACTGCTCATTTCGACCCGGTTCAGTAACAAAAATGGCTGCCACAGGCAATTCTTGTTTCTGATTGGCTGATTTAAACAAATCTTATCCTCTGAAACTGCTAGGTGAAATGAACCGAAACTTGGTAGGAGGCATCTATGGAAGGTCCTCTGTAAAGATTGCTCATTTAGTCCCGATCCAAGTACAAACATGGCCATCACAGGCGACTCTTGTTTCTGATTGGGTGATTTTTTAAATTCTTCTCTGAAACCGCTTGGCCAAATAAACTGAAACTTGGTAGGAAGCATCTATGGGTAGTCCTCTATAAAGAGTGCTCATTTCATCCCGATGCATTGACAAACATGGCCGCCACAGGCAATTCTTGTTTCTGATTGGTCGATTTCTAAAAATCTTCTCCTCTGATACTGCTTGTCCAAATGATCCGAAACTTGGTAGGAAGCATTTATGGAAGGTCCTCTATCAAGATTACTGATTCCGTCCCGATCCGTTAACAAACGTGGCCGCCACTGGCAATTCTAGTTTCTGATTGGCTGATTTTTTTTTATTCTTCTGCTCTGAAATTGTTTGGCCAAATGAACAGAAACTTGGTTGGAAGCATCTATGGAAAGTCCTCTGTTTACGATTGCTCATTTCGTCCTGATCCGTTAACAAACATGGCCACCACAGACAATTCTTGTTTCTGATTGTTTGATTTCTAAAAAAAACTTCTCTGAAACCGCTTTGCGAAATGAACCGAAACTTGGTAGGATGCATCTATAGGTGGTCCTCTATAAAGATTGCTCATTTTGTTTCGATCCATTAACAAACATGGCTACCACAGGCAATTCTTGCTTCTGATTAGTCGATTTCTAAAAATCTTCTCCTCTGAAACAGCTTGGCCAAATGATATGAAACTTGGTCAGAAGCATCTATGGAAGGTCCTCTATAGAGAATGCTCTTTTCGTTTTGATCCATTAACAAACATGGCTGCCACAGGCAATTCTTGTTTTAGATTGGTTGATTTCTAAAAATCTTCTTCTCTGAAACTGCTTTACCAAAATAACTGATATTTGGTGGGAAGCACCTATGGAAGGTTCTGTATTAAGTTTCCTCAAAGCAGAATAAAAGGTGAGCGACACAGGCTCAGCTCAGTGCCCGAGCCTCTAGTGTTTATATTTTTGACGATTTTTAAATCTGAAGCATTATCCATTTATATTACACAAGACACTATTTTCTGAAGTTCCCATATGTAATTTTCATTGATGTTACATGTACTGTCTGGTGTATGTGGTACCTCTACGATACTTGTTTAGTACCCAAACGGTCCCTTAACACGAAATCTGTTTGGAATTGGATAATCGCCATTTGCCTGTCTACTATATTATTCATAATATCCCGTTCAAAGTTTACATATGGATGTAAAACTCTCTTACGTTCACAGTGATTAGGATTAAAATTTTGATATTTAACTCGTTTATTACATCATACTGATAACGAATTACTAGATGATGCGTTTTTATTAGCAAAGTCATTACATTTCAAAGGTTCATATTCTTGGTTTACCTATATAAATAATATATGTAATGTTAATAACATAGACTTAGATGAAATAGAACATCTTGACTATCAAAAAGAAAAAGTTTCTTTTGAGAAAAGATTAAAAGTTAAATTAAAATATAACTATGAAACATTATTTTTTGAAAAACTTCATGCTTTAACAGAAAACAGCAAACTATTCTTATACAGTAAATTAAAATCTGATTATGAAATCAATGAATATTTACTTCATACAAATTTTGAAAACAAGAAATTTATGTAAAATGCGAGTTAGTGACCACTTTTTAGAAATAGAAAGAGGTCGTTATAAAAGATTAAAAAGAAATGATAGACTTTGCCAAATGTGCAATATGAATGTAATTGAAGATGAAATTCACTACTTTTTCCATTGTCCAAAATATAATGATATTAGAAAAGAATTAGAAATGAATATACAGAATAAACAATAATGAAAAATATATACACATAATGTCTTTGCCGAATCATTTGCGGTTTGTTGCTCCATTTATTAAAAAGTCTTTAATACTGAGGAAAGTGGACTCGACTCTATAACTGTATGATTTTACAAATTTAATTTGTCTGTATAAGACTGTCTTGTTATTCTTTTAATTTGTACTTAATTAATGATTGTCCTTTGTCTGCTTTGTATACATGTTTTTGTATAATTGTATGCCATCAACCCCTTGGTAAAATTGTGCATTTCAAATAAAATAAATAAATTAGATAATGGGACATTTTCTGTTGACATTCAGAATTTCAATGGGCCATTCTTTAACATTCTTTGTAAATATTTCTGATTTCAATGGGATATTTTCAGATGGAATATGATAAATGGCGCATGGCCCCCTCTAATCCCAATCACTGCGTTCATTTAATCTTGGTTGACTTGACCTTACTTTTTATTTCAGAGAGAATGTATTTCTGTCCATGTTGGTCAAGCTGGTGTGCAGATGGGCAATGCATGCTGGGAATTGTATTGTTTAGAACATGGTATCCAGCCTGATGGTCAGATGCCCAGTGACAAGACCATTGGAGGTGGTGATGACTCCTTCAACACTTTCTTCAGTGAGACAGGGGCAGGGAAGCACGTCCCCAGGGCTGTCTTTGTTGATCTAGAACCAACTGTCATTGGTCAGTATTTGTGATTGATTTCATACTGTATATGTTTCATTCTGTTTTGTTTTTAAAATCAGTGGACAGTGGAAAACAATCTCTTCTTTAATATATTAGTAATATCCTTATAAAACTAGAAAGAAAAAAAAAAGAAGATTTTAATCATAGTTGTTTTGCAAGTACAAAATGCCATTAATTTGTGATCGGTTGTCATGGTTTTAGGGTGTAGATGTAAGCGTACTTTTATTCCGGTGTGTAGAATTTCCGGTTAGGGTTAGCATGGAAAAAATAACCTAGTGCAATAATTTATCTGGAAATTAAACACGAAGTGTAACTTCTTTTGATTAATTTCCACCAAAAATTGTCACAGTAAAGAATAGACATTTGATTATTATTACATATAGAGTATCAGGCTTGTGGACAGGACACGGCATCCCCCCCCTTTTTTTTTCAATCAGAAAACAGCATTTCTATATACATATCAGACAACTTATGCAATCAGAAAACGGCATATTATTGCTGTTTTACATATTTCTAAGCCATGGAAATGAAAAAAGGGGGATGCTGTGTCCTGTCAACATTGCACCAAATTTTCCAACTTTTACTTTCAGATTTTAACAATATTTAAAATTATGTTTTTCATGGATAGCACCCAGAGAAAAATGAAATTGTCAAGGAAAGTTATCACACACTCACCCTTGCTAGTTTCTTTGTGAGATAAAAAAAACAAACAAACAAACTAATTAGGGACCGACCATTTAACTTGGGGGGGGGGTTATGGTTTTTTTTCGTTCAGAATTTTTTTTTCGGACAACACAAGAGTTTGAATATTTATTTTTTTTGTCGCGCAAAGTGCGAATTTTTTCCAGAAATTAACATTAGGATATATGACAAAAACTGAATCAGATTTTTTTTTTTTCCTACACCAAAATCAGATTTTTTTTTTAGGAAAAAAAGATAACCCCCCTTTTCAAGTTAAATGGTCGTTCCCTTACCAATAACAAAAAGCTTTTGAATTTTCATATTTGAAACAGTTGATGTCCAAATTACTGCATTTGTTGTTTTTTTTTTATTTCAGGTCGGTAGGGGAGGAGAAGGGGTGGTTCCAGGGTAGCTCGACTTGATTAATTCATTACTTGCAAAGAACCAGCCAGCCACCCAGCTGTATTGTTAAATTCCTTCAAATTCTGTCCTCTAGTTGTATTCATTTGATTCTGGTTAATCTCTGGTTGTCTTTAAAAATAGGTAAAGGTTTTTTTTAGGGGGGACAGGATCAGATATTACCATTTTTTTCCCCAAACATAACGTTTCATTTTTTTACTACCATAAAATTAATTTACTATATTGGTATATCAATCTTTGATCAGTTATTTTTTCATTGTTTTCTGAAATATGAATCTTTCTCAAACTGTGTTCAATCATATATAGGAATATAGGTTAATTTAAGGGAATTTATACATGTGAGAATTTGACATTTCATCTGCAAACTGAAAAAGATGTAAAATTTGTGAGTGTCGGAGATGGGTGTTTACACAATACATAAATTCCTTGAAAATAGCATCATTATTCATAACTTCAAGTCAAAGTAATACATCAAATATTATTTTTACTGTTCACAGGCACTAGACATTCAATGAAAAAAATATATTATCCAGGGGGGGTGCTCCCGGCGCATGCCCCCCCCCCTAAAATTGGGAAAAAAATATGATTTTTGTGTGTATAATGGTGATTTTTCACACAAAATACTCCAAAAATTTTGCGCCTCGCTTCACTCGACACGATTTTGTTAAGTGTGCCGTCCCTGTTATATAACAGTGACACTATTTTTTTCCATATTGACCCTACATTTTATTCATTGAACATCTAGTGCCTGTGTACTGTTCAAAAGTAATTCTTTTTTAATATTCATATGCAGCAAATAGCAATATACATGTAGATGTATAAAAAAATCAGCGATATGATGTTGACCCAACGAAATTGTCCATTATATGCAACAGTGGAATTATATTAAAATCATTAGACAAACAAAAACAAAAAATTAAGATGTCGGATTTATTTTCATGATCTGTAGTGACATGAGTGTTACTACTAGTCACAGAGTGTCATGAACTGGGTCTGCTATAAAATAACACAAAATTCAACAAAATATAACAATGTATAAAATGACTACACTCCTGACATTTTCGGGTCACCTGTGAAGGTAGAAATGGAGCAATGAAAATGTTTTGCATGAAACACACATCATAAAGTGTCAATATCAGTTCTAAAAACACTACATTTATTTCAACATGTTGCTTTCTGTTCAAAATATTGATATTTTTCATCCCAATATATTTTAGTATTAAATTTTTAATGTGACCATATTTTTTTTTTTTTTTTTATATAAACCATCAGTTTAATCATCTGATTTTTGTATGACATGGGAAAAGAGCATAGCCCCGGTCCCTCTAAAAGTTCAACGGTCGGACCCTAGCAATATATAAACTAAATACATGTCCATATACATGTACACGATTTTAACGCATGCATGTCATTCTCATTTCTGTAGATGAGGTACGTACTGGAACCTACCGTCAACTGTTCCATCCAGAACAACTGATCACTGGAAAAGAAGATGCTGCTAACAATTATGCCAGAGGACATTACACCATTGGAAAAGAAATTGTTGACTTGGTGCTGGATAGGTTGAGGAAACTAGTAAGTATAAATTAGACGTTCATATTATAGGGATATGGTGTTTAATGCCACTTTCCACAATATTTCAGTTATATTGTGGCTACAAAGATATTTATGTTGCATCTGGGAAATGATAACATAAAAAGATATAGCAGGGATGGATCCAGGATTTCAAGTTACGGGGAGCGCAGTTTTGGGGTATTTCGTGTGAAAAATCTCGATTTTACACAAAAAATCCGATTTTTTCCAATTTTGTTTGGGGGGGGGGCACGCGCCGGGTGCCCTCCACCCACCCCCTGGATCCACCCCTGTATAGGATTAATCTGGGCTCATTACAAATGAAGACTGATTCGGCTCATATGTTAAGCTTATGTGAAGTTAATAGCAAATCCAGCATTTGATTTTATTTAGTACATGTATAATTTTCATTTCGAAATGCTATGTCAAATATACAGAACAGTTGCCATGTTGGGAACAAACATGACAGTATCAAGGCCTACAATTATTAATTTTTAAATATTGGCTGAAAAATGGGGCACAAAATATCTTAAAATGAAGGGGTATGGTGTTTAATGCCACTTTCAACAATATTTCAGTTATTTTGTGGCTATCAGTTTTATTGGTGGAAAAAAACGGAGTACCCGGAAAAAAACCACTGACCTGCTGCAAGTCACTGTGAATCCATAAAACGATCATGTACAACGACGAACTTAACTTAAAAATATCTTCATGAACCCAAGGGTAAGAACAAAACGTCTTTAAGTCAATCAAGAGTACGAGACAAGGCTAAAGATTTTTATACTGAAATAACCATGTTCTCTGAAATCTTCTGTTTGAGGATGGTCCAACAAACTACCGTTAGACCGCTATATAATGAATTACAATCAAACCTGTACTTAGAAGTGACCTTTGGGACAAAGAAAAGTGGCACTATAAGACAGATGACCTCTTAAAAGAGGTTCAGCTCATTTATTCATACCCGTCCTTTGGATGAGACGTAAATAAAACCGAGGTCCCGTGTTGAGAGATTGCCACCCTCTTCGCACGTTAAAGAACCCAGTGTAACAGCTCATTATGAGTATTATGCTCATGATGAGTGGTCCATAAGAGACCTGTTGCACTGGCAAAATTCTCCGTCCCTACCCATCACATTTCTTAGTTTCGATTCCCGTGACGTTTAAATTATTCTCGTCCTGAATATAGCTGAAAAATTGCTCACTGGACGTTAAACATCAATCAATCAATCAATCATTTATTCATATAATGTCAAGGCAAGAAAAAGATGACCTTTTAATAAAAGTGACTGCTTAATAGAGGTGACCACATGGGCAGCTTTGACTGCATGTTTCAATATCATTCTATAGTTTAGTAATATTCTATTGTATTCTTCTCCCATTATTGTTTCTAAGAGGGCTGCCCTTTTCTATTATAGGCTGATCAGTGTACAGGTCTACAAGGATTCCTGATTTTCCACAGCTTTGGAGGTGGTACTGGATCTGGGTTTACCTCATTATTGATGGAGAGGTTGTCCGTTGATTATGGAAAGAAATCCAAGCTGGAGTTTGCCATCTATCCTGCTCCACAGGTTGGTAACATATGTCATTTTATCCCCTTTAACATCTGTTTACATATATTCATTTTCAATAAGATGTATTATTTTATATCTATTTCCTTTATTTAACCTGTTCGTGCTGTTTAAGTATAGATGATCAGCTGTTTTAAGATTGTATGAATAAGGACACGAACTCGTTAAATAAAAGGGACAAAATTGGAATAAGAAAGAATTTGTACGAAACAGGAAGTTAGAAAAGGGAGATACTTCCATGCCACATGCGATTGTGGTGAAGACTAATTTTATTTATCAGCTGAAATCCTTGTATTAGCTGTAAACTGTCTTGTTTTGTTTTATAGTATATTATAAAACATTTAAAATTCCAATGTGCTTTACTAATACATGATGAAGGTTATTTCCAAATGATATGAATAAATTTACGTAAATTAATAATTTTATCAGTTTTGATCACTAGAATAATAATACTGCTTATCTTACATGTCCTTGAATTTTCCTTGAAAGTATATCTAGGTTTTCATGTTTGTTTGTATCTTATAATGGCTCGCATACAAAAGTCCAAATACCATTATGTAAATTTACCAGAAAGAAAAGAGGCAACGAAATCACCCCCAAATAAAAAAAAACAAACAAAAATAAAACTATCCTACAACATGCACATATCACATATCTGAAGACAAGCTCTACTCTCCTCTAACTAACTTTGGAAAAATGATTCACCTAAGGTTAAAATATTAACACTTAAATTATTTCGCTTTCTGATCTTTCGATGTTCAGCGTACCTGATGAAGGTTATTCCAGAAATGTACTGGCATTCTGATATATTAGGATACATCAGTCATCAATATAATTGATAGAAAATACAAAAAAACAATTTGTATGTTTTAAGTGCTATTTCTGTGGAGTAAAACTTTTTTTTTTTGCAGATCTCAACAGCTGTTGTTGAACCTTACAACTCCATTCTAACGACCCACACTACACTTGAGCACTCCGACTGTGCATTTATGGTTGACAACGAGGCTATCTACGACATCTGCCGTCGTAACCTTGACATTGAAAGACCAACATACACCAACTTGAATCGTCTGATTGGTCAGATTGTCAGCTCAATCACTGCATCACTCCGTTTTGACGGTGCTTTGAACGTAGATCTTACTGAGTTTCAAACCAATTTAGTGCCATATCCACGTATTCACTTCCCCTTGGCGACATATGCTCCAGTCATTTCTGCTGAAAAGGCCTACCATGAACAACTGTCAGTAGCTGAAATCACCAATGCCTGCTTTGAACCAGCCAATCAGATGGTGAAATGTGATCCACGTCACGGAAAGTACATGGCTTGCTGCATGTTGTACAGAGGAGATGTCGTACCAAAAGATGTCAATGCCGCCATTGCTACCATCAAAACTAAAAGAACAATCCAGTTTGTTGATTGGTGTCCAACTGGGTTCAAAGTTGGAATCAACTACCAACCACCAACCGTTGTACCTGGTGGAGATTTGGCTAAAGTCCAGAGAGCTGTTTGTATGTTGAGCAACACCACAGCTATCGCTGAAGCCTGGGCTCGTCTTGATCACAAATTTGATTTGATGTATGCTAAACGTGCCTTCGTTCATTGGTATGTTGGAGAAGGTATGGAAGAGGGAGAATTCTCTGAGGCTCGTGAGGATCTGGCAGCTTTAGAGAAGGATTATGAGGAAGTTGGTGTGGATTCCGTGGAAGGAGAAGGAGAAGAGGAAGGAGAAGAATATTAAACTAGACAGAAAAACTAAACAAACTAGACAGAAAAACTAAACAAAACCAAATATTGACTTTGTTTAATTTACATATAAATTGAGAAATAAACAAATAAACACCATCAATAAAAAAAATTAGAATGTTTTACTAACATGTATACTACCTCTATTCACCCCCTTCTCTCTATTTGTGGGTACAGGTGACAAAATTCTGGGCTCGAACCAAAAGAACTACCCAGTGTGTTCCCATGTGGCGATTATAGGTGGCCTCTTGATGTGGGATTTTCAGGTCATAATACAGAAAACCTGACCGTGGCCAATGTGGGTAAATTGTTTGTAGAATACCACGCCTCCATCACATTAAAGACCACTCTTGTAGATGTCGAAAAATAATAGGACTAGGAGCATTGTAGCCACAACAAATGTCTACCTCTCCATGCTCTACCATTGACTGCCTTATAGTTGAACTTGTTCGGGTCATAAATATTTGCCCTTGATGTCAATCAATCAATCAATCAAACTCTCCTCAAATCGATTTACATACACCAATACTTGAAAACAAATTGAATATGGAAGTCCACTAGTTTTGTCCTGGAGGTCAGTTTGTTTGCCTAGACATCAATTTGTTTTCCTGGGGGTAAATTTGATTGCCTAGATGCCAATTTATTTTTCTGAGTGTATTTGTTTGGTAGTCTTCTGTATATTGGTTCAGAAGGTGTCCAAGATCATGATGCAATAAAACAATTGTAGCTATCTCTAGAAATAATCCAGGATACCCATATAAAAGGCAGATAACACAGATAAAAAATTGAGTGAGTGAGTGATTGTTGTCTAATGCCAACTGGATCATTTTCAGCTATATCATGGCGAGAACAAGTTAATTTTCAATGAAACGATGATGAGGAGGTCCGATTTGTAGACTAGACCAGCACGGCAAGTTGGATTTTTATAGTGCTAGCTCATGCTAACTGAAACAACAGTCTGCGGATAGACGTATCGCTCCACTTTATCCCGATTCTGAGCCAACCAGTCTTTGGCCTTTCTCCTAAATGCTGTGTGCTTCGCAGAGAAGCAACAAATACAAATTGTATAGTCTTTGGTTTGACCCGATCGGGGCTCGAATGCACGATCTATAACGTACTCGAGACAAGCACGCTGACTATTGCACCACAGATGGGGATGAAAAAAAATTGAGATCATATCTGATAGACAGTTACTTGCCACTGATAAAATGACGATACCGTTATAATTATTATTGGTTCGATGACACAAACATTGTAAGCAACATGTTGTTTTAGAGCGCAACACGTTACCGAATTTAAGATGTCGAACCAACTTTGAATCCCTCCCACATTTCTCTAGATATCTTGTATCAAACGTACATTTTGCGGTGAACTCGATTTTTATCATTTCATGTGCTTCATACCAAACAAGTTTATAATTGTGGATAAATATGTTTAGATAAAAGTATTTGACAAATAATACCTGCGGTCATGCACGGGTGTGTTAAGAAAAGATTGAAGATGCCAAAGGGGTAATCAGAAGCCGTAAATCGAAGGACATGTACAGAAAATACAATGGCCAAAAGAAAAAATACAAATGGACAATGATCTGCAAAACATAACGATCGAGCAACACGAACTCCACTAAAAAGCTGGGGAGTGAACTTGGGTCCTCCGGAAGGGTAAGCAGTTCCCTCTCCACATGTGGCAACCATCGTGTTACTTCTTGCTATAACCCTGGTGATAAGACATGGATGTTAAGAATTCATCAAGTGTTATAAAAACCACTCTACAGCCTCCAAATTCTAATTTTATATCATGAAGACTGGTCGACGCCATTGTAACCACGTGACCTCTTTTCGGTACTACCTGGGTCTGAAATGTAGACTTTGGTTGGTTCTGGAGAGATGAGGATTTAAAAAAACCAAACATTGATCGCTTCAGAATCATTTTTTTAAGCGAAAGAACACTGCCCTAGTCTCTCATCCAATTTGTCCATTGGTTCGAAATGTTTGTCTCCCGAATCAGAAGCATGTCTCTTAAGCTCATATGTAGTGCATCGTTTAACTTGTCAAAATACTAGTAATGGCTGTAACTCGAAAAGATCCGGGCTTCTGCGAAGGGTCTTCGTCTCGGGATCTACACTATAGCCGTATATGAAACCAAGGAGGTGCACAGACCCATAGAGTAGGCTTCGTGTCAACAAATGCCATAACCTGATTGGTTATAAATATTATGGTTGAAAATTATAAATATCATACTAGTAGTTGAAAATTATGAGTATTTGAACCAGTGGATGGACTGGGACCAAAATCAAGTATTTTTAAGTGTAAATTAAGTTTTAATTGACTCTTAACTTTAACTAAGGTGTGTGCAACCCAGTCCTGGGCCCGTATGCATACAGCTACTTAAGTCAAGATTTTCCTTAGAAAACACTTGAGGTGACTCCGCCCCTTTTACTTGATTGGTATGCATAATACTGCTTAAACTAAGAATTTCCATAGCAAAATCTTAGTTTTAAATAGCTCCGCCCATTCCACTTAAGTGGTATGCATAAAACTCCTTAAAATAAGAATACACTTAAGTTTTCACTTAAATCTAAGGTACCTATTGAGGTATCTTAAGTATGTAAAATGCAGCGACTTCGAACCAATGGGGTTCACCTACGATTTTTATGCTAATAGGTGGCGCATGTGTTCTATCAGTTATTACTTTCGGAACTCCTCGGCTAGCATCAATAGCGTAACTAATGTAAACTACGATATTGATTTATATATATTCGTGTAAAATGCCACAAATGCTGTTATTAATAATTATAAGCGAGGGATATCTATCGAGAAGATTGACCATGCAACAAGAGGTCCGTGGACGCCAGGGAAATACGACGTGGTTTGCTCTGCACATTTCAATGACATCACCGAGGTGTCTTATAGGTGATATAAATAAGGACTCTAAACCATTTTGGAAATATATAAACAACCAAAAGGCAGACAAACAGGGAATTCCACCTCACCTGACAAAAGACAACAAATCAGCAGAAACCGACAAAGCCGAAACCCTCAATCATCAGTTTACCAGCGTCTTCACACGTTCAGAGTACGATTCAATACCATACCATCAACCAACAACAGAAAGTATGAGTAAGATCATACATGTAGTCACTAAAAAAGGAGTAGAAAAAATTCTAAAAGGATTGAACATTACCAAAGCAAAGGGTCCAGACAACATCCACCCAAGAGTGCTAAAAGAACTGGCTTCTGAACTCTCTGAAGCTATGGCTCATCTTTTCCAGCAATCCATTGACACGGGTTCCATACCGAGCGAATGGAAACAGGCCAACATATGCCCACTGTTTAAGAAGAACGATCGATCTATCCCAAGTAACTACAGGCCGGTGTCACTCGCGTGCATTTTATGTAAACTTTTGGAGCATATCATTTGCTCAAACCTGATGCAGCACTTTGGAAAAAACAACATTCTCAACAACAGACAACACGCCTTCAGAAAAAATCACAGCTGCGAGACTCAACTTGTAAACGTAATCCATGATTGGGCTACAGCCATCGACAACAGGCAACAGGTTGACATATTCATCTTGGACTTCGAAAAGGCATTCGATACAGTCCCACATGAGCTACTGAAAAGCAAACTTCACAGATACGGTGTACCAAAAAACTTCATGAACTGGATCGATTCCTTCCTGTCCAACAGACAACAATGTGTCGTTGTAAATGGATGTAAATCTGAAGTCGGCCGTAGTGTCAGGAGTACCCAAAGGAACGGTGCTGGGGCCAATACTATTCCTAGTCCACATCAACGACATATCAGAAATTATACTATTTGCAGATGACTGTGTTTGCTACAGGGAAATCAACAACTCCAACGACTGCGCAGAGCTCCAAAAAGATATAGACATCTTAGGAAAATGGGCGACATCATGGGGAATGAGGTTCCAACCTGTCAAATGCAACATGATGACCTTAAGCCGCAATAAGAAGACCATAGAATATAAATATACTCTGAAAGGCACAGAACTGGAATTCCTAACATCAATCAAATATCTTGGAGTGAACATCACGAACGACTTACATTGGGGGAAACACATAGAGGAAATATGTAACAAATCCTATAGAACACTGGGATTACTAAAAAGGAACCTGTCATCATGCCCATGGAAGTTAAGCTACAGGCATATAAAGGACTCATGAGACCTGTCTTAGAATATGCCAGCACAGCCTGGGACCCACATCAATCTTACCTACAAGAAAAACTGGAAAGAGTTCAGAAAAGGGCCGCTAGATTTATTACATCAAACTACAACTACGAACCAGGCAGTATGACAACTATACTTAAACAGACAAAATTAGAACCACTAAAAGAAAGAAGAAAACAGAACAGATTAATATTATTTTGTAAAGGTGTACATCATCTAGTCGAAATTCCAACTGATAACCCTCAACGACCATTAAGAACAACTAAGAACATGCATAGTCAACATTATCTCAGACTTCCAGCCAAGACAGATAAACTGAAATTCAGCTTTCTCCCAAACACAGTCAAAGATTGGAACCTTTCACCACCAGACATCATCAACAAGACTCAATCTGCAGAGGAACCAGCTAGATCATTCGCTGATATAGTAAGGGGGGCCCAGTAATATTTAAACATTGACGCACGCGCGATGTAATAATGTCTCCGGACGTAACATCGTATCCAATCAAGATCTGTCTGGATTATTATCATGTACACTGTCACTGAAAAAATGTATGTTAGATGTCTTCCAGTGTTGATTGAATAAAAAGTTTAAATTACTTTTACTTACGGAATGGCTCCTCTAAGACATAAAACACTAACCATTTTACTACTGAGGGGGAGATTTTTTTTTAGAATAAAAATAGTTTATTTTCCACTATTTTTTTTTTTTAAAGTAGACATGAATACACCTCGGCCCTAAGAAATATAGTTTGTTTAGGCTAATTTGACCCTACCTAAATGTAAGTGCCTATCCTAGCTATTTTATTAGTTTTTCTCAACAAACACAGTCAAAGTTGGAACATCTGCTTGCCAAATATATCATATGCAAAAAAAAATCCCCAAAAAATTCCAGATTACCCTTTTTCACAGGTAACCCTAAACACACAATTATTTTTTTAGGTCTCATAATGATATGCATGTACATTTTTTGTATCTTCTACAAAATGTACCTCATCATCATGTATGGATAAAAAATATTTTTGCTCTACTTGATGTGTGAAAGAAAAATAGATTTTCTACTGACATTAAAAAAAACCAAAGCCCCCCCTTTTCACTAATAAAATCGTTGGTGTCTAATAAAGAAAACAACATTCTGCGAGAAGACACGTCGCTCCACTCGGTCACATTAATGAATATAATAAAGAAAACAACAGTCTGCGAGAAGACACGTCGCTCGACTCGGTCACATTAATGAATATCCTGATTCCTAGCAGTCCAGTCTGTGTTCTTACTTCTAAATGCTGCATGCTTAGCAGAGAAACAACAAATACCTATTTTATAGTCTTTGGTTTGACCAGATTGGGGCTCTATCCCATAGATCTAACACACTCAAGGCGAGCATGTTAACCATTACACCACCAATGAGATAGGAAACCATTTTGTCTACAGACTGACGACGACAGACCTGTAACATAATAGTAATACCACCACAACAAAATTTCTGTGGTCATATAAAAATCACACTGAAAAAGGAGCACTTGCAGTCCTTCAAAACTTTCATTAAAGAGCTAGGGATTTGTGCCCAAGTTGCTTGATTTGAAGTTAATACAGTCAATATGATCAAGCACACATTAAAAAATTCATAGATTAGCTTCCAGCCAGATTTGAACTGACATCTTTTCAACTTGATTGAAATGTACTACCTTGTACTATAGAAGCCATAATGATTGTAATGTTACATAAAGTACACATACAGATAAATAAAACACTCAAACAAGTACTTCAAAAGCATCTTGTACAAAGGACTGCATTTAATACATACATGTATTATTACTTTAACTACAGATGTACATGTATTTTAATCTTCACCATAGGATGGTTAAATGTTTAAATTGTGTATTTATTGACACTGATTATATCAGGTAATAATATTCATTAAAAAGTTGTTAAATGTTTTTGTGATTCATGAAACCTTTTTTTTAGAGCTACAACATGAACTGTTAGTAGCTTAAAGGGTCAATATATTACTGCATTAACAATATATGATATAAATATACAGGTATAACGTGACAAACACAACAAATATTTAATATTAAAATCAGGAATACCCAAAGGACTGAAGATTGAGCAACACAACTAAAAATCAGGACAGACATGAACTCAGATGCTCCATATGAGTGCAGTTCGAACTTCATTAATACCACTTCATGGGCAAAAGAGCTTTTTTACTTTAGTATGGAAGCATATATTTTCCAGTTAGCCAAGGATACAAGGATATTTGAACTAGGGCATGCTTTGAAATCATAGTGACTTTTTTTTACTGCTGCAGCCTTGAAAATTTACCAGACAAATAAGGAATACATTTTTTGTACATTTTTCTTAAAGATGTATACCAAATGTAATAAGCATCATTTAAATTATTATATTTATTGGGGTAATTACACATGATTGTGTATTTATATTTCAAAGATAAAAAAAACAACATTGAAAATTGTGAAAATATTATTGTTCTTTTTATTTAAATATTACATTTTAGTTTAATTTTCATAAAAAACATGAGACCCCTATTGAAAGTCCCATATTTTTTCCCCCATTGAAAATATGCCCTGTTTTTTCACATTCTGAATGATAACATGTATATGATGTTTCCAATGTATTGTTTTTGAATGTTTATTAAAAAGAAAAAGTGTGGAAAAGTTGGGTCAGTTTTTTAATAAAAATGAATTTATTCCTAACCTACTGTATATGGATATGGATCTCATACATTTTTATAAATGCAGTTAACTTCAAAATCTTTTTTTTTTCAATTATAATGGGTAGCATTAAATATGACAAATTCCCATGAACTTGTCTCTGAATTCATTCAAACGGATACCTCATCATAATTTTATGATAATATATAATCAGATATATGACGTTTTATTTTCAGTCGGGGCAACTTGGACATTCAACAAATACAATAATATTGAGAAGAAACGAACATAGATCGTATGCTTGGGTTTTCGGTGTAATGTGTACCTTTCAATCAAGTCAGTTTTTCGAACGTTTGTTTCGGCGCAGTAGATAATTTTTGAGCTTCTGCACTGACCACAGCTGATCTTCGTCCGCCATCTTGGAATCGAATAACTGATGGAACACATGCGCCACCTTTCGGGAAAAGGCGTAGGTGAAAAATTGTCAATATCGTTGATATTCATATTTAAATGAATAACGGATGGGTATATTGTCCGAAATATTTTTATTGGCTTTAATTATTAATTAATTCAGTATACGTAACTTTTCCAGCGCAGTTTACTTGATTTATTGCGTCAAAAATATCAATATTCGTTGTTGGAACCACAAGTCTTGTTTTTCAAATTAAAAATGTGCACGTACATGTACATATGTACGTATAGTATCTTATGACAAGCGTGAAATTCATGCTATGTAACATTTTCATTGATTCTTTGTACAAGTCTGCCCATAAGATTAAGATTTTTTATTGATCCAAATTAAAGGGCCCACGAAGGGGCATACAAACATAATAACATAAGGTGATTGCATAAAATATCAAATAAATTGTAAATACAAGAATGATAGACATGACTGTAGTATAATCTCATTTCAAAATTAAAATTGTCACGTACAATGTTTCACGTTAACCGGTATCGAATGCTAGAAGTTAGGAGGGCTATGAGAAGGGAACGTATCTTTAGAGATAGAACGAACTAATCCATTAGAAATATATGATGATTTTGAATTATTTGAAAGATTTAGATGTAATGAAACCTCAGTTGTTGCATTAGCACATATATTGTCCCATTTTTTCTGTATTTCTTTGACATCTTTTTTTTACTGAATTCCCGGCATTAATTATATTTGCAATTTCCTGCCATGCGGCCCTATTTTTGTCCGCAGAAGTTATTGATGAGGAAAACTTTGCTTTTAAAATATCCTTTCTTTTCTCGCACTCTTCCAACAATACAACTTTTTCTCTATCTGTCCAATTTGGCTTCCTTTTATACATTGTTTATTTTCAACAGTAACGAATAGTAATATTCAAACACACCCGACCTTGAATGCTTAACCGCTCAAAGTAATAAAAGCGTGCATTATATATGTATTGAAAAATTAAAGCGAAATTACCAATGATGAATAAATGTAATATTAAACGGTAGATGGAGAAGAGTTCCGATAATTTCCACTTAAGGTTTCCTTAGTTAAGTAAAATCTTAAGTAGTTATGTGCATACTACTTAAGATTATCACTTAATACATTTCTCTGACGTCACACTATTTTCGAACAGTGGATTATTTTTAAGAATCTACAGTTCATTCTTTTGTTCTTGAATATATGAACTTTTAACCTTTTTCTATTTTAGGCTTAAAACGTGTTTTACTTATCTTGGAACTTTCGTGTCTCGAACCACTGCTGGGCTTTTTAAAGTCTACTTTGACTTTTACAACTTCCACATATGGCAAAATCATGCTCATTATTTTATTCATGAGATATGAATATTCATGACGTCGTGGAACCACGTGACATTTGGTGACATCGTGGTAAAATTCAAAGAGAAGAGAGAAAACCCATAGCCTAGCGCCCCCCC
>MJUT01053906.1:360334-380247 GCA_002080005.1 Gigantidas platifrons | reverse complement strand
TTCGAACAGTGGATTATTTTTAAGAATCTACAGTTCATTCTTTTGTTTTTGAATATATGAACTTTAACCTTTTTCTATTTTAGGCTTAAAACGTGTTTTTCTTATCTTGGAACTTTCGTGTCTCGAACCACTGCTGGGCTTTTTAAAGTCTACTTTGACTTTTACAACTTCCATCTTACCACTCGGCTAAGTTGAACACATTAATCAATTCTATAATTAGTATATATAACTCTTGATAGTAAGCTTTGTTAAAAAAATATCAACAATTTGCTTAAAAAAGCAATTGATCAAGACACGATACAAAATATTTGAGTTTTGACACAATTTATGTTAAGAACTGACGAGTATTCTCGCAATACAAGAACAACCAACGAACCGACCGCAACTTAACAAATCAGACAGACCACATGTGAATATTTGGGACACTTGAAAGACCTTGAAATATCTAAATATAAACGAGAATCGAAAGCACGGATGCCGATGAAATTTTGTTGTTTATTTTTTGTTAATTGTGGCTTATTTAGCTTTCTGAACATTAAAAAGGTAAACATATAAAATGAAAAGACTGTTGCAGATAGAAATGTATTATGTGAGAGAATACACTCCAACTTGTAGATTCTCCACTACTTAACTAAGGGATTCCTTAGTGAAATCTTAGTTTAAGTCATACTTAAGTTAAGATGTTTTATGCATACGGTCCCAGGTGTACACAGATTCCAAGATCATTCTAAACTATAGCATTCTTCATAAATCTACTGTATATATCGTGTTCGGGACCTCCACAACTCCCTCTGAGATGATACATCGTGTCTCAAATTCAGACGGAAAGTGATAAATCCCATTCTCAATTTTTTTTTCTGAAAAGGGAACCGCACACCACTCTAGAATTATATTAGAAAATGTAAATGGAATGTCTTCATACCAAGTGGGATATCATCGTGGATGAGAAATTTATCCTGCCCATGGCTCTGGTACCATTTTTCAGTTTATGGTTTTTGAAGTGAAACATTTAGTATTTTCTATTACTAAAAGTTACAGGTCAGCTATATAAAGAACAATTTATATTATTGCTGGTTCTGGGGGCCCGGGTAGCTCAATGAGTTAGGTCGTTGGATCTAACAACTCGTACAAGCCTATCACCAATACGCCGTGGGTTCGCGCCCGGCTTTGTAAATTACAAAAAGGGTGCACTCGACTCGCAGCCGCAAGTGATAAAGTTTACCAGTTGCTTGCCCATGGTCGGTGGTTCTCTCCGGGTACTCCGGCATCCTCCACCACTAAAACAGGTCGCCATGATATAGCTGCAATATTGTTGAAAGTGGCGTTAAACAAAAAAAAATCAAAATAAAAGGAAATCTTGCTGGTTCTAATTGTGGAAGAACACGTTCGGTAATAGATAGGAACCTCATTTTAGAACGACCTTGCCAAGACAAGTGGATTCCTCGTTAGGTTTAATTTAGAGTTAGCCAAATTCTTCCCTATAAAAGCTATTTTACTCGTTTTAGATCCGGACGGAAGGAGAAGTGAGATTCATGTACTAGTATTCTCTTATTTCTGATTTTTGTCTACGGTTCTCCAGATTGTCTTCTAGTATTCTAAATAAAACTAGATCTTAAATTGCTCATAATTTTCCGATATGTCACCGGTATCTTAATGTGCAATATATTAGCAAAGTGGGAGCAATTAAAGATCATACTTGGATTAAATTTGTTATCTGTTCCCCTTTAAACATATAATGTTCTTCCTGGAATTTAGGAATACTAGTAAGGTTGCTGTTTGTCGCTCGCCTTAGATCTAGACAGAAGAAGAAGTGAAAGTTTCTGATTTTTCTAGTAAATCCTCTGTAAATCTAACTACATGTACAATTAAATACTTAATATCTCGCGCAACCTATCAGAAAAAGGAGAGCAATTGATGATATTTGGTCTTCTGGTACCTTTTTAATAGATAATTTTGTTCTTGGGTACGCATCAGATTCCCGATAAAAGGCAGAGCCAATCTTTATTCTGCTTCTCCCTAATGATGTCTCTCATTCCAATCTTTATGTTTCCCTGTCAGAATTCTTAGTATTTATCTGAACAGATCTATAAAAGTTTGTCCTATCAAAAATACTATGCCTTTTAATCCCGTGAAAAACGATGTTTCTGACATTTCTGATAATGACTACCAGTATATTATTTTGGATATGTCGTGTAATTCTTCTTGCTTACGAGTGTCAGAGCTAGAACCTCTAATTTATCATGGAATTCCTATCCTGGTTTCTCTTCGTGTCCTTTTAAGCTCGAATTCTATTTCTGAAGTTTTGACTTCTGTTTATAATTAATACATTACCTCACGACTATGTCTGCTCAAGAAGAACGCCATTTTGTCCCCTCTTCAATCTATAGTTTCTGCTCAACAGATTAATTCTCCTTTAGATTCCGAGTAATCAAGGGATTCAACTTTTTAGTTTTTATGAGCGAAATATACCCGGCGCCCATCTATGTTCTTTTCATATTTTCAACTTTATTAATATTCAAAACCGCTGCATGGCAATTCATCAAGAGGGCCCGCGTGGCTCAATGAGTTAGGTAGTTGGGTTACTTAACAACTCATACAAGCCTATCACCAATACGGCGTGGGTTCGCGCCCGGCGTTGTAGATTACAAAAAAGAGTGCACTCGACTTGCATTCGCAAGTGATAAAGTTTGCCAGTTACTTGCCCAGGGTCGGTGGTTCTCTAAGGCTTTTTCCACCACTAAAACTGGTCGCCATGATATAGCTGAAATATTGCTGAAGGTGGCGTTACACACCAAAAAATCAAAGTCAACCTTACTACACAAAATCCCCAAGTGGTCCCTTGAAAGTGTTGTATTTTTATGAAGGGATTAGAAATCAAAGATGTCTGTCCTGGCCTCTGATTGGTCGAAACATTTTTAACTTCTTATGCAGTATGTCACCAAACTTGACAGAAATGTTCATCTATGTGTTCTCAAGATTGATTCTTTTCAGAGCTATTTGATATCCAAAATGGCAACTCGGACTCTAATTGGTTGAGTTTTTTTTTACACCCCCCCCCCCAAAACACTACTTCATGTGAAGTCACCAGATTTGCCAGAAATGTGTCTGGATTCTGAAAAAGAGTGCATTCTTTTTTGAAGTAATTCTAAGTCCAAGATGACCATCATGCTGGCCTCTGATTGGCCTAGACATTTTTACTTCTTTTCTAGACTTTGCAGAGATACTCCTCTGGAGATCCGCAATTAGTTTACGCGACCAGAAAATCACAATGCCCAATTTATATTTTATATATTTGAATTCCTATATAACTTCCTCTGTCTTTTATCTATACAGTATGTGGCCAGAAGTATTGGCGCATGTAGAAAAAATCCCTACATAATTAACCAAAACCATATTTTTTCAAAAAATTATTGTGAAGTCATTTCTGGATAGATTTTAACAAATTTTACACCAAGACATTCGGAATTGTCTATATTTTGTTTGTACATTTATTCATTATGTTTATATGAGTGGTTTTAATTTGTACATAATTTTTTCATGATTGTTAATTTTTAGGATTTATTTTTAGTTTAAATGCTTTGGAAAATCAGTCACTTTTTATTTGTTCGTGTTTAAATTATGTACAAATAAAAATCACTCATAACAACATAAGGAGTAAGTAAACATTCAATATATGTTTTGGTGTAAAATTTGTTAAAATCTGTCCAGAAATGACTTTTTGAAAAAATATGGTTTTGGTTGATTATATATAGGGATTTTTTTTACATGCGCCAATACTTTTGGCCACTTACTGTAGATAAAACCTTATAATTTCGCTGAATCATCACAGATTATTTTACATTCATATCACTTTTGGTTTTCTTAAATAAAGAAAGATAACTCTAACTGATCTGAAGAAACAAATCAGTTTGTTTCTGAATTTTATAATTGAAAATTGAGCCAGAATTCAGGTTTAAATATGTTTATATTACATTCATATTATTTCAAATGTATGTCATGCCAGTAATTTTACATCACAAATACAAAGTCATTTGATAATCCGTGAAAAAAAAAAGATTCATTAATCGTATTTGTTAAAAAGAAGAAAAACAGAAGACCACACAATGAAGGGAGGTCATTTCTACCAGGTTGACCAGTTTTTAGATCCCTACAACTTGCACACTGAGTGATGGGTGGTTAAGAACGAAACTTTACGATAAAAGAGATTATTTCAATTTTCCCATAGTGAACTTTCCATTTATATGTAGCAACATCCCAGCAGCACCTGTATATGGAGTATATATCTCACAGTTGTTGCCATATTCCAGAGCTTTTGGTTCCTATCAGGATTTCCTTGATAGAGGGTTGCTGCTAACAAGGAAGCTACTGAACCAATTGTTCCTATTGGATAAGTTGAAGTCATCACTCACTAGTTTTACGGTCGCCACCATGACTTGGTTGACCGTTATTGAATACCTGTGTCACAAATGACCATGGATATGTTCCACTTGTCATAAAGACTTCCCGGTCCTTTCTTCATTCATGAGTTATCACTGAGTTTGTAAATAAGTTAACACGACGGGTATCAGTAGTGGAGCAGGAACTGCTTACCGTTCTGGAGCACCTGAGTTCGTTGTTTGTCATTTTTCATTTGGCCATTGTGTTGTCTGTCCTTCGATTTACATTCTGATCATCCTTTTGGTATATTCAAAGTCTTCTTGTAATAATGGTTAAATAGAAGGGGAACAAACTATTGTCACAAATGACCACAAATATGTCCCGTTTGTAGTAATAACAACAATCGATTTCGTCGTCCCTATCCAGCTCTCCATACTTTTCCATTGACTGTCTTACCAGGAAGCCACTGAACCAATATGCACAAGGGTTCCTCTTAGTTAAGCTGATGTCATCACTTCAAAAGTTTTACGTTCGCCACCATGACTTGGTTGACCGCTATGGAATATATGTGTCACAAATGACCACGGATATAAACACTTCCCGGTCCTTTCCTCATTCGTGATTTATCACTGGGTTTGATTGATTGATTGATTGATTTTTGGTGTTTAACGTCACTTTCAACAATAATTCAGCTATATCATGGCGACCAGTTTTAGTGGTGGAGGAAGCCGGAGAGAACCACCGACCATGGGTAAGCAACTGGTAAACTTTATCACTTACGGCTGCGAGTCGAGTGCACCCTTTTTTGTAATTTACAAAGCCAGGCGCGAACCCACGCTGTATTGGTGATAAGGCTTGTATGAGTTGTTAGATCCAGCGACATAACTCATTGAGCCACCCGGGCCCCTTCACTGGGTTTGTACCTAAGTTAACATGATGGGTGCCAGTAGTAATTGCTCATCCTTTAAGAGTACCTGAGTTCCGGTTGTTTGTCCTTTTTCATTTGGCCACTGTGTTGTCTGTCGTTCTTTGATTTACATCCTGATTACCCCTTTGGTATCTTCAAACTCTTCTTGTAATAGAATTGGAACATACGATTGTCACAAATTACCACGGATATATTCCGTTTGTTGTATGTACAATCAGATTCTTTCCTCATTCAAGACTTATCACTGGATTTGTAACAAAAGTAATACGACGGGTACTACATGTGGAATAGAAACGGCTCACCCATCCTGAGTTCACATACAATTTTTAGTAGATTCGTGCGACTCGATCTTTAATTTATTTGAAGAATTTTTTTTACACTTGTTCCTGCCGAGAAATATAACTGAAATATTGTTTACTTTAGAAAATGTAGATTTGATCTATTGTTTAAAGCCATTTTCAGCAATATTTCAACTGGAAGAAGCCAGAATACCATGAGCAAGCAACTGGTAAAATTTATCACTTGCGGTTGCGAGTCTAGTGCACCCTTTTTATGTAATTCACAAAGCCGGGCGGGAACCCACGCCGTATTGGTGATAGGCTTGTATGAGTTGTTAGGTAATCCAACTACCTAACTCATTGAGCCACCCGGGCCCTACAACTACCTAACTCATTGAGCCACCCGGGGCCTACAACTACCTAACTCATTGAGCCACCCGGGCCCTACAACTACCTAACTCATTGAGCCACCCGGGCCCTACAACTACCTAACTCATTGAGCCACCCGGGGCCTCGCAGCATTCAGGAGAAAGAACAATGACTAGTTGGTTTGGAATCATGATAATGTGTCCGTGTGGGGCAACATGTCTATCTGCAGACAATTGTGTCAGTGAGCTAGCACTATAAAAATCCAAGTAAGCATGGTGGTCTTGTATACAATAAACATCATTATCTCCTCACTAAATATAATGTTCTCGTCATGATATAGCTGGAATATCATTCATTTGGCATTAAACAACAATCACTCGCTCACTTCTCCATGATATTTTGCTAAAAAAAGGTACATTAAACAGTGTAATAAAAAAAAAACCTATCTTATGTCTGCACAAAATTAATGTTCAACTCTGACTTCTTGCCAATGCTGTTGGGAAAATAATTCTGTTTTAATAAAATATTGATCACCCCCTTCTCAGACAGGTATATATTGTGGGTAGTAATGTATTATAACAAACAATTTTTTTTACAAAATGGATTTTTATTTTGACAGTGAATCATGATAATGAATCAGATCTGTACATGCAACATACAAAGTTGGACGGAACACAAACTACACAAAAGTGATAATTCTTCAGTAGGATTGTAATACACATAGAGTATCGTCAGTTTTGAAGAACGAGACAGACATTATCCTGAGTATCACAGAAAGTCTGATAGAACTAGTTGTGATACTAGTGATAATGTATGTCGAGACTTTCAAAACAGACCTTACGTATCTATTGGTAACATCATGTGTTTAACATCAAACTGACTGATAATTACAGTTTCATGATCAGTTAGTTAGTTGATAGTGAAGATGTCTCGGTGCGATCAAAGTAAAAAAATGTATAAATTACCAATAATAAGGAATATTTAACACATTATTAACAATTAATTATGAAATTAGTGTTTTCCTTAAATTTCGTGGTAAGATGCCAAAGGCAACTTTGAACAGGCCACACTTGGATTTCCAGTACATTTCTATACAAGATTTGTGATATTAACTGACCAAAAAGTGCTTGAACCAGGCAATTTGTTCTTGTACCGCTTCTTAGGGAAAACACTGAATTATTGTATTTTCAGGCATTTAGTAAAAAAAGATTATGTTAATTAGACCTATAGTGTACAAAAATACAGTAAAACTTACAATACTTCTAGATTTGAAACTCCTGTGCAGTTTTCAAAATGTGCTGATCTAATGCCGAGTTCAGACGTATTTTTAAAACATTTCAAAGATGTAACAAATTAATTTTGAAAATACGTCTCGCAAAATTTCTGATTTTGAATATTTCATCAAATGTTTTTGATATGATTCGTCTACTAAAATGCATATGAAACCATTTCAGTGCTGTGAGAAGAGAAAAAAAAATATATTCGTATCAACACAATATAAATGAATCATATTAAAACCATATTTTGTTAAGTTTTTAACAGTTTTGCCCATATGGACGTAATACATTTCTAATAAACATTTCCCAATGTTTCAGTTTTGATGTTGGTTCCTGAAACTTTAGAAAAACAAAATCAACTGAAACATATAGAAAACGGTTTTCGTCTGAAACAAGCACTTTGCATTTTACCCTTTGCGAACACATTGAAATTGTGAGGTATATATATTGTGAATTTTTAATTGCAAATTGTGCATTTTCAAAATAAAATTCTAACAATAAAAACTTGAACAAATCTTGTGTTGAATTAGGTATTATAGCTCATTCACAGTAAACAAAATTTATATTTAATGATCTATGAGTAATTGGGCAAAAAACACACTAATTATTTTAATCCAATATCAATGATATTGCTAATATGTAAAATCTTTGCGGAAATGATAAGATTTTTTTCTTTGTAAAACATCATAATCGTAAAAGTCAGTTGATTTAAAGTTATACTATAAGAAGAAAATAATTCCTCCACTTAAAAAAATAAAAAAGGAATGTATTTTGCCATCAAATCTGTACAGTAGCACTTTTATTCAAATACAGTAGTTATCCTCGTTAGGGCTACTCCCACAAAAAGCCATCTCTCTTATCAGGTCTGATGTCTGAAGCAATAAGATTCTAAAATTCAAATATACCCAAGTTTTACATATTAACATATCTCAATGTTTACTATGTAAGAACATAAATGTAAGAATGTGTCCATAGAACATGGATGCCCCTGCTTCCATCTAAAGTAAACAGGGGCATAACTCCAGAACTAAAAAAAAGGGTCAATGGGAGACATGAAGGAGTTTTCTCCCATAACCAATGTACCAAAGGGAGATAAATTACATTTCTATAATCATGCAATATTTTCATTTTTTTTTTAACAAAATCATTACCCATATTCCGTGGTTTCATGTTTTTTAAGTCATGCATAACTTATAAAAAATAAATTAACATCAGAATTATCAATGACAAACAGTGTTATTTAGTTAAAATTTCACCATTTCTCTCAATTCTAGTGATCACATTTTCCATTTTATTCTCTTTTCAAACCACTCTGCATATTCTTTATATTGTTATCGGATAGAGTTCAATCTCATTCAAAATCATTAATAAATTAACAGCATTGACAAACATATTTAAACATGAAAAGCATCCATTTCAATAAATAGTTGTAGTCATACATCAACAGTCATGTGTGCTTTAGCTGTGGAACGGTAGCTTTGAATGTCTCTATAGTAAAAAAAAAAAAACTGTTACAGTTCCACAGCTATGTGTGCTTTAGAAACTACAATATTATACATTAAAAGAGGAAATAGACAATGTTTATAAGACAGTATACATGTACATACAAACAGTGGACCATTATATAATAAATGAGTACAAATGTATTTTTTAGTCAATTTAAGGCTAATCAAGCAAAAAATTGTATGGGGGTGGGGGGAGGGGCTGGAAGGCACTTGATATTATCAATATCTGGGAGGTGGGTATGATATGAACTTTTCATAGATACTTGTGACTGACAATTGTATGGTTGGTGGGTCAAAGAAAAAAAGTGCCTTTCAACATCTCCATTACAATGTTTTTTTCTGGAATAGCCCTAAAAACAATTTAATGTCAAATAATTTTATCTTGAAAAAAATTTATCATTTCAAAAATTAATGAAGCATGCATAATTTTTTCATTTCATTTAATCTAACCAAAATTTTAGTGCCATGCCATAGGTCATTCTCTAGTTGTTTACATTTTTTTCTAACAATGATATTAATTTGTTATAATTATGGAAGTGCCAGAATATACTAAAACCTGAAAGATGAATAATGAAATCAAATTTAGCACAGCAGGGCATGTTAATTTATTCAAAATTAAAACCTCTGGTGTGTAGGAATATTATCACCATGATTTTTTCCTTCAATAACTTTAGAAAAAAAAATATTTCAATTTTTTTCTAATGGCACTTTAACTATAAACATATACCGGTACATAATTCAAATCAACAAATTAAGAGAATTTTGAGAATATAAAGTAAACAAATCTAGAATTGAACCTCAATATTCTTACTTACAGAAAAAAAAACAGTAAAAATAAATAACAAATATTCTGAAGTTGTAGAGCAAAATTGCTGGGAAACAAGCAGGTTATCTCCCTTTACAGAGTAAGGCACAGGAAGCAAGTCTTGTTCAACCAGAAGCTTGCATGGTCTGCAATTCAGTCTGGTCTGACACTATTAATAGATTCACAGCTTACAAATGTATGGAGTTAGGGGATTAACATCATTGGGAAAGTGAACAACAAGGGAAAAAAGCATTCAGCACTGTTTGTTAACATTAATAAATGATCATATAAACTGTAGAAAGTATCAGTTGTACCAGAGACTAACATGTTTGTATCCTCTACTAAAAACATAACTTATGATACTGCATTGTAACCAGTGTACGAAATTACAAAAAAGAATAAGCAGACCAGAACACCCATTTCTTTAAAATCTGCACTTTTCCATTGCAATTTTCAGAAATTCTACAGATCCATCCAAAAAACAACAGGTCTCGGGCCTCTAGACTTACACTAATTTCAATCCCTGATTGTAACCAAGAAAGTAGGGGGAGGTATGATAATTAAAGAACTGATAACTCTTTTTTTCCATTTCACTAGAAGCTGCCATCTTAGTCTGCATTGTCTCATATCGAGGAAGATTAGATATTTTCAAGTTGCAAAAGCGAAATAAGATTTTTTTATTTGTAAAATTTCTGGTATAAGTTTTAATAAGAGGCATAAATGATCCATTGACCAATAAAAAATAACTTAAAACACACATGTACTTTTAAAGACACTGTCCACTTTATCTCCAATATTACCATGTGACCTAGAACCAGACTCTTATATTGTGAAAAAAAATCTCATAGTAAACAAACATCTGGTTGAACAAGACTAGGAAAACAATAAAGTAGTCTCCCTTTTATCCTCTGGGCCTGCAAACATCTGTAAACAAACACCTGGTTGAACAAGACTAGGGAAACAATAAAGTAATCTCCTTTTGATTATTAGGGCCTGCAAACATCTGTAAACAAACACCTGGTTGAACAAGACTGAGGAAACAATAAAGTAGTCTCCCTTTGATTCACAGGGCCTGTAAACATCTGTAAACAAGCATCTGGTTGAACAAGACTGGGGAACCAATAAAGTAGTCTCCCTTTGATTCACAGGACCTGCAAACATCTGTAAACAAACACCTGGTTGAACAAGACTGAGGAAACAATAAAGTAGTCTCCCTTTGATTCACAGGGCCTGTAAATGGAGATTTCATCACATCCCTAATCTAACTTGGACGGAATGTCTTTGATATGTATTTTTTAAATGCATGTGTGTTGTAAACTTGAGTCTGTTGCAAGGATACAACCTTAAAAATACAAGATTACACGAACAAAAAATGCAAAAATTTCATAAAATAGAATCGACATGAAAACAAACAAGCATGATGAAACGTCACTAAAAACAGATAATGCTAAATAAATAATAAAATGAAAGATTTCTCATAAACTTTCACATTCTGTTTTTTCGGTGTTCTTAGTCTTCAGTCTTATACAAAAAGATGAAAATTATCTTCAATCTCAAAACATTTTTAAGTACAAGTATACACATATTTTTTTTTGTATAAAAATACATTTCCAGATAGAAAACAACAAGAAATTGTTAAATGGAAAATTAAGTATCATTCAGGCAAATCACATCCTCCTTTGATTTTTGTCTAGATAAAATATTAAGTGCAAAAAAAAAAAAAAATATGTAAAAAATTACAAAATTTAGAGAAATTTCACAAGGGAGTTATAAAATTACATAACAACTTGTTTTATACTTGTAAGAAAAATATCAATTGCATACGATTTTAAAATCTGTGATAATAATTAAAGCCATATCGTAGGACAGCCTTGACAATAATAGAGAGAGATTGATACATTTGTTTGGAATATTATATAATTTTCTTCACTAAGTCGTTCTCCTCGTCATTTCTTCTTGCAGGTTTTTGCAATCCAATCTAAGCCATCCTGTAAGTATAGAAAAGAAATAAATGTATATTGTTATTATTTGATAATGGTGTGCTACACATATAGAGCTACAGAATAAACATTTGTCAATCTCATGAAGTATTGCTCTTTAAACTATTTTCCATACTAAATGTACACTGTTATTATTTGATGATGGTGTTCTAGACACAGAAACAGATACCGTAAATCGGGATATTTTGGCTGTGGTTATATTTTGGTGTTTTTTGGCGCCTGTCTTAAAAGTGCCAAAATTAAACTCACTAAAATAAAGCCTCAACCAAAAAATAAAGCTCCAAAATATAATTTCAATTACTCTTGTTTCAGCTTGACATCTACATTCTCCGTCATAAATTTACAGTTAAAAATATTTTATACTACATGTATGTTAAAAGTGCTCACTATGCGACAATTTACGTTTCCATTACCTGTTACTTATAAATATGGTGAGTAGATATCGGAATTTCAAAAACATGTCAATTTTACTATTCAAATTGAATAAAATTGTAAAGGAAATAATCATTGTCATCCAAATTGCTAGTTGACCGTGACGAAATTATACACAGGATCAAACAGATCAATAATTTATCCGTTATCTGTTGTATACAATACAAAGCCTCGGGCACCTTACATGTACATGTATTCTAATTAATGATTGCAATTAACACCTATGTATGTAAAGTTATTTGACAGCGCTGGTTATTAAACCGATTAATTAATTTTCCAAAATCCAAGGCCTTGTGAAGCTTCCGTACAATATTTATATTGCATTTACATTCCTTACACAACATCACACAATACTTGTGTTACTGTATTTCAGTATACAGTACATGTATCATGACTTGAACAACAAATAACT
The DNA here is from genome assembly GCA_002080005.1 of Gigantidas platifrons. Classification (NCBI taxonomy): domain Eukaryota; kingdom Metazoa; phylum Mollusca; class Bivalvia; order Mytilida; family Modiolidae; genus Gigantidas; species Gigantidas platifrons. The sequence continues at coordinate 367,864 of MJUT01053906.1, read as the reverse complement.
GATGTCATCTTAATTCTATGTATTTGATTGTATGAAGTTTTCATTTGATATTAATATTATATTATATAAGATCGTATTTTAAATAACGGATTCCGTGAGGCTGGAATTGCTGATCATGTTGGCTTTACATTTGACAGTGTAACTGATAATCAGTAGCAATTAGACTTTGATTGCATTTGTAAATAGTAAAACATCACATTTTTGTTCAACTTGGTGATGCCATTTATTAAATAATAAAATTTCTTTAGCATGTAACATATTCTCTTTTAGTTCATAGTTCGTGAAGATGGAACTAAATGGTTCCGTACCGGTATCTGATTTGTAGTGCATCTCATTCAGTTGAATGCTTTACTGTTTTAACATACCGAATGTTCGTTTCAGTTTCCATCCATGGGTTTTATTTTGGTGCTTTCCTTTGGTGCCAAAATTAAACCGTACTGACATGAGGTGCCAAATTTTAACACACCAAAATTTAACAACCCCACTTTTAGCTAAAAGCGCCAAATTATCCCACCACCAAAATTTCCTGATTTACGGTAGAGCTACAAAATAAACATTCGTTAATCTCATGAAGTATTGCTGTTTAAACTATTTCCCCTACTAAATGTACAATGATATTATTTGACAATGGTGTCCTACACATATAGAGCTACAGAATAAACATCTGTTAATCTCATGAAGTATTGCTGTTTAAACTATTTCTCCTACTAAATGTACACTGTTATTATTTGATAATGGTGTCCTACACATATAGAGCTACAGAATAAACATCTGTCAATCTCATGAAATATTGCTGTTTAAACTATTTACGACAAAATGTACACTGTTATTATTTGATAATGGTGTCCTACACATATAGAGCTACAGAATAAACATCTGTCAATCTCATGAAGTATTGCTGTTTAAACTATTTCCCCTACTAAATGTACAATGTTATTATTTGATGATGGTGTTCTACACATACAGAGCTACAGAATAAACATCTGTTAATCTCATGAAGTATAATTGCTGTTTAAACTATTTACTACTAAATGTACAATGTATAACATTTAGTGTTAAACAACAACCTACCATTGTAAAGATGCATGTTTTTTTAATTAAAGTCCCAGAGTGTAGGACTAAATATATCATATCAGTCAAAATATTGGTTGGTGTATGGTGTTTAATGCCACTTTCAACAATATTTCATTTACATCGTGGCTGTCGGTTTTATTGGTGGAGGAAACAGGAATACCCAGAAAAAACCACCGACCTTCCGCAAATCACTGACAAACTTGATCACATAATGTGGTATCAAGTACACCTTGCTTGAGTGGGATTTGAACTCGCAACATTAGCAGTGATAGGCACTGATTGCATAGATAGTTGTAAATCCAACTACCATAAGATCATGACCACGACGGTCTCTAACTATTTTCTACTAAAGGTAGAATGTATAACATTTAGTGTTTAACAACAATGATCTACCATTGGATAAAATTATGAAAAGACAGTTTAAACAGTGCTAGTCAACAATTCAACTATAATCAACAAAACCAATAACTAACTCTCATCTCAAATCATTGAACATAAAAAAAAGCCTACAACATATGAATGTTGAAATCCAGGTCCTGGCTTTAGACAGGCACAAAAATGTGGCAGGGTTAAACCAGTTAATGAGATCTCAACCCTCCCGTCTTAACAATTGGATCTCCAATATATCTGGATCCTAACCCTTCCGTCTTAACAATTGGATCTCCAATGTGTCTGGATCCCAACCCTCCTGTCTTAACAATTGGATCTCCAATATATCTGGATCCTAACCCTTCCGTCTTAACAATTGGATCTCCAATATGTCTGGATCCCAACCTTCCCGTCTTAACAATTGGATCTCCAATATGCCTGGTTCCCAATCCTCCCGTCTTAACAATTGGATCTCCAATATGTCTGGATCCCAACCCTCCCATCTTAACAATTGGATCTCCAATATGTCTGGATCCCAACCTTCCCGTCTTAACAATTGGATCTCCAATATGTCTGGATCCCAACCTTCCCGTCTTAACAATTGGATCTCCAATATGTCTGGATCCCAACCCTCCTGTCTTAACAATTGGATCTCCAATATGTCTGGATCCCCAACCTTCCCGTCTTAACAATTGGATCTCCAATATGTCTGGTTCCCAACCCTCCCATCTTAACAATTGGATCTCCAATATGTCTGGATCCCAACCTTCCCGTCTTAACAATTGGATCTCCAATATGTCTGGATTATAATTATTATTCAATCAAGTAAACATTAATTCTTCTTGTGTTCTATCTTTTAAATATTGAATGCACAGGTAGTTGTAAATCCAACTACGAACATGACCATGATGGCCCTTATTAAGAAGGAGTGTGTAATAAAAATCAAGCAATTAGAGCAGTAGCCCTACATTAAAGTATACTATTCATAGATTAAAAGTACTGATAGTACCTTGACACCTTCTCCTGTGAGTGCAGAGCAAGCTTGTATTTGCCATTTTCTATCTCTAATAGAGTCCAGTCCTAGACCCTCTGCTACTTCTGAAGCTGATGCAGCACTTAATAAATCCTGTTTGTTGGCAAATACTAAAAGTGGTGCTCCCATTAATTTATCTTCTTCTAAAAGTTCGGATAATTCCTGAAAATAAAAAAAAAATTATGAAAAGAAAGATTAATTTAAACAGTGATGGTCAACAATTCCATCAATATAAACAAACGAATAACCATTTCTTGCCTCCAAGTGCTGAGCAGTGAGCAGAAAAGAAAAAAAAAAAGAAACCATGACATATGCCGTTGGAATTCCAGGTTCTGGCTTGGGACAGGCACAAAGATGTGGAGAGGTTGTAAAGTTTATTAAAAAGTTATTGGGGGTCTGTTGCAAGTTAAAAATTTCTACCCATTATCTTCCATTTTACTTGTGGTACCGTAACCAAAATATCTACCCAGAGACCCTCCCAGGGCTATATTTATGCCTACCTGCTGATTTAATATTTGTAAATATGAAGATCGGTCAAATACTGTTTGATTGATAGTCATTAAAAATAAAAGACTAAAAAATACTTTTTTGTGCCCTGTTCCCCAATGGTGTGTAACGTAAAGTGGGAAAAGGCCTAAACTTTGATGACCAAGTGACACTTAATTAAAAAAATCTACTTCAAGAAGACAAAATAGAAGTAGACTTCAGTAGGTTATGAGGGTTAGGGTTATTGTCTTTTCTCCCATTATTAAGTGTTTTAACCCCACTGAAACAGTGGTGGAAAAATCTGTAATCCTCTAGAGGATTAAAATGTCTTGTGCCTTCCCCCGCATTAATTTCAAACGCAGTGATTTCAAATTTTGAAATAAAGTTCGTGTTAAATAATGGGAGAAACAAATTCTCCTTCAGTTGCCCATGTGGGTTACGATATTTCTCCACTCTCGTGAGTTATATCTAAAATTTTAACCACTCGCCTGATGGCTTGTGGTTAAAATTTTAAATTTAACTCTCTTGAGTGGTGAAATATCGTAACCCACGGGCAACTGAAGGAGAATCTATATATATGCAGTGTTCCAGCTAGACCAAAATAGAGGAGCGCTGCGCCCCGCCCCCGAAATTTTACGCTCCTCTGCCCTTTCTACCCTTCCCTTGCGTCCTTCTGCCCTTTTGGTTTTTAATGCCGTACATGATTATGAATCCCAAACGTGTACGCTTGTGTTGTCCACTCGTGACATTGTCTCAAAACTTGTCCAATTAATTTCTAATTACATTGTACAGGTGTTTAAGCGTGGCAGGTGTAATGCTTTTAACAACAATCACCTGTTGTCAGCTAATTAGTAATTTCCTGCCCTGACAAAGTGATCAGTTTTGACTTCGGTAATCCAAAATATGTCCTTTAAGGTCATTATAAAAAAAAAATCGACCAAAGCTCTGGATTAAGGTTCATAAATTTCTTTTTTTCTGAACTTTGCTCGTTAAACAATATTTCATGAAATAAACTCACATTATTTTAAGATTTTTCATACTTTTGACAAACGTACAAACATGCAATCCAAGAAGAGAAGGTTGTCTCAGCTTGAACAAGTTGAAGGTGGAAAGAAGAAAATTGCCAAAACATGTACACCAATTTCATCTTTTTTTTTTTTTAGCAATGAACAACATTCAAGGTACATAACTTAAAATTATGATTCTGTACATTCCGATTTTGTTACTATTTTTACGCATCTAAGCGGCATTTCTAAAAATACAAATAAACAAAAAACAAGGAAGAAAAATGTGTACATTTTGTATGTAGGAGATCGAAAATCGCGATTCATTGACAAACAAACCACGGGAGACGAGCTGAACAAGACTGGCAGACAAACGTGTAAATTACGAAATGGACAGATGGACAACACGAACATTTAAACATTTATTAAAAAATTATTAAAATCTCACACATATGACAAGTCAGGTCAGAGCCAATTCAATATCCACGTGCTGTAGAAGTACCTAGTGACCTACTAAACACACTTCAGTCACTTGAAAATAATTTATAATTAATAAGGTTATGGAAAATTTCTAATGCAAATAAAAATAAAATATTTTTTGCCAATTTGATTAGTAAATTCCTTTCGAAGTTTTTTAAACACAAAAACAGAAGACTTGTAAACATAGTGTGACTTTTATTTTAGTTAAAATTGTATCTGGAACATTAATAACACTATATTCTTTTTAGCACATGTATTTTTATTGATCTTCAGATTTTAACTGCATTTCTGTACATTAATAAAATATATATAAACAATGAGTCATGTAGATGCATTGATGCAAAGAGCTGAAAATGTAGTGCTGAAAGACATTTTTAATAGTAAGTAACTGAAAATAACTATATTGCCCTTTTTCATAGTTTTTGACGTGCTTAAGTGCCCTTTTTCCAAAGTCGCGCCCCTCCATTTTCAATTCCTAGCTGGAACACTGTATATGCCACTTTAAACTAAATTTCAATTATATCGTGGCGGTCAGTTTTATTGTTGGAGGAAACAGGAGTGTCTGGAGCAAATCTCAGACCTGTCACAAGTAATTGACCAGCAGGTTATGAAAAAGAAAATGACAGTACATTATAGAGATTTGGTTTTTCCTATGCAAAATCTCAAATTTTCTCATTTTCCTAAACGGGTTGATTTTTATTAGACATTCTATGAAACAATTTGAAAGGAAGTTATAATGATTTGTTTAATACATACTAAACCAGTTTCTTCAAATCTTTTCTGATCTGCACTGTCAATCACATATATCTGAAACAATGAAATAAAAGTATGTTGGTTGGTTTATGGTGTTTAATGCCACTTTCAACAATATTTCAGTTATATCATGGCGGTCAGTTTTATTGTTGGAGGAAACTGGAGTACCCGAAAAAACCACTGACCTGCCGCAAGTCACTGATAAACTAAATTATCAGGAATATGGCATTAAGTTATTCACAAGATATATAAGTTGTAACTTTTGAGTTAGATTCTGAAGTTATGCAAGACATTAACCGGACTTAACTGCATATATGAGTAACCTGGCAGGTGTCTTATAAGAAGTAGGAATTGCTTAACCTTTGCGAGCACCTGAGTTCTCTCTTCACCACCGTTTTTTTGTGGGGTCAGTGTTGCTCATCTATTTAGATTTTTGTGTTGTCTTACTATGTGTTTTTACGTTCTGAGTTCTGTGTTGTGATGTCTTTTACGATTTCTGCACAAAAACGATGTTTGGTTGCTCTTTACCTCAAGTTGCTTGTAAGATGACTTATATCTTTTTTACGTTGCGTTTGTTTGCATGTAGTGGTGTCCAACACATATTGTTTTCTTTGTCTTCGTCTTGAAAACCCTATGTTGCCAGTTTCTCTGGATTGTACATTTTGGATTACCCTTTTGATATTCTCTAAGGTTTATTTACTTTAGCTATTATAACTGAGTTATCTCTCTTTGCTTAGTATAACATTATCTCCTCAACAGTAGACTATTCATTTCATGTGTCGCTGTGTGTTTATTTATATCGTATCAATCTAAATCAGTGTGTTTGGTGTACAAAAATGTATGATTGTTTTATATTTGTACATGTGTGTATGACTCATTTATTATTTTCTGATGTCTTTACGTTTGATTTTGGGCCCTGTGATTAGATAAAAAAAATTATATGCCATTCTGTACATAAATTGTTTTTTGTTAGAACAAAGATATGTGTATGCATTGCATTTGAATATTTGGAAATATCAATCTAATATTTTTCTGTGACAAATATCTTTTACAAACTACAACTACATTTTGTATTTCAATTGGTCAAAGCAAAACTTAATTTGTGACAGTACAATTAGCAATATTGATGTCAGAAAATTTTCAAATACATTACAGCACGCACAGCGCGTTTTAGCAAGAAATCACCCTGGTCGGTGTTTTTTCGTGGTGAAATGTCGGTGATGTGTCATAAAATCACCGTAAAATGTCGGTGAAATCACGGTGAAAATTTCACCGCGAAAATATACTAATTAGGGCCTAAATGTCGGTAAAATACTTTAATTGTAGGTGACAACACCGCGGCGAAAATCATACGTGTATAATGTAAGACATAATTTTTTCCGGTTGAAAATTTATCCGGTGGAAAGAATTTAATATTAAATTTTATGTTACGGTAAATATTTTATAATAAAATACTTTCCATTCCTATAAAAAAAAAGTATCCTAGTGTACAATAAACAGGTACACCAGAGCTTATGTTATATGTTGTAATGAACCCGAATCAAAATATTTAAAGCTTTTGTATTCGTATTTCGTATTCGTATAATATTATATCCCACGCTGATTATTAAATGATGAGACGCATCAGTAATATTAGTTTCCGACGATTAATGATAAATCCCATTTGATATCGTATAATTAAATTTATGCATTTTGTTCAATAAAATATTTGAATTGAATGATAAATCACCTGAACCATCAAATGAGATAATCCGGATAATATTTTATACTAAGGGTGCATTTTTTTCTAACCAAAATTTGGCAAACGTTGTGTGTCGTTTGTTAAACGCTGCAAAAGTAGAAACAAATACATCGTTTAATCAGAGTTTACTGACCCTGTTTGACCTGATAATATGTATACACATGTTGTTGGTAAATAAACTCATCTCTTCTTTTGTTAGATTCCATCTTTGTTTTGGCGGGAAAATTCCACGTGTCTATAATTGATTCAATGTTGAGATTAGAAACAAATGCAACAAACGATAAACGACAAACTGTAGACGCACATTTAGCGATTGCATAGTTTGTCAAAGTTTGTGCAAACTTTACAAACGTATGTTAGAAAAAAATGCTCTCAACGCGTACGCGCGTAGTCGTTTGTATCGTTTGTGTTAGAAAAAAAATTCACCCTAAGGTATGTAATATTATGGCCGATGCTGATTATTAAATCACGAGACGCATCTATAATATTATTTCCGACGCTCACTGATAAATACTTTTTTAAATAAATGTTTTTTTTACTATTTCGTACTGTATATTTCAATTTCAGTGAGTTAAACATGCAACGTCAGA
>MJUT01053906.1:333244-348427 GCA_002080005.1 Gigantidas platifrons | reverse complement strand
AATTGTCCATTGCTGCTTTAGTATATGTCAAAATGAGCTCAAATTTTAACTGCAGCTACATGGCAGGGAGTAGTTTAACATATATTCCGAGTTTTTCTGTGAACATTTTTCCTTCAGTCGATTTATACCGATTATGCAAATTAGACATATTTTGATAAAAGATCACATTTAAATCTTCTCTGAAACTGCTGAACCAAATTAAACCAAACCAGGTAGGGATGGTCCCTGGGTGGGTTCCTTTCAAAATTGTGTCCAACAGCCCCGTCCTCCATTCAAGATGGCTGATGTTACTAAAAATAGAAATTTCAAGAGTAAACAAAAATCTTCTCTCAATCCAGCCTTTTCCAATGTTTTCAAAACCGACGGAATTATCAGGGTAATTTCATTTACCAACTGCTCTTCCCTTGACTTAGAAAATAACTGCTTCCGCCTTTTCTGTTTTCTAGCACTACTCCATGGGCTATTGTAAATTGAAAATCTATAATTTGGGGGGTTCACAGGAGTTGTCGTTTGTGTATTTGTTGTTGTTGAATCTCTTGATTCTGTTGATTCATTCTGGTCTTTTGACAATTTCACTCTTTTAGGAGGATGTAACCAAAGTCCTTTTTTCTTCCGCTTCATGTTTAAACAATTCTAAAATGAGACAGAAATCAATCATGAAAAACCCAGTGACCATTCTACCCTTAAATGCAACAGATAAACAGAGGGGCTAACCATTTATATCGAAAATAGAGTTTACTGTCTTTACAGTGAAATTATACCCCCTAACGTCTTTGTATGCCTATTAAGTTGGTGTTTTTAGCATTTTTAGACATGTCATTGGGCATGTCCTATGCTCTCATTTTCATATTAATATTTTAGTTTTCTTTGTGGGTCTGTCTTTAATTGTTCTGTTTTATTTGTGTGACTTTTTTTTTGGACTTTGTCAAGTTCTTTTACATGTTTTCACAATCATGATAATATTGTTCAAGCATCATCGATTCACCTTCTGAAAGGAATCGTTTCTTTACACTCTCAAAGGAATCGTTTCCAGAATAGATGTGATATTCGACTGATCGGAAAAGAGGCGTTTCTTTGATTTTTGTAAATCACCAATTTTTCGGAAATTTACTGATGAAATGAAATTTACTGACAAAATAAAAATGTATAACAAGAACGGTACCAGATTGCAAAATAAGGGTGTTAATTTAATTGTCTGTCTCATATTTTGAACATTAAAGTTATTTATGTACGACACATTCACCTCACCGTTTACAGTGTCACAAATTTCGTCCAGAAGATAGGTCAACTGATCCCTTTTCAAGCTATTTTGAGTTACTATGATGATTGAAATGTTCCGTGAACTGCTCAGAAAAGTCTTACATACCGTTTGTTTTAATATTAATCAGTTTGAAATGCATGTTGTCTGGACATAGCTCCAAAAGGTTGCGTTGCCTGATTCGGAAAGGAGGCAAGAACGCCGATTTAATCGGAAAGGAGTCGTTATGAATATACACCGTATAAAATTTCATATTAAATTCTTTCCACCGGAAAAAATTATGTCTTACACATACATGCCAATCATCATTCATGATGCTCCATATTTCTCACAGAACTTCCAGATTTTTTTTTATCCCTTTGCCAGGCTACCAGAACAGCTTTAAGATTCTTGGGAAATTCAGTTACCATGTCACTTTTTGGATAGTTCTCTTCCACATTAAATAAATTTGCAATAAGATCACAATTTTTTTTAATGTGAACTGGTTATCGCACAAACATTTTTTTTACACATTTTCCTAGAGGAAATTGACCATTTATTACAACACTACCAAGCAATAGACTCTGAAAACTGACCGATAGAGGGCAATGAATAACTTGTATAATTCCAAAGTGATATTGTAAGACAAAATAGCTGATTCTTTGTTCTAAATATAGGCAGATTTTTTTTCACTTTCGCATTATTATTTTCTAAACTAGTCATGCTTGTTATTCTTACATATAGTTTTGGAAACCAGTTCAACTACAGCCTGAAATTTTGTTGAGAATGGCATTAAACTCCCATAATCCTAATATAAATACCAATCTATCTGTTCATGGCTATCTTAATTGATTTCATTAAATATTGCTTTAGACAGAAATAGAATTGGATAAAAGAAAGATTAATTTTGAATTTATAATTTTTTTCTTTGTAGTGTTATTGTTATGTTCCTTGATTATGGACAACTAAGATGCAGTATATAAGCATGAATTCTAACATGACCTCCTTCTTTCGCTTTGTTAACAAACGAGCGAGTTATCCATTCGGTATAATCTCATTGGCACATGCGCCGGTGATTGTGACTTACTTTTCCATTGGCAGCATAAATTGTGTGCGACATTTTCCGCAAGCGTAAATATAAATTACCGTCTTCCAATCAAAGTGTACTACCATATTTGTACTCAGAATCGAAATAAATCATGGAAGCCAGAATGTGTTTGGAGTTTTAACTGGCGTATATTAGTAATTTTATCCCTCGCTTCTGGCTCGGGATAAAATACTAATATCCGTCAATCCATGTTAAAACTCCCAACACATTCTGGCTTCCATGATTTATTTCTTAAATATACCAAACTTAAAAAGAGATAATCTGACACAAACATTGAAAGATCACAAATTTTGTGTAATTTTTTTTTTCTCAGATTTCAGAGGAAATCTTAGATATGACGGAGGAGGTGTCCAAATTTGACCTTGACACGCCAATATGGGACCAGAATACATTTAGTGGTAGAAGACGGTACTATGCCTGGATAACTGACCCAAGGAATACTATTGTATCTACAGCAACTCTATTCCAGGCTAGAGATCTTATTCAATGTGTCAGGTAATATAATAATTTACAAATTCCAAAGTCCTCGGGCCTAATAAGGTCACTAAAACTTTGTTCTGACCAGTAAATTTTTCAATTTTTATTTAGAATTATATGAAAATATATTAAAGAATTTTATTTGGACTAGTAAATTCAAATTTTTATTTTGAGGACTAGTTCATCTAGTCAGGTGTATAATACATGTAGTTATATTATTGACTGCATTATCACTTTATATATGACAATTGTCACAAGCTGTCAACGTATAAGGTATAACATTTAAATAGATTTTTATGTCAGCATTATATAAGTATGACATCACTTGTATTTTTATGCCTAAGGTTAAAGTTTAAGGTTGATCAAGTTAAATAAATGTTATAATTGAAAATTTGAAAGTATTTTGACATTACATGTACATTTGTATTTGTATTTCTGTAACTTAGTTTAAGGTTGATAAAATAAAATAAATATTAGAAATTTGAAAGCGATATCAACCTTCACTAGGCAACTTCTTTGCCCAAATCACCCTTTAATGTGAGCCCTGTGACATTTGTACAAAATTAGTTCTATGAAAGAGAGACCATGACCTGCACCCTCACTTGAATATTAAATTGTACACAAGGCCATTGAACATTTAATAAGTCTGAATAGCTGTAGTATAAAAATCTGGTAGCAGCTAAGAACCAACTTGTCTAATGTAGGCCTACAGAATTGTGATGACTTTTATTTTAAATAATTTTAGAAAGGACCAAATTGCACCAGGAACAACAGTGAAAGATATACGTAGAGCCCAGCAGCTTTATCTATCAGCCTTCCACCCAGACACAGGTGAACTTCAGAATGTCATAGGTCGAATGTCATTTCAGGTACCAGGAGGAATGGTTCTGATTGGAGCCATGATTACATTTTATAGGTAAGTTGTCACATGTAGGTACAGGTGACCTTCAGAATGTCAATAGGTCGAATGTCATTCCAAGTTCCAGGAGGAATGGTTCTGATTAGGGCCATGATTACATTTTATTGTTAAGCTTTTACATTTAGATACAGGTGACCTTCAGAATGTCATAGGTCAAATATCATTCCAAATCCCAGGAGGAATGTTTCTGATTGAGGCCATGATTATCACTAACATATAGGTACAGTTGACCATCAAGATGAATATCCAATACAATAATAAATGTCACAATTTGTTTACTTTTGTAAGATATTTCATACATGTATCTATATAACATATCTTTAAAAATTAATCACAGATTTTTAAGCAAAATGTTATATCACAACGTGTTGATTTTCTGCTTAAAATGTTTCAATCATTGGTTTTTATGTCAATATCTATATATCTGTCCACAAAATTCTCTATTGTAGAAAATATAGTGCCAAAAACCACTAGCCCTAGCACGCATTCTTGTCAAAACCACTAGCCCTAGCATGCATTCTTGTAAAAACCACTAGCCCTAGCACGCATTCTTGTAAAAACCACTAGCCCTAGCACCCATTCTTGTAAAAACCACTAGCCCTAGCACCCATTCTTGTAAAAACCACTAGCCCTAGCATGCATTCTTGTAAAAACCACTAGCCCTAGCACCCATTCTTGTAAAAACCACTAGCCCTAGCATCCATTCTTGTCAAAACCACTAGCCCTAGCACCCATTCTTGTCAAAACCACTAGCCCTAGCACCCATTCTTGTAAAAACCACTAGCCCTAGCACCCATTCTTGTAAAAACCACTAGCCCTAGCACCCATTCTTGTCAAAACCACTAGCCCTAGCACCCATTCTTGTCAAAACCACTAGCCCTAGCACCCATTCTTGTCAAAACCACTAGCCCTAGCACCCATTCTTGTAAAAACCACTAGCCCTAGCACCCATTCTTGTAAAAACCACTAGCCCTAGCCACTAGCCCTAGCACCCATTCTTGTAAAAACCACTAGCCCTAGCACCCATTCTTGTAAAAACCACTAGTCCTAGCACCCATTCTTGTCAAAACCACTAGCCCTAGCGCCCATTCTTGTCAAAACCACTAGCCCTAGCACCCATTCTTGTCAAAATTTGTTCGGGCTTGTGAGAAATTACATAGAATTGGCTTAATCAATAGAAATCTTTTTTTTTCTAATTTGTCAAAATGTTTTGACACAGATTGTATACATGTACCAATATGGACCAAAATTTGAAATGATGCTGCATGTACCTCATTGTTCAATTCTAAACTGTTACAGAATTTTCAACCAATAATATTATTTTGATGTTCAAAAAACCCAGATTGCATTAGATTTACAAATGTTGATTCTACTATAGTATGTGTACCTAACCATATTCTATTACAGGAGTACATCATCTGTTATATTTTGGCAGTGGGCCAACCAGTCTTTCAATGCTCTAGTTAACTATACAAACAGAAATGCTGCTTCTGAGCTAACGACCAGGTACGAAACTATCACATGAATATAGATAACTTACAACCAGGTACGAAACTATCACATGAATATAGATAACTTACAACCAGGTACGGAACTATTGCATGAATATAGATAACTTACAACCAGGTACTAAACTATCACATAAATATTGATAACTTACAACCAGGTACGAAACTATCACATAAATATAAATAAGTTACAACCAGGTACGAAACTATTGTATGAATATAGATAACTTACCACCAGGTACGAAGGTATCACATGAATATAGATTACTTACAACCAGGTGCGAAACTATCACATGAATATAGATTACTTACAACCAGGTACGAAACTATCACATGAATATAGATTACTTACAACCAGGTACGAAACTATCACATAAATATAGATAACTTACAAACTTACAACCAGGTATGATACTATCGTATGAATATATATTTCTTACAATCAGGTACGAAACTATCACATGAATATTGATAACTTACAACCAGGTACAAAACTATCGTATGAATATAGATTCGTAAAAATATCTTCGTTGCATGTCAGATTTTGTTTAGCAAAAAAATGTTTGTATTTTTTATTGAATGAGGGAGTCTTGTTTAGTTAGTCTTTAAAAAATTGCAGTGCTTTGTAATACCTTTGTTTAGCAGTGCTTTGTAATACCTTTGTCTAATATGGCAGGGTATGCTGGCTTCCTTGTACCCCTCTGAGCATCATTTCATCACAGTTTTAATTTGTATCTACAAAGAAAAATACGGGAGCTATTTGAAAAATAGATTTGTACAGGGCTTTTTTTTCCTTTTTACTGTTATATTAACTTGTTGTATTTGCCAAATTATGAAATGAATAATATTAATATTATTTAATTTTTTACATTTTTGTTGTAGTTGAAATCAGACAAAAGTATCCATTACATACAATGTTTAATGAAAATAACATATTTTTTTCTCATTCTGTGTATAAATTTTGTTAATTTACTAAAAATTTAACCTCTTATTCTTAACAGGGCCTGGGTAGTTGGATTACCTAACAACTCATATAAGCCTATCACCAATAGGGCATGGGTTCGCACCCTGCTTTGTAAATTACAAAAAAGGGTGCACTCGACTCACAACCGCAAGTGATAAAGTTTACCAGTTGCTTGTCCATGGTCGATGGTTCTCTCCGGGTACTCCAGCTTCTTCCACCACTAAAACTGGTCGCCATGATATAGCTGAAATATTGCTGAAAGTGGCATTAAACACCAAAAATCAAAATCAAATCATGTTTATGGATTCTATAATTGTGATGTACATGCAACAAGTACATTGTAAACAATATAAGAGGGAAAGTTCTGGCCCATAAAACTAGATAAACCCTGCCACTACTTATTGATGTGCCTGTAACAAGCCAGGAAAGTGAACGGTCATGTATTTGTGTGTTGGAAGTATCAATTTTGTCTCTTTCTAAGATTTTTATATTAGATTTTAGAACTGTTCAGTTTATTTACCCTGCAATACAAATACAAATTGTAAATACAAAGAAGCATAACTCTTGGTAAAGTTATTATACTTTTATTTTACTATCAATATTTGAAAGGAGCAAGGGATTTGCTTGTATTACTCATCAAATGCATACTGTGCACAATCATGAATGAACTACGGTAATCTAACAAAATTGGTTGATGATTAGAATTGTATCAATATAACATTAAACAAAACATATAATGTGCACATTGTGATTCTAAAAAATGAAGATTTTACTCGCATACAATTTTCTGTGGTATGCAAAATTGTTAATGAATTGGTCTTGGCACAAAAAGTTGAAAATACCAAAAGGGTAATCCTAGCCATAGAATGAAGAAAGACAGACAACGCAGTAACCAAAAGACCATAAAATGAAGAAAGACAGACAACACAGTAGCCAAAAGACCATAAAATGAAGAAAGACAGACAACACAGTAGCCAAAAGACCATTAAATGAAGAAAGACAGACAATGCAGTAGCCAAAAGAAAAATGAAAAAAAAACAACCAATCAATGATCTTCATAACACTACACAGAAAACTCAAAATTGAGCAACACGAACCTCACAAATAAAAATCAGGGGGAATTCAGGTGCACTGGAAGAGTAGGTGTAAGCCATAATATTGTACTGTGAAAATGTGTCCGATTGTATCTTTTTCAAATGAAAAATCCCCAACAGACCAAAAGAAGTCACCTCTGCGCTTTATTCTGTCCTCGGACTTTATCATAGAAAACAATTGTAACAGAGGACACTATTTAATCCTACATAAGCAGTTTGAATTCCTGCTTCACTTGTGGCACCCATCATGTTATATCCTTATTGTAAGGTTAAGAAATGTTTAGAGGGCCCGGGTGGTTCAATGAGTTGGGTTACCTAACAACTCATACAAGCCTATTACCAATACGCCGTTTGTTCGTGCACGGCTTTGTAAATTACAAAAAAAGGGGGCACTCGAGTTGCAGTCGCAAGTGATAAAGTTTACCATTTGCTTGCCCATGGTCGGTGGTTCTCTCGGGGTACGCCGGCTTTTTCCACCACTAAAACTGGTTGCCATGATATAGCTGAAATATTGCTTAATGTGGCGTTAAAACACCAAAAATCAAATCAAATCAAATTAAGAAATGTTTACTATTTCATCATTTTAGAAGCAAGCCTGTATGTTATTACTTTTTGTTATGAGTTCTGATACAGGCATCTTTACTATCTGAAGCATGTCATCTTTTACAATTTATATCTTTAATTTCAGTAAGATCCTGACAGCCTATGTATCTGCCACAACTTGTGCCCTGGTAACAGCATTGGGTCTTAAATCATTGCTTGCAAAAGTTGGTAAAAAAAAATTATAATTATTTTGCAATATACATTTGTACGTGTATTTTCTTGAAAAAAATGTTTATTATCAATCTAATTAAATTTTTATCTTTAATTGCACGACTTAACAAAAACGGGAGCAATTAAAGATAAAATTTTAATTAGATTGATTCAATATCATTTAGATATCTGTGTTTTCTTAATTTTTTTCTATTTCTTTATTTCTAGTACTTTTCACCTCATATTCTGAATACTGTTTTGTCACTCTATTTTGTATCCAATTTCAAAGCTATTTCTATTATTAATAATTGTTACCTCTTTTTGTATTCTATAGCATGGTAGGTTCTAAGTTATGCATTAAAAGACTGATGATAACCAGTACTGAAACCACATTTTTACTCAGGTGCCAAAAGGCTATGCAATCTTTTGCAATCACTCAATGCTTATTGCGTGTTATTGGTTAATATTGCTCATTTAGTGTAAACATATTTTATTTTTCAAATATAATGCAAATAATAGAATTAAAAAAAAAAATTACAATATGATTATACATTATTTTGACAACAGAATTCGGAAACAAGCTAATACGGTAAATGCTTATATCAATCCGTTTCCAAGATATTACAGACACTAAAAAATGCTCAGACAGATTTACAGATAATCATAATATAACAGATCTGGATCTTCTCCTCATACAAGTATTTTATCATTTTTAACTTTTAACATGAGTAAATTAATCAGTGACATTTTTTTATTTTTTCAGAGAGCTTCACCATTTTTACTCAGACTGGTTCCTTTTGCTGCTGTGTCAGCTTCCAATGCTGTTAATATTCCATTCATGAGACAAAAGTATGTACATGTAGGTAAAACAGGCTTTTGGAAATTTGCCAAGAGGTGGCATATTTCAATCATTTTTATCGCATGCATTTTATTTTAATTTTCTACTCTGATATTTGAGAAACATGTCATGCGCACTAAATTTTATATGTACATTTTTATTAAGCCAAGGATCAAATATGGATGGCTCATTTTCAAATCTTGTATAAATCCTGCACTTTTCAAAATGGCTGCCATTTCTTGAAATATTTTATGAATTACAGGAAAGAAGAAAGTTTTTGTTAACAGAAAATACCAATAAAACAACATACTTATGGTTAAAAATGCAACAGTTATGTAGTAATTACTGTTAAAAGTCTATAAAAGTCAAGAGAGGGACCATTGTGGCTGTGACCATATGGTAGTTGGATTTATCACTACCTATGCAATCAGTGCCTATCACCAATAACGTTGTGAGTTTGAATCCTGTTCAGGCGAGGTGTACTCGATACAACATTATGTGATAAAGTTTGTCAGTGACATGCAACAGGTCGGTGGTTTTCTCCGGGTACTCAGTTTCGTCCACCAATAAAACTGACCGCCACGATATGACAAATATTGTTGAAAGTGGTGTTAAACACCATAAACTAAACCAAATCAAAACCAGTAAACAACATACAGTTACACCTGCTTTAAGCGGCCACCCAAGGGAAGGTCCGAAATTGTCCGTGCAACACAGGTGACCTCTTAATCAAGGTTTGAGATTTTAGGAACGTTAGCCAATTCTTTTTAATGTCAGTCATTTATACAATATTTTGATAATCATTTGTACGTATTGTGTACGTATTTTCAAACACGTGCGTGAGTATATTGATTTTTTCAAATAAATAAAAACATTCTCTGATGAGGTGTTATTATCTGAAGTTTACCAATTATAAATTCAATAATTGTCAGGAAACTTCGAGAGAGAAAAGAAACCTGCATTTGATTATAATAAATCATGAACATGATACATTTACACAATATGGCTATACACAATCGTGTATTTAAAATTTACGAAAACTGTCAACAAAACGATCTTTCATGTAAATCTACAAAATACCACGTAATTGAACACTAATAATCAAAAACATCTACATGTGTTCTGTAAAAGGTTATCGACAATTTGACAAGATGTTGGAATGTTATTAAGAGAGGGTTCAGTGATTTTAAATGAATATTGTTTCATAAAATTTATTAGTGATATCGATGTACACAACAGACTGTTGAATTGAATGGCTTCATCATGTTCATCAGAATTTTCTCTACAATGTACTCTGTTGTCACGACATCAAATGCTTTCAAATTTATCATTAAATGATATTTCATTCATGATTATGACTTCAAGGTTTCAATTAAGAAATCCAATTGTTTTCTTTACAAATGATAATTAACAGTTATCAAAATAAATATCACCTGACGTGGTAAACACCGGAGGCCATGCTGTTGACACCTGGACAGGTTTGTTAATTGATTTAATTTATAATTTTGACATAACAAACCTAATTTGAATGGATTTGAATATTTGGCCACATGACCGTTTAACAAAGTTAAAGGGTGTTCGCTGTCCCGATTTTGATGGCCGCTGACCGCGTAAAGCAGGTGACCACTTAATTCAGTTAGAATAAATAGCGAAAACGGTTGGGAGAATATTGGAATGGCCGCATATCGGAGGTGACCGCTTATTTCAGGTGACCGTTAAGGCAGGTTTGACTGTATTTATGTTTAAGATTGTTACAGTTATGTAGTAATCACTGTTATGTCAAGAGACATGTAACTTCTGTAAAAATTTAGAAAAGAATTGTTTTTGCTTGTTATTACAGTGAGTGATTGTTGTTAAATGCTAAGTGAGCAATTTTTCAGTAATATCATGGCAAGAACAAGTTAGAATCCAATGAGATGATGATGATGTCCGCTTTGTTCTAGACTAACACGCTGAGTTGATTTTTATAGTTCTAACTCACTGAAACAACAGTCCGTGGGTAGACATGTCGCTCCACTCGGATACGTTATCCTGATTCCGAGCCAATCAGTCTTTGCTCTTTCTCCTTAATGCTGCGTGCTTAGCAAAGAAAACACAAATACCAATTTTATTGTCTTTGGGTTGATCCGACCAACTCAAACCCAAGATCTACAGCAGTTGAGACAAGCATGCTCACCATTACACCACAGATGCCGTTTTGCTTGTTATTGCAGGTTGTTTTCTGTCCAAATAGACAATATTTTATCAACTTGTAAATTGTTGTACATAATAACTTTATTCTTTTTTTCAGTGAGTTAGCACATGGAGTAACAATGTATGATGAAAATAATAACAAAGTGACAGAATCAAGGGCAAGTAATTACTGTGATCATACAGCATGTAACCATGGTTACTGTCAAAACTTGTGTGTGCAGTACACTGATAAATTGAAATATATGGGATGTGTCAGAGAAAATTTGCAATGTTTGTACTTGTTAATCCACTTGTATTAAACTGAACCTTCTTCAGTTTGTATCACATTAACCTACTTATTTCCTTGGGCCATTTACAATGAGTCTTAACTAATTTAATTCATTGATTGATTCAGAGCAAAATATTTAAAAGGAAACAAAAGTAAAAACTTGATAAACTCTAAACAGTAATTGGGAAAACACTCGTACATTTAAAAAGAAAATTCCTTAAAACTTTCCAGGCTTGGTTTTTACAATATGGTTAATTGCATATTCTTCAGGCATAGTGATCAGCACATAGGTTTACGATTTACGACTTACAAGTACCTACCACCACTCCACTATAGGTTTACGATTTACGACTTACAAGTACCTACCACCACTCTTAACATTGCGATCACTTTTTATCGGACTTTTATTTGTTTGTGAGTGAATTGGTCCAGGTTATACATCAATAAACTCTGGAATAAATGCGTTTAATCCTATAATATCAACCGCTGGACGTTATGTCGCATGGTTATATCAAACGCACGCGATAATTGTATAATATCACGTGACGATTTCATTCTCCATTGTCATCACTTGGTATCTGTTGTCAGATATGAACTAGACCAAATAATTATGGTACTGTGTAGGATATTCGATGTAATAAAACAATTATAAACCTTGTAAGAGTGAGATATGACGGATTGTCTCCCCTCGAAAGTTTATGCCACCTTCGGGTGACATAATCTTTCTCTGGTAGACAAACCGTCATATCTCACTCTTACAAGGTTGATAATTGTATATTATTAGTGAAACTGTCGCAAATCTTAAGAGTACACTTATGTCTACGTTTACGACTTACGACCTTTAGTGAAACGGTCGCCTGACCAATTTTAGATGTTGTTGCCCTTTTTGACTTTTAATATTTCATCACAAGGGGAGGAGAGAGACATATGTTTTTCAGTAAAAAACAACCATTTATTTTTGTATATTTCAGTATGCAGCTGTGAAGGGCATCAGTCAAGTTGTGTTATCTAGAATACTAATAGCATCACCCAGCATGTGTAAGTTGTCATACATAAACCATTACACTATATGTAATAAAAACATACAAATGTAGATACAGTCAATCCTGCTTTAGAGACCACCTCGATTAAGCAACTTTTATTGTGTGACCTGAATTTTAAATTCCTTTTAGAGTGCATTTTATATTAAATAAACCTGTATTTAGCGACCAAGTACGCTCAATATCAAAATATTTAAAAGCCAAATAATTTTAACATGTTTGGGATCAAGTAAACCATAGGGCCTAAATAGGATAGCCAATATCGGCCAATGTTACCTATGCGGCCACAGTTAAAAGGTAGCAATATATAATTATGTCTTTCATGATAATGTAATATCCAAAATTATTAAATCGAGAAAAGGGTTATTTCCCCTAGGTACGTTCCAGATGACAACAATGCAAGGGAAATAATTAGATATTTTATCGACGTGCAAAAGTGCGCCAAATTTTTAGGGGTTAATTCGTCCCACGCGCACTGATACCCAAACCGATATTTTTCCTACGTGCACATTGCAACGAGAAAAGGGGGTTATTTCTTATCACGTACAAAAAATTCTGTTATTATTTTCCATCTAGTTTCTATAGTAAAGTATAATAATATAAAAAATGAGAAGTAAGACTTATGAATTGAAATTAATTCCGTGGGGACTTAAGAAAACACACTTAAAAAAACTTGTATAAAACCAACTCTCACAAACACCATTGTTGATATGTGTTGCTTTGTAATCTATAACGGTAAAAAAATATAGTTATATGTAATCTATTCTACACTGATTTGCACGAATTCCCAACAAAACGGTGTTTGCAATTCTTTTATTTTACTTCTATCAGACTGGCATATTAATATTCAATAGATTCAGTTTTTAGCTTGACTTTTCGAAGAAAAAAGTCGAGCTATTGTCGTCACTTTGGCGTCAGCATCTGGGTCGGTTAAGTTTTCGGTTAAGGTTTTTGTCAGAGTCCATTTCTCAAAAACTATCAAAGGTATCCATTTGATACTTGGAATACTTGTTCACTGTCAAAAGAGGAACCAATTACAACAAGGCAGATAACCCTGTGATTTGTATATCCAGAGTTATCTGCCCTTGTTTCGACATAGTACATAGAAATTAGGGACATTTTTTTAGTATAATTAAAATTTCTCAATAACTATCAAAGCTATTAACTTGAAACTCAATACACTTGTAGAAAGTGTTGACCCCAATCTGTTGACAAGACGACAACTCCATTCAGCATTTTATTTGAGTTGTTCCCCTGTTTTTACTTAGAATTTCTTCAAAAAATACAATTTCTCAATAATTGTGATAGGCATTAAAATGAAATGAAACATACCTGTTCACTATCAAATGGGGAACCCATTACAACAAGGGAGGTGACCCTGTGATTTGTATATCCAGAGTTATCTGCCCTTGTTTTGACATAGTACATTGAAATTTGTGATATTTTTTTAGTAAAATTAAAATTTCTCAATAACTATCAAAGCTATTAACTTGAAACTCAGTACACTTGTAGAAAGTGTTGACCCCAATCTGTTGACAAGAGACGACAACTCCATCCAGCATTTTATTTGAGTTGTTCCCCCGTTTTTACTTAGAATTTCTTCAAAAAATACAATTTCTCAATAATTATGATAGGCATTAAAATGAAATGAAACATACCTGTTCACTATCAAATGGGGAACCCATTACAACAAGGCAGGTGACCCTGTGATTTGTATATCCAGAGTTATCTGCCCTTGTTTTGACATAGTACATTGAAATTTGTGATATTTTTTTAGTAAAATTAAAATTTCTCAATAACTATCAAAGCTATTAACTTGAAACTCAGTATACTTGTAGAAAGTGTTGACCCCAATCTGTTGACAAGAGATGACAACTCCATCCAGCATTTTATTTAAGTCACTCCCCCTTTTAGACTTAGAATTTCTTAAAAAAATGCAATTTCTCAATAATTATGTAAATTGCTTGCAGTTTAATATCAGATATGAAAAAATCGAGCATCCAGCCCCCATGGGCAGTGCTCTTGTTATTATTCAGAATATAGTCCTTAATGTTGTTGTAGTTTTAATACTAGTATATTGATGGTGGATTCTCAGACCTTACTTCATAATGAATACTAAATGTTATTTTTATGGGTAGGGAGTTTTGATAAGAATGTACCCTTCCCACCCAGCCCCATGCATGTAAATTGAAATGGACAAGCCTTAAATTGGCTACTGTGATAAATTATGCATAAACACACATGAAAATAACCTAGCATACATATTGATTCTGCTACCAGTGGATTAGGATATTTCTCTACACAAAATTGTAAAATTTGATTGATTTGATTGATTTTTGGTGTTTTAACGCCTCTTTCAGCAATATTTCAGTTATATCATGGCGACCAGTTTTAGTGGTAGAAGAAGCCGGAGAGAACCACCATCGATGGGCAAGCAACAGGTAAACTCTATCCCTTGCTGATGCGAGTCGATTGCACCCTTTTTTGTAATTTACAAAGTCGGGCGCGAACCCACGCCGTATTGGTGATACGCTTGTATGAGTTGTTAGGTAATCCAACTACGTAACCCATTGAGACCCGGGCCCTACAACTACCTAACTCATTGAGCCACCCGGGCCCTTCAACTACCTAACTCATTGAGCCACCCAGGTCCTACAACTACCTACATCATTGAGCCACCCGGGCCCTACAACTACCTAACTCATTGAGCCACCCGGGCCCTACAACTACCTAACTCATTGAGCCACCCGGGCCCTACAACTACCTAACTCATTGAGCCCCCCG
>MJUT01053906.1:310266-320939 GCA_002080005.1 Gigantidas platifrons | reverse complement strand
TGCTGTTTATCCACTAAACACACGGTATTAAGGAGTAAGAGTCGGTTTGGCTCAGAATCATCAGAATCAGGGTAATACATCAGAGTTGAGCTGCATATCTACTTTTTTTTCGTATAATTTTGATCCAGGTTTTTTCTTTGAATTGATTGTAGCAAAGGCTTTAGGTAGCATTTCAACACAATTTCCCTCAGTTATGACTGAGTGAGTGATTGTTGTTTAACGCCAACTCAGCATTTTTCAGATATATGATGGAGCCTATTAGTTAATAGTTTTGGAGTTAATCTTGATTGCAGTAAAACTTGTGCAGGGCAAGCAGTTGTTGCAGGCGCAGCACACTGCACCCACCATAACCCTGCATTTAATAATCTTTGTTTTATCCTGTATATGTAAGAATTTTGAGAGAAAATAATAATTGTTATACAAATAAGGGGGGTATTTTCATACTTTTTATGTACATGTAATATTAGGCAGTACAAAGACGAGTTGCCATGCCAGCATATACAAGTTGTTTATTTTAAACATAATATATATAGCAATGGGTTTTAATGGGTGAAATGGTAAAGATAAGACTACAGTCAAACAAAGTCTGAATTACACCATAGTAGAAGAGTCCCAGTTTAATGATTGTATAGGGAACACCAGAATTCACCCCCCCCCCTTCCCCGTTTTTAGTGGGGTTCTTTAGTTTTTTTTGTGTGTATGTTTTGTAAATCATTGTTTGTCCGTTTTCTTTTGACTATACATTGTGTGTTGTCTGTTCTTTTAATTACACATTCTGGTTACCCCCCTTTGGTATCTTCAAACTCTTCTTCTCAATTGAAGTTTTTGATGGATATTCTTTCATATTCATTTGCATCCTCATCATTTCACATTAGATATGGAACACCGTCCCTTGGTGGCCCTTGCAGATATCCAGTGTTTCATCCATAAGTCCTAATACACTATCCACTTCTTAGTACAAACTAAGATATGCATTACAAGGATTACTTTTTTTTTATTTATGTTTTTGTTGGTATGTGTGATATCGTTTCTTTGAATTTCCTGGATTGCGCTTTGGCAGAGATCCGGTACAATAGTACCACATATACTGTATCACTACTGAGTATACTATCAATTAAAATGATTGACATTTACTGCTTATAGCAATGTACTGTCTACTGTATTAATCATAATTGTTATATTTATGTAACTGCCCCCTGTAGGACCATGATTGGATTAATAAAATATTATTATTATTATTATTATTATTATTATTATTATTATTATTATTATTGTAAGCAAAGCACTCCCACCACCACGTGAATAACACAACTGTATGTACACGAATTTCAAACTCTGATTCTACCAATTACTGACCGTCTTCAACAAATTAAAGATTATATCAGAGGTTGTACATGACAATTGAAAAAAAAAATAAGACTACTTATATAATGTCCAGAAAAAACTAAATTATATGACACGAATCTTAGGCGAGTACGGTAACTTTAACCGAATTAATTATGGACCTCTTTTATACGCTCTTTTATTGGGCACGGATACGCCGTATGTTTCCTTTTCGCAATTTCAAGTGCTCAAACATTTACAGTTTCCAATACCAAGTTTGAAAAATTATTTTAAAAACGAAAGTGATCCTTCCAAAATCTTCTCTTCTATCAGAATTTGGGTTGGGACCAATTAATGAATTTCTTGACCGACAGCGTGTTCAGTATTTTTCAAAGTTTGATGAGCTTCCGGCTCACAGGTTATGCAAAATTGTGTTCATGGAGCTAAAAAATTCCAAATATGGAAGTATTTAAATTATACGAAACATATTTTACGGTTAATAGGATTAGACCATGGAAACTATACTATGAAAATTTTTAATACAAACATATTCTAACATTTTTTTTCGATAAAACAGTTCAAGATAAGGAATTAGCTAGGAGGCTGGAAATTAGACTTGCTACAAGTCCCTCTCTGTACCTGTATATCCATTTAATTTTGCTTATGTAACACAACAGTTGTTTTACTGATAAGATATTACATTGACTGCTGGGGAGAGAGGAGCCTTCCTCCACGGCTATCAGTAATCAGGTGTTGTCTCTATAATAATAGTTTTATTAAGTAGACAAAATACAGAAAAAATAAAAGAAAGGAAGGGACCTGTAGCAAGTCTATCTGGAAATGAGCAGTTTATCAAACTATAACACCTTTAATATTTCCCCAGGGAAACAAGCATATAATTATACAGTATAAATGATTTCTGGGCCTCTCGACTGAAGTTCCTTGCTAGAACCAATTACTTGCCCTTGAATGAACTTTTTTTTCAAATTAAACTTCGGGAAAGTTCTAAGTGTACATATATGCGATGACGATATGGTCGAAGACTTGCACCTGTAGGGTCTTCATATAATTGTAAGAAAATGCAATTACTAGACGGGGTGTGTCAGAAGCACCGTCCCTTGGTGTTTTAGCAAGTTTACTGCTTGTTAAGGAATATGCAACATATGTAAAGTTTCACACTGGATGTGAGATACAGGGGACAAACCAGAACATGATCCACTAAATAATTATAGAATATAAAAACCCAAACTATGTCCTTTTTCTTTTGTGTGTATGTCTCATTTATCAATCATGAATGTTTGTATTGTTAATGATGCCTCATGTGGGCCCTATGATTAGGCAATAAAATGTATATTCTATTCTATTCTATTCTATTCTATTCTATAGTGTATTCTCACTTGACCATATAACTAAATATGCATAAAATAGGACCACCCTCGTACGAGTGAACCATATGAGTATATACTGTATACATGGTCCGGAACATATGCGTACTGTTAAAATACTCGTACGGTCTGGAACCTATATCCTTGGTATTTATTTAAGGAACATTTGTAATTTTTGGACAGGTTATACCATATAACCTATATATAGGTTAAAGTATTTGATAGTGCAGATAGCAACCTTGAATGTTTCAATCGAGTGACTCGCAACTATAAGCTGTGCAGTGCCAGATTTAGGACAAATGAGGCCCTGTGCTAGTTTAGTTACGAAGCCCCTTACTTGGGCCCTAAAGGAGTTAAACCCGGTAGGCCTACACAGAAAGTCAGATATACATGCTGAGAAAATTTAGGAATACTAGTAGTTAAAATATAACGTTATATTAGGTCAGACATGTACACTGCGTTTTTTTGGCAGGAAGATGCCCCCCCACCCTGGCCAAAGGGGTCCTATGCTTAAGCGCACTGAAGCACAATGGTAAATCCGGCACTGAAGCGGTGGCAGTCGGCTCCAGTCAAATATCGATTCTTGTTTTTATGGAGTCTTATATTAGTACAGGGGGATTAATGAAAGGATGCATGTTCCGTGATTGTCACAAGGGTATTCTCTCTCTCTCTCTCTCTCTCTCTCTCTCTCTCTCTCTCTCATATATATATATATATATTTGATTTTTGTGGTGTTTAACGCCACATTCAGCAATATTTCAGCTATGTTATGGCGACCAGTTTTAAATTGTGGTGGAAGAAGCCACCGGAGAGCACCACCGGCCATGGGCAAGTAACTGGTAAAATTTATCACATGCGGTTGCGAGTCGAGTGCATCTTTTTTGTAATTTACAAATTCGGTTGCGAATCCACGCCGTATTGGTGATAGGCTTGTATGAGTTGTTGGGTAATCCAAATACCTAACTCATTGAGCCACCCGGGGTCCTTTGTTTTTATGAAGTTTTGTATAAGTACAGGGAATTAAGAAAGGATGCACGTTCCGTGATTGTCACAAGGGTATTGTCTATATACAGTCAAACCTGTCTTATGTGATCTTTCAAGGGAATAGTGAAATATGGTCACATAAGGTGGTCGCTTAATACAGGTTTAATTGATATGAAATGCACTGTGAAAGTCAAGGTTACGTAATACAAGTAATTGTTTAATAGAGGCTGTCACTAAAGCAGATTTGACTGTATATCCAGATGTGTAGGTGACCTTAACAGACTTTTGCTATTCTGTTTAATTATTTGCCTTTCCAGTGTTTCAATTTTGAGCGTACCTGATGAAGGTTATTTTAAAAACGCGTTTGGCGCACTACATTTGATGTCCAGGTTTTTTTTGCAACACATCATTCCAAAGTCTGTTGTTATATTGTTTATGCAAGTAGTTGTAAACAGGGCCTCCAAGCCGGAACAAGACTGCTTTGGGGCCCCGGTGACGGTCTGATACTTTTCTCAAAAATTGAGGATTTGAGTTGAAAATGCAGAAATCAAAATAAAACGTCTATGCCTAAGGCTGTGGGGCCCTTCAGCTATAGATACACGGGCCCCTTCTTAGTTCTCCGTGCTCCGCAACGATGTACCGACTGAACCCCCCTCTCATAAGCCCTGGTTGTAAATAACTTTGACCTTGACAAACAGTGAACCCTTTGTTATGTTTACCTAACAACCTTGTATGATAAAGTGAACTCACATTCTGTCAACTTTTCATTTTAAACAGTGATAATATCACATACCCTTGATAATCTTCTTTATCATAATTTATACCAGACGGAATGCACATAAATGTTGATTAAAAGAGACCTTGAAGAATCCACCCAGATAGATATTAAATTTAATATGTAATGTAGAACGTTCTGACGTCACTGATTCTCTATCATGAACATGGGAACACTTACTACGAAAGTATTGTATACTACTGTACATTATTATATTATTATTATATTGTAATATACAAGCCTTCGTAGATTCATATTGTCTGCTTTTCACGTTTTCATCGGATATTTTCATTGGTTCAGCTATAATAGAAAATGAAAATATCCAATGAAAACGTGAAAGGCAGACAATATGAACCTACGAAGGCTTATATTATAGAACTATATATTGTACATACATTTGACACAAACGTTTTGGGAGGGACCACATGCAAGTTTCATTTCTTAATATGAATGAACTTGCCAAAGCAGTCACGAATTAATTTATTTTGAGCGGTCACGAATTAATTTATTTTGAGCGGTCATGAATTAATTTATTTTGAGCGGTCTCGAATTAATTTATTTTGAGCGATCATGTATTAATTTATTTTGAGCGGTCTCGAATTAATTCATTTTGAGCGATCATGTATTAATTTATTTTGAGCGGTCATGTATTAATTCATTTTGAGCGGTCATGTATTAATTTATTTTGAGCGGTCACGAATTAATTCATTTTGAGCGGTCATGTATTAATTTATTTTGAGCGGTCACGAATTAATTTATTTTGAGCGGTCATGTATTAATTTATTTTGAGGGTCATGTATTGATTTATTTTGAGC
This sequence comes from Gigantidas platifrons, assembly GCA_002080005.1. Classification (NCBI taxonomy): domain Eukaryota; kingdom Metazoa; phylum Mollusca; class Bivalvia; order Mytilida; family Modiolidae; genus Gigantidas; species Gigantidas platifrons. The sequence goes on along the minus strand of MJUT01053906.1, from coordinate 315,657 downwards.
AGTCATGTATTAATTTATTTTGAGGGTAATGTATTGATTTATTTTGAGCAGTCATGTATTAATCTATTTTGAGCGGTCATGTATTAATTTATTTTGAGCGGTCATGTATTGATTTATTTTGAGCGGTCATGTATTAATTTATTTTGAGCGGTCATGTATTGATTTATTTTGAGCGGTCATGTATTAATTTATTTTGAGCGGTCATGCATTTATTTATTTTGAGCGGTCATGTATTGATTTATTTTGAGCGGTCATGTATTCAATTTTGCCTCTTTCTACGATTTTGATATTTTATTTTCGAATTGTTCCGAGAGCGTGGTGTATTTTCAATGCAAGCATGAAATACTGATCTACGACTAGTAGTCACGGCTTGTTCTGATAATGAAGTCTAAGCCCATTTGCATAATGCAAGTTTGAATATACCAAATGGTAATCAGGAACGGTAAATTCCAATCTGCCTAGTAGAAGTCTAACATTGGAGAAATCTAGAGTAGCTTCAAATAGCATTGTGATCACAACAATAAATTTAATCGTAACACCGAAATATATCTATCACCATTGATGTTGTGGGTTCGAATCTCGATCAGGGCGAGGTGTACAACATTATGTGATACAGTTTGTAAGTGACTTGCGGCAGATCGGTGGTTTTCTCCAGATCCACTGGTTTCCTCCACCAATAAAACTCGCCGCCACTAATATAACTGAAATATTGTTGAAAGTGGCGTTAAACACCATAAAAAACCAAATACATGGATATATTATGATAGAAAAATCACCTTTCTAACTAACACATACTTTTTGACCGAGAAGTCGACTTCATATATTTAGAAAATGATAAAAAAAAAATACATTTCAAACAATAAAGGCATGAAATGATAAAAAGTAGCTCTAGTCTTATTTTTTGTTTGTGCATAGTAGTGTTCAACATATATTGTATTGTGTTTTTGTTTTTTGTATTTTTTCTTCGTTTGGTGTACGTACCATATGGTGCCAGTTTTATCTGGATTGTCCATCTTGATTGCTACTTCGGTATTCTCTATGGCTTATTTAAAGAAATGGTACAAAATGAAGAAAATGGATGAGTGACCCTATTGCAAACAAGATGCGGCCATTTTGTTTGGTATCTCAATTCCAATTTGAACCAGGTTTAATGTAATTTTGTTTTGGACCTCTAGTTTTGCTCTACGTCCAAATATTCACCTAAACGTGTATTGCAAAGTACAAAATGTAGAAAATATTTCATAATGGATGACTGACCCTGTAACAAACAAGAAGCGGCAATTTTGTTTGGTATCATCCCAATTCCAATTTGAACTAGTTTTAATTTATATACGATAAATATTAACATTGATTAGGTGGTCAAGGTATAATTAATATGCATTTCAACTTCAACGTTATCTGTATAGATATGACGGCGTCCACGTGACAAATTCATTTAAAAGAATTCAGCGCAAGTCGTAACTTTAGTTACTCTTCCCAAAATTATTTTTGCAAAATCTGGACATTTTATTTTATCAAGAAGATAGACTAAAGTAAAATATATATATTACTTTACATAATTTATAGCTAGGGTAAGTTTTACAAATATATTTTGGTTCAAGAATAAAAATAAAGTAATTCAGAATAAATAAACTAACAAGGTAAAGGATTATTTAGTGGGGTTCATGTTACTAGATCTTTAGTTTTATGTGTATGTGTTGTTTGTCCTTTTGTCCTGTTTCTTTTGACCATTGTGTTGTCTATCCTTCTTCGATTTACGGATTCTGATTACCTCTTTGGGATCTTCAAACTCTTCTGGCCATTTCATTGTTTCTATTTTGACCAGTTTCTCACAGGTACTGAACACCAAGTGTTTTTAATTCCAAAAGGACAGAGATTCTTGTGATCATTTTTAGGGAACATTTTGGTTGATTTTGAAGCAGGAACAAACATTCTGTTTGACGTTTGTATCAAATACCCCTTTTTCCGGACTTTAATATTGTTTAGTTATGTTATGTTCAACGAGTTACGGACTTTAATATTGTTTAGTTATTTTATGTTCAACGAGTTACGGCGAGGGATAATTGTTGATTTTGTTGATATTGGTTGACCATCACTGTTTAAACTTTCACTTCATAACAGTTTATTCAAGTTGTGTTTCCAACGGTTTGTTGGTTGAGTTAATTGAATTATTTATTGGTGTTCATCGCCACTTCAGCAACTTTTCATCTACATCGCAACTATCCGATACAACATTCTGTGATAAAGTTTGTTAGTGACTTACGGCAGGTCGGTCGTTTTCAACGGTTTCCTCCACACCCCCACCCCCCCAAAAAAAACCCTGACCGCCTCGATATAACTGTAATATTGTTGAAAGTTTCGTTAACCACCACAAATCTAACCCCACATCACACCTATTAAATTTGTTGAGGAAAGGAAGCACGACAGAAACTCCGCCCTTTTATAGGTGTCTGGAAATAGCAATTCTTGAGGTGAGTGTCGGGGCGCGAACTGACGTCAGTGTTGTTAGTCGTGTGCTCAGAAGTCAACGATCTAAACCACTCGGCCATATAGGCCTATCTGTTTGTGATCAGGTACCACTGACAGAAATAAAATTATTATTGTTATCTTCAATGTTTATTTGTAGGAATATTGTTTAAGTAAAATGGTCATGTTTTGCGCGCATAGAGAGTTTTATTTCGAAACATTTTGGTTGGTTACAACGACCTGAAGGACTATTTACTATAAGCATGTATATATCTCTCATAAATCGTCCTGGATAAAGCTGAAATATTGCTTGTTGGACGTTAAGCAATTAATCAACTCTCGAACAAAGTAGCATGAACAATTTCGCTTTTTAAATTATTTGGCTTTCATCGTACACGATGAAGGTTATTCCAGAAACGCGTCGTGTGCACTAAATTTGATATCTACGGTTTTTATTCATATTTTTGTTATTATATTCGATGCATTCATCTAGAACACAGATTGTGTTTATAAATACATTAATCGACTACGTATTTATAAACATGATAATCAGTATTTCGGTCACCTACTTAGACCCGTTTGATTATAACCTCTGTTTTGTACTGTCCAGGGTTCGGTCTTGTTGCTGTGATTGGTTATAATGTTGTCAATCATTGCTGTTTAAATTCCCATGTTCAATCGTAATTTCCTGGCTTTTGATGTTCTATTCTCATGATGGTAATGTGTTTAAATACTTACTGATATACATAATTGCCCTTAAATGCAATAGAGAGCACTGATCCCCGTAATCACCACAATTCACGTAACATGGTCAAATCCCTCCTATCATATTGAAAGGCCGACATTCACGAAAGGGTTTAAAATTATTTTTATGGGTATTGAATAACAATTGTTGCTATTACTATCACTGAGTCGATACTCTATAGTCCCCGAGGTATCATCACTGAGTCGATACTCTATAGTCCCCGAGGTATCATCCGTCCAGTAGTCAGTCAGTGTTTCGGCAATAGCATGACTTGTTAGATATATTTATGTTTGAAATGGGACACCTCCTAGATAATGTAATTGATTAAAACCAAGGTCAATCCTCGCCAGACATAAGTGACCTTAGCAGATTGTGGCAATCCTATTTATGTCCTTTGTTTTGCATGGTCACATATATACAGGGCCACCAAGAGAATTTGTCGGTCCCAGGGCAAAAGAAAACTTGGCCTCCTCCTCCAATTTCCCAAATAATGATAGTCCACCAAATATAAAACATATCTTCACTAATGTAATGCCCTAGGCAGCTGAATAAGTAAACTATAACGAACATTACATAAATTGTGCATACTTATGGAATTATTAAGATTAAAGGCAGCTTACATCATACAATTGCAAAAATAGAACATTATTTTTCTGGCAATTTCAGATTCGAAGCTAAGTCTTGCTAAATCCACTAAACGATCATGTGACATGGTTGAGCGTAAATAGTTCCTTAGAAGCTTCAGTTTGCTGGAGGATGAAGTAAAATAAATAAATAAATAAAAAATAAAGGCTCACCTGAACGGAATCAATTGAGTTTAACAAAAGTCTGATCCAGTCTACTCACCATTAATGAGCCCCCTCCTCTGCAATCCTCGATCTGCTACTCTCAGAGGTAATTCTTAAGGACTTAGCCTGGATCCCCATTTCCTATGTATTTGTCTATAGCAAATCACTTAGGCCTACATATTTCAGAGCCCTTATATAGAAAATCAGTGGGCTCCTCCACCTGAAACCCTCGATCTGCCCGTGTCAATGGTCGTTCTTAGGGGAGCCCAAGCAGTCGGGCTTGGCCCTCATTTGAGTAATTTAATATACATTTACAAGTCGAAAATCACTAAATATATGTACGTGGTCCAGTGCCCCCCATACACCGTAAAAGAAAAGTTGCTATACATCATCAAGGGCCCTAAGTGGGCTCCTTCCTGAAACCTGGGGGCTACTTCTGTATGAAGAATTATATATATATATATTATGCATCAATATTTCAGGGTTAGGGTTCTGGTGTCTAACGCCACTTTCAACAATATTTTCTTTATATCAGTTTTATTGGTGGAGGAAACCGGAGTACCCAGAGAAAACCACCCACCTGCCGCAATGTTGAATCGAGCACACCTCGCGTGGGCGAGATTTGATCTCACAACGTTCAATATTCAGATCGGATTCAATACAAATTAAAATTGTATATACTAGTACATGAAATAATAAATTTATTAAGAACAGAAATAATAAATTTAATAAGAACAGAAATAATACAGTATAAAGATTAAAATATGTCGACAAAATAGTTTGGTATCGCATGTCTGAAAAAAATAACAGACGGTTTGTTTTATTCTGAAGAAACTATATCGCCTATTTACGATTTTCTTGAAGACTCTTCACCAAGATAATGGTTTCTCACTCAGTTATAAGTGAGGGTTGGTATTTTACTCACACGTCAAAACACACGTGTTAACCCAATCTTTTTAATAAGAGGGAAGATTTGGGTCCATAAAAATAATTTAACCGACACTTTTCACAACCCAGGAAAGTGATATGTGTTGGGGTGGGGTGGGGGGAGGGGGGTATTGATGTTGTATCAGTCTCTTGGATTGTTCTGTTAGATTTTGAACTGTTCCGACAGTGTGGCAGTTTTTGTGCTCCATTCTGTTCAATCGGGCATTGCTTGTGTATGAATTCGTTGGTTTTGTGCTCCATTCTGTTCAATCGGGCATTGCTTGTGTATGAATTCGTTGGTTTTGTGCTCCATTCTGTTCAATCGGGCATTGCTTGTGTATGAATTCGTTGGTTTTGTGCTCCATTCTGTTCAATCGGGCATTGCTTGTGTATGAATTCGTTGGTTTTGTGCTTCATTCTATTCAATCGGGCATTGCTTGTGTATGAATTCGTTGGTTTTGTGCT
>MJUT01053906.1:280280-299855 GCA_002080005.1 Gigantidas platifrons | reverse complement strand
AAATACACCTATTGCTTTGTGAAGCAGTACATATGTATTTAAAATTTTATAAAGTTGAAAGCAATTAAATAAACATGGAAACGATTTAAATACCCATTTAAAAAATGCTCTTGGAGTAATGTATATGCACAAGACTCCGCCTTCCCATAGTTAAAATAAAAGAAACGACACGCAAAAGAAAAGAAAAAAGAAAAACAAATGGATTGAAAAGAATCGATGAAGCCTTATATTTTAGGACAAGGTATGTGTGGTAACTATCGTCTTGAAGTAAGAGGTTGCTGATCTGTAGAATTAATATAGCAAATAGTTCATTATACTTCGGACTAAATGACAGCTTAGAGACCTATCAGTCACCACCAAAATATTATATGGACCAGATTTCAGCTTCTGTCTATATCATACTTTGGTGGTGACCGACCTGTACACATACTGCCATCTGGCCCCCAGTATCTTGAACTGTTTTTTTTTTAATGTATTTTAATCGTATATATTTTAAAGAATATCATATTCCCCATCCTTAACTAATGTACATGTATAAAATTTAAACTGCAATAACACCTGTTTGCCTCCCTGTTTCTATAGCGACACAAATAGTGTACAGAAGAAAAACAATCATTTTGTTTTCATTATTGAGAAAAAAAATATTTTAAGTCATGTTTTTTCAACTTTACCTTGGGTCACTGGATTCGCTTTGAATTCACACATTTAAAAGAAAAACGGCTGTAAACGTACTCATGTCACTGTTTCTAAGGAAAACACTGAGAACACGCAAAAGTAGTTTATTTAAAAATAACGAACAGTATATACACAGACTTGACAACTTAGCTTAATCAACATAAACCACGCGATTTATTTTTTTCATCATGGGAACTGGCAGACTCCTTCGTGAGTGTAATGTTTAGTTTCTTATATATTCCAGTGTCTTACGATTACGCATAACAAAAATATTTTTTTTCACAATTTTTATTATTCATATTTTCTCGTTCAAGTCACTGTCAACCGTAGTCCCTAAGCGTTCAATTAAAAGAGACAAATGAAATGATATCATCCTTTTATATAGGTGGTTGATAAAGAGTTAAACACACGTGATAACTAATCATCTACTTCATACAGAAAACTGACTACGTTGCATTATATCTAAAAAAATCTAACTGAAAACCCGTTTGTTATTCAGGTCCTTGAATGGAAATTCGTATTTCTCTTTTTCTCACTTTCTAAAATAAATTAAAAATGCTTCCCCGTGTACACAAGATTTTAAAATACTTCAACAAGCAAATCTTAACGCCAATGTAAGGTTGCTACACTCGATGTAGTCTTGTCTTGTCCATAAATATCCACCATATTAAGAAAAGGTTCACGTTTTTATTTGGGATATCCAATTTTGAAAGAAAGGTTTGGAGATATTAAATGGATAATCAGAGGCCGTAAATCGAAGGACGACACACTGTTGTTCCGGTCCCAAACAAGGACTCCCGATTTTCATCGAACCCTTTTCAATATCATGAAGGACGACAGCAATGCAAGGGCAAAAAGAAATAGGACAACAGGACAAACAATGATATACAAAACACTACACAGAAAACTACAAATCGAGCAACACGAACCAACTAAAACCGGGCGTGAACTCAGGTACTCCGGAAGGGTATTCAGTTCCTGCTCCACCCGTCGCGCTACTATTGTTACGTGCCCTCTGACGAGTCATGAACGAGTAAAGGATCGAATTGTGATTATGACAAACGGAACGTGTGATACAGATAATACGTAACGGTTAACCCGGTCATGGTGGCGATCGTAATAAATAAATAATAGATTAGGTCGGGTATGATAACGGTGATAATCAACAGTCAATAAACATCAGATTACGATATCTTCGGTTATGCCCTCAAGACAAGAACACGAAAAACATTTTCTGTACTGGACAATTAGTCCAAGGTTAGGAAATGACCCACACCAATGATTCACATCAAATATATATGATAAATGACTTTCTTCTGGGCATTACGTTAAATAAAGGTACTACTGACCAAAGAGAAATGAACAAGAGACTGTTGACCTAATACACATATATGTGTTTTTTTAAATAATGTATTACCTCAAGTTATTTTTGTAGTGTTTGATGTTTGGCATAGGGTTTTAGGAGTACGTGAATGATGAGTGAATGGCTAAAAAAGGCAAGCGACGATCCCTTAAGCACAATAACAGTTGGTTTGGTTTGAAATATGATGTTTAACACCACTTGTCAACAATAATTCAGTTATTTCTTGGCGGTCAGCTTTATTGGTGGATGAAACCGGAGTACCCGGAGAAAACAACCAAGCTATCGCAAGTCACTGAAAAACTTTATCACATAATGTTGTATCAAGTACACCTTGCCCTGATCGAGATTCGAACTCACAACATCAGTGGTGATAGGCACTGATTGCATAGGTATATGTAAATCCAACTACCATACTATCAAGGAAACGACGGCTCCTTTATTTTTGTAGTTTGTGGTGCTTGGCATCGGCTATTAGAGTACGTGACTGATGAGTGTATGGTCAAAAAGCAAACGATGATCCCTAAAACACAATCACAATAAAAACCTGAATGTGAACTCAGGTTCTCCGGAAGGAATACCTCTATGGAAAATTACTGACACACTTAATAATATCGATATTAAAGAGGACAAAATAACTTTGAATTAACCGACTGTTCGATTAATTAAAAACAATCATAACTTATGTCTCATTGTTTATCGTAGTCAAATCTCGTTCCTTAATTGTTCATGACGTATCACCGGATGCTTAACATTAGTAACACAACGTGCCCCAGTAGTGGAACAGGAGCTGGTTTATTATCGAGATCACATGATTGCACACGTGACTATTAGTAGAATTAGTGGGGTTCAGTCTTACATTGTCTGTGGAGTGGTTTGTAGACCATTGGTTGTCTTCGGTCTACAAGGCTCAAACAGTAATTACAGCATTTGTATACACAAAACGGTAAACGATGTTGGTGTGGGTACAGGCAATCCATTCACTTGATATCTATATAGAGTTGTGACTGTGGGAGAAGATTACCATTTAAAGTACCGGTATATAATATCACCACAGTTTTCTGTAGAGAGAATGGGCATGTTTTCTGTTTGTAAACCTCTGTATATTGTGATGTCTATCTCGATTCCCCTAAGCTGTTCAATTTAATAGTGTGATTTTTATCCGAATTTCTAATGGATTATTTGTCAATATCTTTCCTTGTTGTAATATGGTGATCACGTGAGGCTTATACAAACAAGATTTCCTTCTCAAACGTGATTTCCGTGTTACGCCTATGTTACCCGTGTCTTGAAATACAAGACACGAGTCAAGGACTTCCGCCAATTGCTTAATATGGCGTTCGGAATGTGTCCGATATTTAGGAGCTTTGGTTTGGTTTGGTTTAATTTGATTTTCTTATAATTTTTCTGCTGTAAATCTGTGGTTGTGTGTATCATTTGATTACTAACATGAAAAATACGAAATATCAGACTGTTGGAAGAATTCTAAAATTTAATGAAAAATCGTAGAAAGAGTCAAAATAAATATTACATTATCTCCCCCTGTCATTGGAGATATTATGTTTGTAGTGCATTACCTAAACATACCGACAATACTGTATGTATAAGTGAATACATTTATCGCCCTAAAGCTAATTTTATTTCTGAACACAGCTACCATGTCATGTAGTTATTGTAAATTAACAGCTAATTTCATGCATGTATGTGTTTAGCTGCGGAACCGTAGCCCTTATGGACCTTGGCCAGTTTTCTGATATTAGCGGACCATAGGGCTACTGATTTTACCCTATCAAAAACTTTCGAAAATGCGCGGTGAAAATTTTGTGCACCTTTTTTGCAAATTATTGTCATGAAAGCGTGTGCGAGAACGGTCAAACATATATATTTCGCTTCGTGAGATATTTATCTACATTTTTCTATACTTACTTACCTATTAACAATCATTTCCAGCTCGTTATCATAACAAATATCTCGATATTAACTGACCCCGGCTACTTCGTTCCGCCATCTTGTCATTGTGGTAATATCGAGACAGTTGTTATGATTACGAGCTGGAAATGAATATTAATAGGTAAGTAAGTATAGAAGAATGTAGATAAATATCTAACGAAACGATACATATATGTTTGATCGTTCTCGGACCCGATTTCATGACAATAATTTGCAAAAAAGGTGCGCAAAATTTTCACCGCGCATTATCGAAAATTTTTGATAGGGTGAAATCCGTAGCCCTATGGTCCGCAAATATCAGAAAACTGGCCAAGGACCATAAGGACTACGGTTCCGCAGCTAGTATGTGTTAAGACAATATCTATAAATATTATATGTTTTCAGTCTAGTATGTTACAATATGACGTTTTGGTAATCTGCTGGATCTATTAAACCATGAGGTGGAATCCAGGTCATATTAATAGGTGCAGTGGTCTATTAATAGCTCTATATAGAACCAAACAAGATTTATAACATTTGATTCTGAACGTTCCAATATTAATATATAAGTCCTAATTAAAAGAAAAGCAGAAATATGTATATGGAAAGAACGTGTACAGGAGAGAGATGAAGATTTGTCTGATTGATCTAAATACAAAAACCGCGTTACAGTGTAAATTGTCTGCTTTACTTAGGTTTTTGTAATAAATAGGTGATAAGAGAAAATCCTTCTGCTCTTTTTGTTGAAACCTGTGAATATTATTGATTTTGCAAACAAGTGATTGGATATTCCCAGTTTCTATTCCCCACACCGACACACCTTATATTTTAAGACACTGAACTAATATCGCATATTCATCCTGCATCTAAATAATATATTTATTTGATCAATAACAATACATTGACTATATACATTTTACCTTACGGTATATAACTTTTAATAAAAAAAAATGATATGGACATACATGCACAAGAAATACTATCCCATATTATGCTTAGACGCAAGTAAAGAAGCAGCTATTTTATTGCTGCGCTACATTTCAGTCACAGTGTGAAGATACTAAAGAGGCTATCAGGCACCGTAACGCACAGGACAGACAAAACAATGGTAAAGAAAAGAACAATAGTCGACAAAACACTAAGCAAAAAACTAAGGATTGAACAAAACGACCTCCAATAAATAAAAATCCTGAAGAGTACATACTTTCTGCTCAACTAGTGGCACCCGTCGTTACTCTTAAATGCAACAAATACATTCCACAACGTGGTATTCCAGATAATCGTCTCTGATAAAATTACAAAGATTACAAATTACATTGCTTTCATTTGTACTGTTGTAAATACAATTATAATGTTCTTTAAAGTCACCCTTTCCTTTGATGTTAATTAATAGCACACTTTAAACACCACACTAATGTACGGATATGTCATAAAACCCATTATCTTTCCCTGTGCATTAACATTACATTCGCTTTCAGATACATAGTCCATATTTTATGTTCTCCCTTCATCGTGTGATTACGTGTAATATGTCCTTGACATTCTCTACGGGAATTTAACATTTCGTGGTCGCCATCTTTGTTTTAATATGACCCGAGTTATTTATCTTGCTTCCTAAATGTTGCCTCTACATTTTAATAACAACTTTCAGTAATGCTTATATATATAAACCGTAGAGAAAACCGAAGGGACAATCATGAATGGAAAATTCAGAAAATTCAGAGACACTCGGAACATAGGGCAAACATGACACGAAGACAAACAAAATAACGTAAAATCGGGGTTAAACCCAGATGCTCGCGAAGGGCAAGTATGTTTGCTACGTAGTTTTAAGTTTTATGATGTTTTTATTTTAATTTTTCTTACATATTGATATAATGAGGAATTCAGAAGACATCCGAATGAGAACTTCCAGCTGGTTACACTTCCCGTAAAAGCCAACGCTAAATTCCCGTAAAATAAAACTCCAAAATCAAACTGACTTAAATGAGTGATACGACATTAATGAATTTAAGCAGAGTTTGAAGATACCAAAGGAGTAATCAGAATTTGTAAATCGAAGAACAGACAACATAATGGCCAAAAGAAAAGTACAAAAGAACAAACAACGATCTACAAAACATACAAATAAAACTAAAGATGCACTTTGTTGGACGCAACTCAATATATATGCAAGTAGTTTTCATTTCCCGGTCGTTTTTATAGTCTTATTTTTGACTGGATGACACATGGAATAGTATGGAATGCAACCTAATGTTGAATAGGTGTGTTGGCTCTACGACTCTACTTTCCCTTTGTAATTTCCATAAATAACTGATATAAAAATTGTAATTTTATAATATTTATTGTTTTTATAAAAATCTGAATTATGCATATAAATAATAAGATGTGATCAGTATTTCAATAAAATTGCTATATTCAGATCCGTGACTATATTCTTTCAGATACCGGATTCAAAATATTTAAAACCGGAAGTTTCAAAATATTTGAAACTGGAACTAAGGCTTACATTTAAAGCTGAATCCCAAATGCCCTTTAACCCCAAATTAATACTCAATGTTTGAGAATAATGATTATTTACACAGTACATCCCACTCATAACAAAAAAAAAAAAAAAACAATCAATACTTATATTAATGAAACGAATTCTAAGAACCCATCATGCTGAACATCATCAAAGTGTTTAAATCGAATGGTGCCGCCACTTCACGGCCACCTCCCCCCATTGTACCTATAGGTGAGTACGCATCCAGGGCACCACCCATAGCTAGCATCATCATGATATCATTTCCTTCTAGTGGTTCTCCTCCCTTTTGTCTCTGTTGTCGTTGATAACGATCGATTTGGTTGATTGTATGTAATACTTTATTCATTCTCTTCCGTTGTTGGCGGACAATTTGGACTGGTTGGGCTGTGTAGCAGTCCGTCTTATTGTCTGTCTTTCTTACAACTGTTGGTGTACAACCGTCCATTACTATTCTACAGTATGGAGGTACTCTAAGTGACCTAGGGTCTTTATTGGTTCTGCAAATAAATAAATAAATAAATAAATAAATAAATAATTTGACATCCATGCTCATAGCATATTCCACAATGTCGTATTCCAAATTTCTTCGACATGTCGCACCTTCCGGCATGCGCACTGCCACTATGCATTACACAAGGTGACTTCCTGTAAACATTTTGATGTTTAGTTTGTTGGTTATATGGTGTTTAACGCCACTTTCAACACTATTTCAGTTATATCGGGTTTGTCAGTTTTATTGGTGGAGAAAACGATATTATCCAAGAACACCACCGACCTGTGGCAAGTCACTAACAAACTTTATCAAATAATGTTGTACACCTCGCCCTGAGCGGTATTCGAACTCACAACATCAGTGGTGATAGGCACCGATTGCATAGGTAGTTGACTACCATACGATCACGGCCCCCAAACACTTTGACAAATCTGTACATTCTTTAACGGCAAGTGAGCAGTATTTCATCTATACAGTTCGACAAAAGTTAAGCACCACCTGACTTGTTTCAATAATATCTTTTCTAATAATGACCTTATTTCAAATCGGTTTGCTGTTTTCGTTACCTATACACTCATACTTACTTACCTGTGAAACAGGTTATTGATCGATTTTTATTGATGTGTATATGACAGGGTGTGTAAAGTGTCACGTGTATTTTTCAACATTTGTGTTTGCGAACGAAAGCTGATTTTTTTTATGTAGAGTTTCAAGTTTCATTTTCTATTGGTTTGGTATGGTGCGGCGAAAATTAACCATACCAGAAAGGTGGCAAGCTGTTGGCATGCATAACGGTGGTTTTAGCCATAGAAGGGTGGCAGACCACTTCAGGGTTAACCATTCCATCATTGTACGACTGATGCAGCGTTTTCGTCAAACGGGGAATGTTACTGACCGTCCACGTGCAGGTAGACCTCGCAAAACGACGCCGAGAGAGGACCGGCTTATATCCAGACGGGCGCGGCAACGGCCGTTCAGTACAGCTGGTGCACCTCGTGGTAATTTAGCGTTTGGAGGCCACATTAGCACACGCACTGTAATCAGACGCCTCCACCATCAGGGAATGCGAGCGCGATGACCCATAAAACGTCCACAGTTGACATTACGTCATCACCATGCTCGATTTGACTGGTCACATGATCATTTGGGGTGGACTATTCGCACATGGAGACGGGTCCACTGGTCTGATGAAAGTCGTATTTTGTTACGCCGTACCGACGGTCGTGCAAGGGTTTGGCGCCAACGAAACACTTCATTTCAGGACAACCACATTTTGGGCACAACTACTTTTGGTGGTGGGGGTGTAACTGTCTGGGGTTGTTTTTCCTTTGACTGTAAGTTGGACTTGTACGTTCTTGATGGTAATCTGACAGGCCAAAAATACCGTGACAATGTGCTCGCTCCACGCGTAGTCCCCAATTTCGACAATCATGCGTTGGCTGACAGGCCAATGTTCATGTACGACAACGGTAGGCCACACATAGCCCGAATTGTACATTTTTTACAGCAAGAGGCTGTTCAGACAATTCCATGGCCTGCGATGTCGCTAGACATGAACCCTATGGAGCATGTATGGGACTTTATTGGCCCGAAAATTAACCAACGCAATCCAAAATGTCAAAATATTGACGAATTAAGAACTGCTATCTTACATGAATGGCAACAGTTCCCCCAAGAACGGCGTAGGCTTCTTGTGCGAAGCATGACGAGGCGTGTTACAGAACTTCACAATAAACGCGGTGGATATACTCGTTATTGATTTTTATGCCTTACACATACGCACAATAGATGCATTTAAAAGTTCTTAAAATCTGAAGACTCTGCATTTTAATGCAGTGTTAAAAACTTCCATCAAAGACTAACTGGTTTTACATTTTTCCAGCGCCTGCTTTGAACCCCATTTTTGCCACGTCATAGTCACGTCTTTCAGGATGATAAATACTTCGTAGCTTGGTAATTTTAGAGCCCTTGGTGTAGTCTTTTAAGAAGTGTAAGAAAAATAGTGATATCTATTTTATTGTTTAACAGTACTGACGTAAAAAAATATATTGATGAAAATATAGGGTGGTGCTTAGCTTTTGTCGGAGTGTATATATTCATGACGATAACATGTTTGTAGTCAAAATATGTCGCCAAATAATATGAAAAAAAAAAAATTAAGTGACATGGAAAATGCAAAAATAAATCTAACTCTGCAGTTTTCAACGGAAAATAAAATGGAACAATTTGAAGAAAACATTAATTATTTTCCATGTTAAAAAGAAGAAATGATCTGATTTTTGTTTTGTGTGACAATTTCGTTCGGCACAACAGTGTCTAAGTGTAATGTTGGACAGTCTCTCATGTTCATTTACATGCATATCATTACTACAAGCTGTTCATCTACTTTAATTTGTGTCTAAGTGTAAAAGTGTAATGTTGGATGGTCTCTCGTGTTCATTTACATCCATATAATTTCTTACTACAAGCTGTTCCTTGTGATGTTGGACAGTCTCTCCTATTCCTTTACATCTATATATTCTTTCTTGCTACAAGCTGTTCCTTTGCTTTAATTTGTGTCTCATGTAGTGTTGTATAGTCTCTCATGTTCATTTACATCTATATCCTTTACATTGATTTGTGTCCAGTGTAATATTGGATATTCTCTCGTGTTCATCTACACTCTGATCTTTTCTAAGTAGCTAATGTCTTTTGTTTGTTTTTCGTTTTGAAAAAAGGATATCGTCAGACATAAAATAATTTTGACTTACGGACAACAGCGCATTCCATACTGATTGCAAGTACAAGTATGACAATCTAGAGTATTAAAGGTAGCTCCAGGTAAAACTTTTAAGGTTGCTATTCTACCTCCATCCTTAACCTGATAGTCACAGTAGCTTCTTCTGGTTCCAAATGCTAAGAAAACAAATATAATGTACAATAAGCCAGCAATTGAATATTATCTCTAAACAATACATCAAATAGACATGAACATACGATTTTAAGCTTTAGTTTATGGAAACAAAATGAAACACATAAAATACCACAATGTCGGCACAGTTTTAAAATTCAATAGAACAACCCTAACACACAAATACATGACCATTGACTTTACATCCAGGGTTCCTTATGGTTACGTTGAGATCATCAATTAGAAAATTTTACGGTCGCCACCATGACTTGGTTGACCGTTCCGGAATATCTGTGTCACAAATGACCATGGATATGTTCCTTTTGTCGTAATTACAACCCAGTTCGATCCTCATTCATGACTTATCACATGGCTCGTATCAAGAGTAAAACAACGGGTGCTACTAATAGAGTAGGAACTGCTTACCTTTTCAAAGCACCTGTATTTACTCCCGGTTTTCAATGGGATTCATATTGCGCGATCTTTAGTTTTCTGTGCAGTGTTGTATAGATCGTTATTTATTCTTTTTATTTTTGGCATTGTATTTTGTGTCCATCTTCGATTTATGACTTCAGAAAACCCATTTGGTACCGTCATGCGTTTCTTAGTGCACACGACAAGATTCTATAGTAACCTTCATCATGTATGTACAGTCAAAAGATAGTAAAGCTATATAATTTACATATCTTTGTGAGCAAGAAAACTAAAGAGCTTACACTGTATAGTCAATGGTTATTTTCATCTGAGACAGATGAAACTTAGCATTAATTATAAAATATATTAATTAAAAATTGTAAATATATCTTGTCGTAAACACTTCCGGGTCCTTTCATCATTCATGACTTATCACCGGGATTTTAACTAGATTAACACGACGCCTGCCACTAGCGGAACAGGAACTGCTCACTTTTCCGGAGCACCTGAGTTCACTCCCGGTTTTCAGTGGGGTTCGTGTTACTCGATCTTTAGTTTTATATTTATGTTTTGTAGATCGTCGTTTGTTCTTTTGGCCATTGTGTTTTCTCTTCTTCTTCGATATACGGATTCTGATTACCCCTTTGGTATCTTCAAACTCTTCTTACAAACAGTGTGAGTGCCAACATACTGAATACTGTTTGTATAATACCATCTGGAATAATAGATCACCAGCAGTATCGATCCACTGATAATAGTTAAACATTAGATATCTAATCTAGTTTTTGTTTGAAGTAATAGTACACCAGTTTTGGGCGAAGAAATATTTTCCCTGAAAATTCAATTTGAATTACGGCGGTACCTTTACCAAGCTATTCATGCATGTTTCAAGTCAAAATATGTTCCCAACAATTAAAAATCTGCAAATCCGTGTGCATGTTTATCGTCCTCGCCATTGTTGTGGAGACTGATTAACTTTCGGTTGCTTTGTTCCGATGATTGCCGATCATGACCTCGTAACGAAAAGATAAACAATCATGGATGCTGAGGTAAGCACGAACACATTTCTGACAATGATTATTATTGAGGAATCTGTCTGTTTCATGTCGTGAGAACCATTTTTTTTTGCAATTATACTTATGTGGTACACACTGAATATATTTTTACTTGCATCCGACATTTTTTTCCATCAACTGAACAGTGCGCATGAGCGATAATCTCCCCGAAATCTTGGGTCACACGTATATCATTTGCATTACTGTACGGGAAAACATAATTATCTGCTGTCAAATATTTTCCGTTTTGCTCTTAAAATCTGCTTTTGAGTGGATTTTTAATGTTATGCAGTTGATTTTAGTTACAATTAAGTGACATATTATGTGTAAATATTTAATAAAAAAATTCCACGATATTTGCCTTTCATATTACTTAAAACATATTTTATTTTATAACAACAAATGAATAAGACACAAGTTGTTTTCAACTTCAACGTTATCTCTGATAAAAACGTAGATATATATTCAGTCCGCACGGCGAGTTTCTAAAATAACCATCACCAGATACACTCAAAGTTATCAAATAGGAAAGCCAAATAAGTCCTTGATATTTATTTCAATGTTGCCTTTAATATCGTACAGTTTGATATAGGTTTCGTATCTACTATTAAATTAGTTCTCCTTAAAATGTCGATTATTGACAATTATTAATTTTATCAAGCAGATATGGTCGATGGCTCCATATTGATGTCCACAGTTCAGGAATTTTCTTTCATTATGTATGAACTGTATTTGGTCACCTATATTTATTCAAAATGTATAGCTTTAAATATGACGAAACCATTAGGACTATATATTAGTACCTGATGAATGCTATTCCAGAAATGCTTCCTGCGCAAAGATTTTGAAATCTACATTTTTATTTCTCCCAAGGTCAATAATCACGTGAACATTCAAATTTCAATCACTTCATTGTGCTCTCCCATATTTCCAAATATCAGGATCCATAAATTGTTGAATTATTGTGGGAGGGGAGGAGGGGTGAAATCTAGATAAGGCCTCTGGTGTGTGCATATGTTCCCAGCGCTCGCAAGTGAGAACACTGGTAAATAAACCATGGGGCAATGTTACCTTGGA
This sequence comes from Gigantidas platifrons, assembly GCA_002080005.1. Lineage (NCBI taxonomy): Eukaryota > Metazoa > Mollusca > Bivalvia > Mytilida > Modiolidae > Gigantidas > Gigantidas platifrons. The sequence continues at coordinate 287,435 of MJUT01053906.1, read as the reverse complement.
AGCTCTGGAGTTTTGAGGAATCAAAGCCTTTTCTAGTATTTTGATAATCTAAATAAATAATGTATGATAATTGCCCTTGTCAATTTGAGGGAAGGGGCATATGCCCAGTACACCCCTTCTAAATCCGTTATTGTCATCAATCAAACGTTATATTATCTTATGAATTATTTTGGAATTGTTCAGATAGTGCGGCATGTTCTGGTTTTCATTGTTTTATGTATGTATGAAGAGTTTGAAGATACCAAAGGAGTAATCAGAACCCTTTAAATCGAAGACGGAAATAAAACACAATGGCCAAAAGAGGAGTTTGAAGATACTAAAAGAGTAATCAGAATCCGTAAACTGAAGAAGGACAGACAACACAATGACCAAAAGAGGAGTTTGAAGATACCAAAGGAGTAATCAGAATCCGTAAACTGAAGAAAGACAGACAACACAATGGCCAAAAACGGAGTTTGAAGATACCAAAGGAGTAATCAGAATCCGTAAACTGAAGAAGAACAGACAACACAATGACCATAAGGGGAGTTTGAAGATAGAAAAGGAGTAATCAGAATCCGTAAACTGAAGAAGGACAGACAGACAAAATGGCCAAAAGAGGAGTTTGAAGATACCAAAAGAGTAATCAGAATCCGTAAACTGAAGAAGGACAGACAACACAATGACCAAAAGAGGAGTTTGAAGATACCAAAAGAGTAATCAGAATCCGTAAACTGAAGAAGGACAGACAACACAATGACCATAAGGGGAGTTTGAAGATACCAATGGAGTAATCAGAATCCGTAAAGTGAAGAAGGACAGACAACGCAATGGCCAAAAACGGAGTTTGAAGATACCAAAAGAGTAATCAGAATCCGTAAACTGAAGAAGGACAGACAACACAATGGCCAAAAGAGGAGTTTGAAGATACCAAAGGAGTAATCAGAATCCGTAAACTGAAGAAGGACAGACAACACAATGGCCAAAAGAGGAGTTTGAAGATACCAAAGGAGTAATCAGAATCCGTAAACTGAAGAAGGACAGACAACGCAATGACCATAAGGGGAGTTTGAAGATACCAAAGGAGTAATCAGAATCCGTAAACTGAAGAAGGACAGACAACACAATGACCATAAGGGGAGTTTGAAGATACCAAAGGAGTAATCAGAATCCGTAAACTGAGGAAGGACAGACAACACAATGACCATAAGGGGAGTTTGAAGATACCAAAGGAGTAATCAGAATCCGTAAACTGAAGAAGGCCAGACAACACAATGACCATAAGGGGAGTTTGAAGATACCAATGGAGTAATCAGAATCCTTTAAATCGAAGACGAACAGACAACACAATGGCCAAAAACGGAGTTTGAAGATACCAAAGGAGTAATCAGAATCCGTAAACTGAAGACGGAAAGAAAACACAATGGCCAAAAGAGGAGTTTGAAGATACCAAAGGAGTAATCAGAATTCGTAAACTGAAAAAGGACAGACAACACAATGGCCAAAAACGGAGTTTGAAGATACCAAAGGAGTAATCAGAATCCGTAAACTGAAGACGGAAAGAAAACACAATGGCCAAAAGAGGAGTTTGAAGATACCAAAGGAGTAATCAGAATCCGTAAACTGAAGAAGGACAGACAACACAATGGCCAAAAGAGGAGTTTGAAGATACCAAAGGAGTAATCAGAATCCGTAAACTGAAGAAGGACAGACAACACAATGGCCATAAGAAAAAGTACACAAGGACAAACAATGATATACAAAACATACACGTGAAACTAAAGATCGAGTAATACGAACCTCACTAAAACAGGGTGTGTGCTTTAAGAGTCTATGTCATAGTGACTCATTGATATGGTACTATTCACCTGTACTATCTTATCTATTTAGTCTTACTATTAACTGGATCGAAACATCCGCTGGGGAACTATTATACACTGATGGTATCATCTGCAAAGTAGTCAGTGTTTCGACACTGACATGAATTATATCATTTTATGCACTAGTAATATCAGAATACAGCCAAAGCTGTATATAAAGGGCACCCAAGGAAACTTGTCAATGTGCCCTTTATAAGTAGTTAATCTTTATAAACAGGTTCAAATTAAATTCATTTATGGAAGAAATAAGTCTGTCTCATATTTATTGTGTTTGTTTGCGCATGATGGGGACGAATATTTTGTCCTATCGTATGTCATTACGTTCTTAGTTCCATGTTGTGATGTCGGCTACGACTTCCGCATTATCAATTTCACTGGGTCGATACCACTGTTGGTGGATTATCAGTCCACGGGGGGATCACCCGCCCAGTAGTCAGTGGTTCGGCACTGGCATGGTTTATTAGATATATTTATTATCGAAATTTACAATCCTTAAATAATGTAATTATTTGACATCTACTTTTTTATTTTGAAATTATTCTCGTCTATAAATTTCTTGGCGACTGAACGTAAATCAACCAACAAAAACATTAATTGTTAGTCTAGGTCAAAATTTAGTACGACTGGAAGTATATTTAGAATTGTTGGGAGGTAGTTATTGTTCTTTATGCCATCTAAAAAAATAGTTGATTATCTATTTCCCGGTCAACATATAAAGATAGTACTCTATTTCCCGGTCAATATATAAAGATAGTACTCTATTTCCCGGTCAATATCTAAAGATAGTACTCTATTTCCCGGTCAATATATACAGATAGTACTCTATTTCCAGGTCAATATATAAAGATAGTACTCTATTTCCCGGTCAATATATAAAGATAGTACTCTATTTCCCGGTCAATATATAAAGATAGTACATGCATGTCCATGTTGGACTAAATGTCGAATTAACATATGAGATAACAAACAACACCCCAAACAAATATAATTAATCAACAGGAAAAACAACGTTTTGATCATATGATGTTTGTATGCAGATTTCAAGCATCTCGGTGATCAAAACCACAGAGAGAAAAGCTGCTATGTGGCTAGTGAATTTATAGCTCTGGGTCTGTTGGGTGGAATTTGTTAAAATTTTGATATTTATTACAGTGGATATATTCAAACACATTGCCAAAAAAAATAAGAAAATTAAACAAACAGATCAAATTTTAGCTGAAGTGTATGGTACCACCTTAATTTAATGATATGTGATTGGTACGATAAAACTAATTGAAATCGGGACGTTGATCGAAAAAGGAAACGTTTGATTTACGAGTGAAAACGAGATAATCACAAAATTAATAATAATAAGAAATAAACAACTATCTGCAAGACTGATTGATGGGTTTTAATTGATTGGTTGGTTGGTGTTGAACGCCAACTATAGCAATATTTCAGCTATATTGTGTATTGGAATATGGCAATGATTACACCGATGAATTAACATATTAAAAAAAATTGTTACAGTTGGAATGTTTCTTACACAGTAAGAAGAGTTTAAAGACACCAAAGGGGTAATCAGAATCCGTATATCGAAGAACAGACAAGACAATGGCCAAAAGAAAAAGCAAGAATGTTCAAACAATGATCTACAAAACATACACATAAATCTAAAGATCGAGTAACACGAACCCAAGGTGCAGTAAGTTTGTTAATATAACAACATTGCTGTTTAGTTACTATATTATCCAATAAACTGCAATCGTAGTCAGTTTGCCGAGTTCACTATATGTATATTTTAAAATGGATATTGTCTATAAATCCCTGATTACTTAAAGAACAAAGGCGACATATGAAATCCCTGATTACTTAAAGAACAAAGGCGACATAGGAAATCCCTGATTACTTAAAGAACAAAGGCGACATAGGAAATCCCTGATTACTTAAAGAACAAAGGCGACATAGGAAATCACTGATTACTTAAAGAACAAAGGCGACATAGGAAATCCCTGATTACTTAAAGAACAAAGGCGACATAGGATAACCTTGGTGTACATATTGTTAATAAATGTTTTTTTTCATATGTTTTCTTTCTTTATAAAATATGCCAACGATTTATCCCTCATGGCTGAGTTTGTTATTAATTTGTTGTGTCCAACAACACATAATTACAACAATGTAAGAATCAAGAAAAAAAGAATGTGTCAAAATAATAGGTTTTAAAACATTTGTTAACCAAGAAAAACATTGTATGAATGAAATTTATCTGGGTTGAAATTATTGACCAAAGAACATAAACTAAGTATGAGCTTCCTCGGGAATGAAATGAAACAAATAATAATTTATGCTGCTGTTGTTTATCTACACAAGTAAGTTGAGAACCAGATAACTAATTTGTATTGCGCCCAATTGTTTATCTGTCCGTTAAAGCGCCATATCGAACCTTTCTAGACTGACTATATTTTATCTAAACGTTCTAATGTATACATATATCTTAACTAAAAGATGTATATGAAAATATTGTGCAAAGGAGAGGGATATTGGTTTTCTGCTTGACCTAAATACGGAGCACCTTTCCAGCGATATTAATTTTGTGTAATCGTCTGCTAAATTTTAGCTTTTGTTGCAGATGATAAAAAGAAAATTTGCATGCTGTTTTTGTTGAAACATCCCGTCGTTATGGATTCTGCAAATGAAGAATCGGTTATAATGCGTACTAAATTCGATATTCACGTTTTTATAAGCGAATGGTCATCCATTGATTGCTCAAAGGCAGCTGTTGGCCAATCAACATTCTACACGTCGCTGTTATGTTAGATAGTATGATATATCAGTGTATTATTCTTTACGTTTTTATTTACACTATTTGTCTTTGTGAGGCCCGGTCCAATATAATATAAAACCCGTGAAAGCGACCGACATTGGTTTCCGGTTTTGCATAGCAAACAAATATGTCGTCTGCTTGAAATTAAACGTTAATGGTGATATTTAGATTTCCATTTTTTCCATGTATTTGACTACATGTATCTGTCATGTTAGTGATTGTTTTTGTATTTGTATTAAGAATGTCCATATTGTGCATCCAATTGAAGTAGTTTTGGTCGGTTGTGTGTAATATACCATATAGTTCATGAAACTTTGGGCGAAATGGCTTCGGTCCATATATTTTGGGGGTGACAGACCGGTCCATAAACTGATATATGGCCCTCAGTGCAATGAACTATTTGTATAATATTGAAACAATACACCAATCATATTTGTAACTTCCAGAAGTAATGTCTAACGGCCAAACAAAATGTGATAAAATCATATTATTCACATTTTTAGACACCTTAATCCATTATAAGTGTAAACATATCAAATGTATTTACACTTATAATGAATTAATGTTTCTATAATCCATGGGTATCAAAATTACATATCTATCAAGTGACTCACAATATTACATAAATAGCTTATCAAATATTTCAGAAATATGTTCTTGTCAAAAACAACACGCTTAACCAATTACACAAAGAAAAAAAAATACCAATGATTTATTTTCCCCCTAATAAATAAATTACCGTTATATCATGGAGCAGCTATTCATTAGCAAGTTCACGTTATTTCTTATTTTCTCAGAATTGAACCAGATCATTGCACCATTTATTAGCTTTAAAATGTCATGTATATTTTGTATTTGTACTTAAAAAATAGGAAAACAGAAACACGCTAAATACCATGTCAACAAGATAATACTGCTTATTATATTTACCGTAAATGTCAGAAAATGCTTGTCAATGTAGAATAATAGTTGTAACAAGGTGATAAAAATAGTACTTAACAAATTAAACACTTATAAAGTAATTCATAATGATACATATATATTCAATAAGTGACAAATACTTTTTGCAATGCTTGTATAGAATTGTCAATCGCCCCGCAGCACAACATGCAAATATATAATACAAAATATATTTTACTGGACACAGTTTCCCATGAAGATACCAGTTGACGAAAAAAATTGTTTACTGTATTAGAAATACAAAGGTTGTTTACATTGTTTATAAACGAGCAAATAACATTCAAGTTCATTGACATTTATTAATGATGCTGGGATACAACTACCGGTATTGTATTGTATTGTATTGTATTGTATTGTATTGTATTGTATTATATTGTATTGTATTGTATTGTATTGTATTATATTGTATTGTATTGTATTGTATTGTATTATTTTGTATTGTATTGTGTTGTGTTGTGTTTTTGTTTTGTTTTTCTTCGTCTTGTGTACCGTACGTTACCAGTTTCCCTGGATTGTCTATTTTTGTTTTGTTTTTCTTCGTCTTGTGTACCGTACGTTACCAGTTTCCCTTGATTGTCTATTTTTGTTTTGTTTTTCTTCGTCTTGTGTACCGTACGTTACCAGTTTCCCTGGATTGTCTATTTTTGTTTTGTTTTTCTTCGTCTTGTGTACCGTACGTTACCAGTTTCCCTGGATTGTCCATTTTCTTAATTGTCCTTCGGTATTCTCTGACGTTAATATATTATATAGAAATAGGATATTTCGATAAGAATGTAGCCAGGAATTAACGCGTAATGATCTCAATATTTGCTCTAGTGTAACATGGCTTCAAATCAAGACATCATCAACATGTTAAAAATAGTACTTGCATCAGTTTTTGACATATAGTAGAATGATTATTGTACGAATATAAGAATATTAATTGCACTGACAAGCTTTTGCAATATTACATTCTGTTTTGCGCAACATTTACCCGTATTCGTGCAATATGGTATATGGAGAATGGGGTAGATATCCACTAGAAATTAATATTAAAGTAAGAATGATTTCATATTGGTATAAACTTATACAAGGGAAACAGTCAAAATTATCTATAATAGCATACAAACTGTTATATGTTAAAAATGTTCAAAATTGTTAAATTTCTGCTTGGATAAATCACATCCATAAAATCTTAAATGACAGTGGAATGTCGTATACATGGACTTTGCAAAATTGTATATCTGAAAAATGGTTAAAATTAGTAATTAAAAACAATTTAATTGATCAGTTTAAGCAAATATGGAACTCATCCATCGAAACATCTTCAAAAGGGGGTAATTATAAACTGTTTAAAGGGGAATTCAAATTCGATAATTATTTAGACATTTTAGAAGATAAGGACAAATCTAAATTGTGTAGATTTAGATCTACGAACCACAGACTACCGGTATAAGTGGGGAGATGGAAAAAAGTATAAGAGAAAACAGGTTCTGTCATTTATGTCCAAGAAGAGAATTAGGAGCCGAGTATCACTATATTTTTGAATGT